>OX402022.1:5475000-6075000 GCA_947859395.1 Eupithecia insigniata | reverse complement strand
TAAGCTTTGAGTGCAAGTGCGAGTTTTTTACATCTTTAACAGTTTATCAGTAGACTACGAAGTGAACCATATTATAACTATCACTATAAAATGAGTGCAAACTACTACAGACTGAAATCTATAAGTTTATTCCAATTTGTGTGCAAACAATCCCACATTTGGACGTTTAAGTGTTGGTATTTCTGACAGTGAAAGGACTTTGTGAACAAGACTGTGACTAGCACATGAGCATGAAACTTTCATGTTGAAAACTCGTGAACTCGTGAAAAGTGAAATCAGAAAAAATCTATGACCACTAAACCACATTATCTAATCTGTGACTATCGTAAAGTGAAGCACATATGGTAGAGTAGAAAGGAATAGAAGAAGATCTGATTCAAACTTGAGAATTGAAAAGAATGCCATCTATCGTAAGAAACCAGAAATTGTAATTTCTTTTTGCTAAAACTAAAGCGACAGAAAAACGATACAGGAAAGAAGATCCAAATGAAAAATAACAAAATGATCAAGATCAAGAGACCGAAAAGTAAATTGTAGATGACTGGTTCTTTTCAGAAATAATTCGTAAAGTCCAGTCTTGAAATTTGATTAACTTTACCGAGCTCTTATAACAACGGCATATGTTATACACTAAAGCAAACTACACTAAAACAATTTCTACTGAGATCTGCTACACCATCTATTGACTCGTCAATGCAACTGTGAAACTTTAGTCAAGCCATCGTGCTCATCGACACAACTCAAATAAACGATACCTCACTGGCATGGTTTGTTTTGAATAGAAGACGTCTGCCAATAGTGTCAAAGCAACACCATAACATAACGATTCTCATAAGCAACTTTCATCACAACGCCATCTCTTGGCCCATAACTCCTCATAAACCATCGTACTGGCGTGGTGCGAAACCGACGTCAGTTGCGCGATGGTGGAAGACACATCGCCGCAAACAGAGCGAGTGTCGGCGGCTGCCGTGCTTCAGTTCGCGGCGAGAGAAGCGAGGGAGGGAAGGCGGTTCACAGAGTTCAACGCGCATGCATTCGCGAGCATCACTTATAATGCGTACGGTAAGCTTCATAAACACGAGTAGGTATACGAATATTCAACTTTAAAGCACGTAAAGTTTTTTCTTAACTCCTTAGGAGGTAAGGATAAGATCTTTAAGACTTATCCAGATCTTAGCAATCTTTAATTTGACACCCATCCGACATTGTATGTATTGTTCGACAATTTGATTTGAACGACCCGAAACTAAAAACAGTCTTCCACATTATTTTCTGATATATTAGGGGGAAATCTGAATAATTTTGAAATGTCCACCATTCCCCCTCACCGGTTTTCTTATTCCAGTTTTCCCAGTAAATTTGTTCATGGGGCCAGAAAAGATACCTTGTTACCAGATAAATGCTGGGATTGGGAAAGGTACATAATAATGATATTTCTACAGGGCTTTACTAAATAGTTACAACTATACTTACTACATTGATTGTGTGTGTGTGACTGCTCTTCTGAGGAACCAGTATCTTAAGAGTTTGGGCAACAAGAGAGTAGGTACTCTGTGTGTGTGCGTGTTTGTGTATTAATAGGTGCTGGACAGGGAGGGATGGGTTACTAAATGCGATGTAGTTTTTTAATTTCACGTTTAAGGGAATTTTTAGGCTGCTGGAAAATATCAAGACTATATTATTTGATGAGGGTTACGTCTGTGTCCGTCGCACATGAAGACGCTTAAATAGGACTGCTGCTGCTCCCTTATCTGAATGTGAAAGCGCCTCATTTTCAATTGAAAATCACTCCTTTGTTTTTTTACGTGGAATTGTCTGTAGATTTCTTTCTATCTATCGTTAATTTGTATCAAATGTATACAAAAATTATATATACATCCGTCGGAACGTGTAGGCTGCTTGATTTTAGGTATATGTCAATGTCAATGAGAAACAAAGACACCTACATAAAAAAAACTATATGTATCTGGTTGTTAACACAATGACCGACGCGAAACGAGTAAACACACTATCAGCTCGTTAGGCAACCAATTAAACCATTACTGATATATTTATCTCTTGATAACTTGCCTGTTGCCTGTTTACGAGAGGGAGTTCTATGACTTGAAATCTTCTTACCTTGAATTTTTTGAAATTACATGTTACTCGTATGAATTCCTCCCATACATGTAGACACAATCATCAGCCCACAAACTTCCCCGGCTGGACAAAGGCTTTCCTCCATACGACGCCACAAAAAGTCCTGAGACGCCTCCATCCATCGACACCCTGCGCCCGTTATAATGTCTTCGGTCCATGTAGACATGGAATAATGGAATATTATTGCTTTGTGTTTTACAATTTTCTTTCTACTACTTTGAGCGCGTTCCTACCGGTTCGTGACGACAGTTAAGTTCTGATAGTCGTGCAGTTACCCTGTCGTTCACGACACTTTTAGTCGTATCGGGACGATATATTTTTAAGGCAATGTCATCAGTGGGAACAGTTAGAGACGATAGTCGTTCAACGATAAATTTACGGTCACGACACTGATATAAACGCACCCCTAGAGCTTTTAAATTCTTTCATATTTGACACTTATATCTGACAAATTTATTATTAATTTGTTTAAGCTTTATTCTGCACAAAGGCTGCATAAAGTGCTTCAGGAAGCTCGAATACGGATATCGATAAAGAACAGACCGTCTTACCGAAAATCGGTGCTTATTGATCCATATCAAAATCCGTGCTCGCGGTCAACTGGTCAACAACGGAATCTTCAAAGTAGTTTTTAAGTGTTCATGTAAATAGTTTTTAAAATATTGACAGTGTTTGGCCGTTCACTGCACGTACGATTATGTTCTTTACTGGCTAGTTCCACTCAGCACAGTTACCCAAAGTGGATCTTGGCCTGCAACACTAGAGAATGTCAGTTGTCCCGATCCCGTCCACTGCAACCTCAATGTCGTCACGACTTGCAGGACTGTTCTTGAAGGCTATGTTGTTTTTACAGCGGCGTTGGGTGACATGGGTGGCAGCGGTACCAGCTCGTCATCCTCACACATGTCTCCGGGCTGGCAGGTCAACGACCTCGACCTGGACCTTCCAGGAGAACTTTCTATGAAGTTAGTATCAGTATTATAATTACCCTTCCTAATCTTACCATAGCATGATATCGTGAAGGAGGCGAGAAGACTGAATGACATTCTCAAACGCGTTCTATTCTGATAAACTAGTCGCCTCACTATGACTATGCTATCGTCACAGAATGACACGTTTTAGTATTTTACCTTACAAGGACAGGGTACGACCTTGTGGAAACCGATCTGGACGAAACTGAACACAGTGGTAGTATTCTACAGATTTTATCGTTTTTTCCATGACAAAAGGAGTGCTTTAAAAGTTGATATGTCCGCTGAGTTACCATAGGAAAATCAAAATGTTTGCTATAAACTATGAAAAACTGTGACATTACAACTACTAACTATGTCAGCAGAGAATCTGTGTTTGCGTTAGCATCGAAACAAATATATTTTAAACAGAAATACAGATTTTATCGTTTTTATAGTTTTTTCATGACAAGAGCACGGAGGGGTCAGTAAAAAAGTTGATTCACCCATATTCTCAGTATTCTAGAAATAAATAATTGTAGACCAAAATCTTCCAATTATCCAACCACAACACCTTCAAAGAAATTAAATGATATCCGATTCCGATGATACTCAAACCCGCGTCCGTCCCTCAGTACGGGACTGCGCTAAACAACTACGCCACAAAATCAAGTACCCGACTAGTCTAAAACCTTTCGGTCTTCCTATGTACGCTCCTATGTAGCGTCGTTAGCTCCACCTACAGGGGAAACATTGAAATTTATCCAATCCTGCTAAAAGTCTAAAGTTACATTAGAACGTTTGACAGGTATTTTATTGTATTGTTCCAGTGAGGCATTGTTGTCCCTGCCATCTCTGACAGGGTTCAAGCAGGAGGCCCCCTCACCCACGGGCGCTATCCTGTCGCCGCCCCGGCGGGCCTGGCCGCATCGCCGCGCCGACGACAGACCGGTAAGACTTTATTGGTAGACTAGTTCATTACGGATGTGGATGAGAGCGGGTTAACTACCAGTGCTTATTTGTGTTGGAGGAACACCAACGTTTCATCCCTTAATGAGGGAATTCTTCAAGGTGAGTGCGGTTTAAACGCGCGCGTTCCGCATCTCTACGCATTTGTACTACGATAGTTTTTATAGTAAAGTAGACTAGTTGTTGGCTAACACGCGAGCTTGTATGTGTGATGTATAATTTTTGTTATTTACACCTTGTATTAAACTATTCGTATTTAGTCTAAAACGAGACTGATATTAGTAGGTATGTAAAATTTATTTCTCTGCGGCTCGCTTCACTAACTGCAATCGGACACCTCGTCATCAGATCGCTGCCGATTGACATCTTGTATTTCCAAGCACCAATTACGGCCTGTACCTCCATCTTGTGTTTTATAATTGATTTCAAATTCGAAATCTCAAAATTACGCGATAGTGATACCTATTTCGAAAAAGTCTTTGGAGGGGGATCGGTACGGCTCGCTTTGCTCGCAGTGTTGTATAAATGTTTTTGAATGTTGCAATGTGACACCCTAAAACAGGTGTCACATTGCAACATTCCAAAATGTTGCCAATTTAGATTTTTTTCGAAATAGAGAAAGTAGTTTTTTTTTTAATTTCGGAATTTTTATGCTCTCGCTTTGATTTCTTATCTTAATAACAGCCTCGTTGTATTTCAGATCACAAGCATGGTGGTCGAGAGCCGTGATTCCATGGAGGACGGCTGCCAGCAGTCGCCTCCACACAACGGTGCCATGATGGGCCAGCACGGTTAGTGTTTACTATAAGCACTGGGCACATCGTGAGCTAAGCTATCTCACAGATATAATTATACTTTACTATATAATACTACTACACAGATATAATAGTACTTTACTATACTCAGATTCAAAATCTAACATCAAAGCAAAGCACAGAAGCTCGAAACAATTTATGGTTCTGAAATTATTCATATTGATCCCGCTTTCGTTTTCGAATTCAAATTTAATCATTTTTTGCTACACATGTGAGATTATGCGTTGTTGAAGTTTGTGTTTTAGTTTTTAATAATAACTTTGCTGTTACCTTGTTGTTATCAGTTTTGGTTGAGTTTTCAATCTTAAATGTCTTTGTTGACATAAAATATCTTGGCTTCTAAATCGTAGTGTAGGCTAGGAATTCTTGAAGAAACTTTCATCTTGTAAGAAGTTAGAGATGGACATATACAGTATTACCAGCGTACTCAGTTCGTATCCGATCTGAACGGGACAGCATGAAAGATCAATGTCAATCCCATTCTTTACTCATTGTGTTTTCGTTCTATTTTCTTGGTCAAACAACTTAACTCGCGGTGTGCCAAGCCACCTCGAATTATATGAATCTATATCAAAAAGTATTCATTAAATTATGTAAATTATGTCTAGTAAAGTAGAAAATTTACGGACATAACTCAGTAAGGGCTCATAAACACAGCATCCGTTTTACTGGATCCGTTTATTTTACCGTGATGGCGTATGTAGTTGTAGGAGCGAGTTCACACACCTGACAGTATTCCGGTTCCAGTATTTTTTTCCCTGTAGCTAAACATCCGTAAAAAACGGTCCGGTAACAATCGTTTACTGGATCCAGTATAGGTAAGGTACTATCAGGTGTGTGGAGCGAGTTCACAACACACAACACAGTTACAACTACATACGCCATCACGGTAAAATGAACGGATCCAGTAAAACGGATGCTGTGTGTTTGAGCACTATGGAAATAGAATTAATTTAAATTTGTCTATGCCTAGTAATGTACTGTTTGAAACTGACACCATTTATCACATCACACACATTTCTACCAATAACTATTTCTACTTGTCACAAACCTTTTAACTTGAAGGCCTACTGCAAACTTCTGTTACACCTACTTAATCTTCTCTTACAATCTCAATCTATAATGGACCAACCAACTATTACCAATTAGATCCATCTCACCAAAAGATGGCGTGATATTTCTTAATCAATTTTCCAAAATAACAACAAAACAATACAATGTATGAATGACATCACCTGCACTGCTCTTCAATCCTTTCTGGTTTGCCCGAAAATGGCATTACCTGTATTTTCAACAACTCCATCTTATTACCAAAAGATGGCACTGTGACATGCTTATTACCTTTTTTAAACTTGCAACTCAACTTGCCCATAGATGGCGCCGCTCATTCACCAAATCAACTCCATCTCATCACCAACAGATGGCGTTGTACAAAGTAATGTTTATTATAGGAGGCCACGAAATGCAGTGCCAATCCGTGATGTCACATAACGGGATGATGGGAATGAATGGATATCATTCCCCGAATGAACAGGAGAATAAAAGTAAGAAAAATACACATATTTTACATTTTATAGGCTTGTGTTTGGCCTCTATCACACCTGATGGTAAGTGATGATACGGCCGAGGATGTAGCACGCTTGCCTAGAAGAGTCCTGTTCACTCTAGCCTTCAAGACCTCTAGATTGTAGGTATCGGGAAACGCAGATGTCAGTAGGGCCTTCAATAATGATACCTTTCGTATAAAAACTGTTTAACCAAAAAAATGATTTAAATAAATAAATAATACCTACTGTACATCCTTACACAGTATCATCTGGTAGAGAAGTAAGCATTAAAAACTTAAACCCAAAAAAATATGCCTCATACAGTCATCAAATCCAGTTTAAAACGAAAGCCTACCTTCTGCAGAACAATAACATAAAATTTCTGTAGAATAAAGGATTAGTTATAATAAAGTTTTTTGGGCCGTGGGGCCGCGGCGTACGAATATCGACCCCTCCAACTCAACCCGTGGATGTCAAAAGAGCTGACTAAGGGAACCTACCAGAAGAAGGGCAGCAGCTTCCGAGTATTTATCAATTCTGAGTATTTTTAAACACCAACACTGCGATCACCAATCCGCCTGCCAAGCGTGGTGATTATTGCAAATCCCCCCCTACATGAGAGACCATCCACTCGATGGACGACGTCGTAGCGGTCGAAGGGAGTCGATGGATGGAGGCGGCTCAGGACCGCTATTTATGGCGTCGTACGGGGGAGGCCTATGTCCAGCAGTGGACGTGTATGGGCTGATGATGATGATGATGAAAGTTTTTTTATTATAACTAGTATAAAAATTAGTTTGTTACAGTTCTAATAACTACTAACTAGCACCATTAACATATGTATGACATTTTTGCTATTATAGTGCGTAAGCCTCACACTGGGGATAATTTCTAAGAAATTTAATAAGATCCCAAACATTTTCACATGACCTCTCGTGGCGCAATTGGTAACGCATCCCGTACTAAGGGAGGGTTGCGGTTTCAAGTCCCGTAGAAGTCGAAAAATTTTTGGGATGTTATTAAATTTCTTAGAAATATGTATGACATCGAATTGTCAAACTGCATAAAAAAAATTGTTTAAAGTACCTTATTTCGGCACACACCTGAGGAACCAAGCATGATAAAGGAGCCTTTGGGTCTAAATCCATGTTTGTATCCTCAAGAAGCTCGATCGTTCCGCGGATGAGTCGCTATCGAATTTAAATAATAATAATATTCAATAAATTTATATTACCTATACTCCAAAACCTATACTACAAGAAAATTGTATATTTTTTGTATACAAAGGGGTAACAAAACCCAAGGAACTTCGGTGGAAAATATTTAACAACATTGGTATCATCAAAGCAAAGCACAGAAGCTCGAAACAATTTTTGGTTTTGAAAGCTTTCATTCATCATTTAATTGATCTCTTGTTCGTTCTCGAATACAAATTTAATAATTTTTGTGAGATAACGCGTTGTTGAAGTTTGTGTTTCAATTTTTAGTGATAACATTTGCTGTTACCTTTTTGTTTTCTGTTATTGTTATCAGATTTTGTTAAGTTTTCATTTGTATGTGTTTGTTGACATAAAATATTTTTATTATTTATTTATTAGGCTTACAAATTTTAATATAAATAAAGAAACATATTGTCAACAGATGCAGGTCTCCTGATGTGCTCTCCAGGACATTCCCTGGATGGATTCCTGCATTCTCCCATCCAGCGATCTGAAGCCAGCTTCAAGGATGATACCAGGTAATTATTGTACAGCAGGGAAACAAAACTAAAAAGAAACTTAGAGGTATGTTTATGAAAATACGTTTGTTCTTGCCTAATTTTCGGCACCGCGCTGTGACCTCCGACACTAGACAAACCTCAGGGTCCGTACTCTTAAAAACGAAATCGTAGTTTCTGATTCCTTTTCGTGCAAACAAAACATCTCATCATCAAAACAAAAATCTTATGCAACGGACATAAGAGTTGGATTTGCATGAACACGAAAAAGAAACTTCGCCGATTGACATCTTGTATTTCCAAGCACCAATTACGGCCTACTGGTACCTCCATCTTGTGTTTTATAATTGATTTCAAATTCGAAATCTCAAAATTACGCGATAGTGATACCTATTTCGAAAAACTCTTTGGAGGGGATCGGTACGGTCCTTTTCCGAGTAGGCCTCTTGGTTTATAGTGTCTTGTTAATAGTACCTACTACTATTATAAATGTCAAAGTTTGTATGGATATTTGTTACTCTTTCACACAAAAACTACTGAACCGATTAGGCTGAAATTTGGTATGGGTATAGTTTGGGACCTGGAATAACATATAGGCTATTTTTTTTTTCCCGATACAACGCGGGCGAAGGCGCGGGCAGCATCTTTTGAGTTAGTAAACAATCATAAGAATAAAAATATTGGCCATCTTGCACACACCCACGGAAACAATTTATTTGTAATATGAATCTCCAAGTTAGTCGTAAAAAATAGGTACCCATAAAAACTTACCTTTCTTCATAATCATCATCATCATCATATCAGCGCATACACACACGTCCACTGCTGGACATAGGCCTCCCCCGTACGACGCCACAAATAGCGGTCCTGAGCCGCCTCCATCTTTCTTCATCGTGTGAAAATTGATAAAAACGTAAATCTTCTGAACTGCCATCACGGCGCAGGTTGTATGCACTATTTTGCTCTTTCAGCTCTTTCCGTTCACTGGAGCAAACAAAATCAAATGCCGAAGGTGGTCCCTCAGACGTGCAGATACCCTCATAATTATTTGTATCTAAATCGCATTAAATTTATATTTAGATAGGCAAAATAACCATAGACACATAAGTGATATTATAATGTGATAGTGGTTTCTTTTTCACTTCTTCCACTGCCATAATCACCACGCTTGGCAGGCGGATTGGTGATCGCAGTGTTGGTGTTTAAAAATACTCAGGAAGCTGCTGCCCTTCCTCTGGTAGGTTCCCTTAGTCGGCTTTTACGTCATCCACGGGTTGAGTTGGAGGGGTCGATATTCGTACGCCGCGACCCCACGGCAATAACTATGTTTATAGTATAAAATTTGACTTGTCTGAGTACTTATTTTGTAAGCCTAAAGAAATAAAGTTATTGATTCTGATTCAGTAAATACAAAATCAAATAACTGCGTTAGGCAGATGGTTAGCTCTCAAAAAGAGCTTCTTAGCTTCTAATGCTCCCTCCCCCGTCTCGTCCCTTGCCCCCCGCACGATTGCCCTGTCAAAACGCCTTCATCGAACGACTGTATGCATATAGGTAGGCTGTGGTAATAGGGTTCCGTTTTCACCATTTGGATACAGAACCCTAAAAATATCATTCAAAACCAAGTGTAGTTTAAATTTTTAAATTTATTCACTATAAAGTAGTCTCAAAAGCGAAATAACAAAACAGGCTTGCGGTTAAATAAAAAAAAATTAACACCATGGTGACAAAAAGTGACGTTTATGAGTTTTAAATAGGGATTCCTTTGTGGAGATGTACGATAATATTCTTATACGAAATTAAGCCTCTTGTATACATAAAAAAAAACTTATATAAAACCCACAGACATGGTAGAGCTGCGATAAAACCTTAGATAATGTCTCTGAATACAAAAACTCGCCGAGCCATAACCAACCTTGCTCCTCCTTACAGATTCCAATACGTCCTCGCAGCGGCAACCTCCATAGCCACCAAGCAAACAGAAGAGACACTGACCTACCTCAACCAGGGTCAGCCATACGAGGTCAAACTGAAGAAGCTCGGAGATTTGTCGCATTACAAAGGGAAAATATTGAAGGTAAGAATTAATAAACGCTTAATACTTTTAAATACAATATTTTATATCATCTATGACCAAAGTGATTGGAAAGACAAATCCAACGAACCCAAACTCGGCGTGGTTAAGTCGTGTCGTTTAGGCGTTCCTATGGCCACCTTCTGTTTCCATCATCAGACCAGCTCGATGGCACCGTATGACATTGCATTGTCACCGCACTTATATAAGTACGCCACATTTCAGCTCAATCGGTTGAGGATAACTGGTCTTAATTTGAGTTGCAAGATTCCACCCGAACAAACATACATGGCAAGTTAAATAAAAGCTTGTAAGTAAAAAATATATTGAAGGTATATCTCAAAATCAGTCATCATGTCTATTCTTTTCTTGAATAGGCATGATGACTGATTTTGAGATATTTCGAAATGTTTTTAGACATCTACTGAATAGAAAATAAATATGTATTTCTCATATTTCTGAATAAAAAGGATTATGAAAGAAAAAATGAGCTTTTAAAAATGCAATTTCAATTTCGCTCTAAAACGCTAGAATTAATTGAATTTTTAAAAGTTTGTTATTAAATAAATATAGTAACAGTACATTTCCAGTGTGAGTTAATGACCTAAAAACAAAACAACATAAAACTTTTGAGCAATTACCTAATTTAATTATTGATTTTGAAATTTTTAGGGATTTTCAACAAAACTTTTACTTATATAATACCTACTAAGGCTTATGTAATCTTTAAAACTAGATTACATTTATATTTACGAATGTATACACAAAGGGACATTATCAACATAATGGATAAAATGAAGACTAACGTCTTGGCTCGACCCCCTCCCGACGTGGATACGGGACCTTATCCGTGACAAGAGAGAGAAACGGAAGCTCTGGCAGGAGACCAAATGCCCGAGGACCAAGAGCAAAGTGAACGCGCTGGCACAGCGCGTGAAGATTGCTCTTGATGACCATGCCGCCCAAGGATGGGAAAGACACATTGACGCCATAGCCGACAACATACCGTCAGTGCACCGGTTATGCCGTCAACTAACTGGTGAGCAAAAACCCATTCAGCCGCTACTGGGAACAGATGGTAATCTGAAATTCCAAGCTGTAGACAGAGCCGAAATTCTGGCGTCCAGCCTAGAAAAACAGTTCTCCCCAAATCCAGCCACAGATGTTCACCACACAGAGCATGTCGAGAACTATACCACAGAATATCTGACGTCAGCGATACCCCAGGAAGAGGAAGCAATCTTCATACAACCGGGGAAGGTCAAAAGGACAATAGAAAGACTGCCAAGAAGGAAGGCTCCTGGACTGGACAATGTGACGAACGAGACCCTCAAGCACCTGCCGCCGAAAACCGTGGTAACTCTCACACGGCTATACAACGGCATATTCAGGAGTGGCCATTTCCCGATGAAATGGAAAGTCGGAAAGGTGGTGATGATCCCCAAACCCGGAAAAGATGCCAGGAATCCCGAAAGCTACAGGCCAATCACGCTGCTGAGCACGATGTCGAAGGTGTTCGAGAAGATCGCTCTCGAACATCTGACACCACACATCACGCCAAGGGAGGAACAATTCGGGTTCCGAGCTGAGCACTCCACCACCTTGCAGATCACCAGACTAGTGAACGAAATGGCCACCAGCCACAACAAGAAGGAATATGTCGTTGCAGTCATGCTGGACATGGAGAAAGCCTTCGACAGAGTATGGCACGAGGGTCTGCTGTACAAACTGTCCCAGTCCGACGCCCCGAGGAAGCTGGTTACCATCCTCGCAAGCTTCCTTCAAAAACGCAGCTTCGTGGTTGCAGTCGAGAACGTGCTCTCGACGGAGAAGCCCGTAAAAGCTGGAGTCCCACAAGGAAGCTGCCTATCGCCCGCATGCTACGCCTGGTACACCGACGACATCCCTGTTGTTGGGCAGGCAAAGCTCGCACTCTACGCAGACGACGCAGCCTACTACGCATCATCTTACCGAGCAGAATACGCCGTGAAACGACTGCAACCAACCCTCAACGTCCTTCCAGAGTGGCTACAAAAGTGGAGGCTCTCCGTGAACGTGGCGAAGACCCAGGCCATCATTACGGGGAACACGAGACTCCCAACTCCCTTGAAGCTGATGGATAAGGACATCCCGTGGCAACCAGATGTCAAATACCTGGGTGTCACCATCGACCGACGCCTCAGCTTCAAAAAGCACATCGACCAAGTGATTGGTCAAGCCAGGGGAGCACGAAGCAAGCTCCTACCGATTCTACAATCACGCCTGCCGCTTCGGACCAAGACTATGATCTTCAAAACCTACCTCAGATCACGGCTCACCTACGCAGCTCCAGCGTGGTACCCGTATCTGAGCGTAACCAATAGAAACCGACTCCAAGCGCAGGAAAACATTGCACTCCGAAGAATCGTAGGAGCTCCGCGGTACGTGCGGAATGCGACCATACTTCGTGACCTCAAGATGGAAAAGACAGGGGACTTCATCAATAGGCTCCTCTCTAACATGTTTGGTAAAGCAGACGCTTCCGATCACCAACATGTTAGAGACATCGCCCCGCAGCATGCCAGACCACCGGACCAGCCTGGAAAAAGGAAATATAAGCCATATGCCAGAGAATCCAGGATAAAACAAGAAGCCGAAACACAAAACTTAGCACCATCACTGGGGGCCGCTGCCTCGGTCGCTGATCGGTTCGCTGGGCCTTCCCTGGGTAACCAGGGATCTCCCCCGGCAGGGCCAGATCGCACCGAGGCCATAGGCGGCACCGGTGATGGTGTCTTAAGAAATCCTGCAAAACCGAACAGACCCACCCATCGTAATGGGTGGAGACCAGCCAGGGCCAGGGGGCTCAGCCCCGATACCCTATCCCCACCCCCCCACAAGGGGTGAGATGAAGATAAAGACGGTAAGCTCGGAGATTTGTCGCATTACAAAGGGAAAATATTGAAGGTAAGAATTAATAAACGCTTAATACTTTTAAATACAATATTTTATATCATCTATGACCAAAGTGATTGGAAAGACAAATCCAACGAACCCAAACTCGGCGTGGTTAAGTCGTGTCGTTTAGGCGTTCCTATGGCCACCTTCTGTTTCCATCATCAGACCAGCTCGATGGCACCGTATGACATTGCATTGTCACCGCACTTATATAAGTACGCCACATTTCAGCTCAATCGGTTGAGGATAACTGGTCTTAATTTGAGTTGCAAGATTCCACCCGAACAAACATACATGGCAAGTTAAATAAAAGCTTGTAAGTAAAAAATATATTGAAGGTATATCTCAAAATCAGTCATCATGTCTATTCTTTTCTTGAATAGGCATGATGACTGATTTTGAGATATTTCGAAATGTTTTTAGACATCTACTGAATAGAAAATAAATATGTATTTCTCATATTTCTGAATAAAAAGGATTATGAAAGAAAAAATGAGCTTTTAAAAATGCAATTTCAATTTCGCTCTAAAACGCTAGAATTAATTGAATTTTTAAAAGTTTGTTATTAAATAAATATAGTAACAGTACATTTCCAGTGTGAGTTAATGACCTAAAAACAAAACAACATAAAACTTTTGAGCAATTACCTAATTTAATTATTGATTTTGAAATTTTTAGGGATTTTCAACAAAACTTTTACTTATATAATACCTACTAAGGCTTATGTAATCTTTAAAACTAGATTACATTTATATTTACGAATGTATACACAAAGGGACATTATCAACATAATGGATAAAATGAAGACTAACGTCTTGTACGAAATACACAGTTTACATTAAATCATCTAATACACAATAATTAGCCAAGATTTGTTGTACATTGTTTCTTTTTCAAATTAGTAAACGCTGGAATACTAATGGCGTCTGTCTATGATATGACGTCACCGATCCACAAATATCTGATGATACAGAATGACCATAATATTAAGAAGAGAAGAAAGTCAGACCTTTACCATGGTTTTTCTTTGTAACTGTGACGTCATGCCGTCACAGTTATGTATCGGTTTGGAGTTCAAAGTGTCGTGGTATACCCATCCCATGACACTTTGAACTCTAAACCGTTAGAAAGAGTATTCATCAAAGAGGTTCGAACATTTTTGTATGGAGGCTGGCATACCTACTAGTCCGCCATTTTGAAAAAAACGTGATTCGGCGGCCAGTGATGAAACCCATGTCAATCGACAGAGTAAATGATTTCAAACAAAAAGTGTTCTATGATCAAATCTCCTAAGTGATACGGCTTCTGAGATATTTAGGTCCAAAAAATGAAAAATAAAGTTATACGATTCGTATAACCACCGTATAAAGTAGGTCACAAAATTCGTCCGTGCTACAAGAAACCAACTCCACCCGGCTCGCTGCATTGGAAGACTCCCTGCCCCGTACCGCACCCCGCCAGCCGCTATTTTGTTTGACGTTTATCATTCATTCGACTTCTAATCTCTGGTCTGAGTGCACGAATATTTATTTTCCTCACGAGCAGTTATTTTGTTACGTTGTGTTTGTTGTTAAGTTTTTGCTACCTTACTTTTTTGTTGTTGATAATTGCGTTACCATGTCAAGTACCTAATACCACCGGTCTTCCAGGATCACAGTTTTGTTTTGTGAACGCAGTACAGCCCCCCGTATGGGAGGACGCCGTCTTAGGCCGCATTTACGAGGCTATGAGCTAACCGAGGAATATCTGACTGATAAACCACTTGTGAAATCTTATTCCCACCCATCCCACCTCATACACGGCTTTTCAAGAGCTTCGTACACTTCGACACGTCACATCATATTACGTTGTAGCAAAATATCATGTCTGTGATGGTTTATATAGAATAAACATAGCAATTAGATCAGAT
Source organism: Eupithecia insigniata (assembly GCA_947859395.1). Classification (NCBI taxonomy): domain Eukaryota; kingdom Metazoa; phylum Arthropoda; class Insecta; order Lepidoptera; family Geometridae; genus Eupithecia; species Eupithecia insigniata. Next base: position 6,059,940 of record OX402022.1, on the reverse strand, counting down.
TTTTTGCATAAACAGAATATTTACACCTATTCCTGCTGCAGTACGAGTCTGCAATGAACATTTACTTTCAAATGTTATCTGGCGGGATTTTTAAGATTATACCCGTTCTAGACAACACTTTTAACTAGGTGTAAGTAGCCGATATGTTAAAACTCTTAATAAGGCCAATTGAATATTTAGATTTTGAAAAAGTCGAAACATTAGACGAGGCAACATTTCAATATTATAAAGGATTAAGTAAAACTGTGTTTTTGAGCATTTTAGATAATAGAGGGTTTTACCTACCAATAAAACTTACCTATTATTTTTCCAACGATATCCGGAATCCATATTGAGTCAAGCACCTGTCTTTCAGCGTTAGTTCGCAACGATTGCCTCCCTTCTGCTTCCGGCGCCACTGTCGTTTCCGTTTTGGCGGGGAACATGGCGACGACCGAAATGGCGGTACCACCTTTCTTCATTATACTCACGATATACCAGGTAGATATTACCTGGATTCCGGATATCGTTGGAAAAATAATAGGTAAGTTTTATTGGTAGGTAAAACCCTCTATTATTTGTTCCGTGCCGATATCCGGAATCCATATTGAGTGATGTGTTTGTTATCTCCTGGTAGCCAAAATGTAGGTAATGACGATGCTATAATGTGTTAATTAAATAAAAACAATATGATTGAAAAGATTATATAATACTATATTATTGTTAGGCAATGAGATATAATCAGATAATGTACAGACATTAATTTGAATGTTCACCGCACTGAATTAAAATATTTTGACATAATGGAACTGAATCTGAAGATACATTATTATTACTCTCTTGATTATCGATTTCCTTCTCATAATACTTCCTAAAAGTATGTTCTTGTCTCCAATTATTTGTTTCAGGAATTTGATCAATTGGGAATTTATCTAGCCAGTTTAGAGACGCTATTGCTGAACGTACCGAGCCCAGCGGTGCCTCAACACCTTTTCTTTGAGCACTCACTTGATCCAGCCTTCTATGACCGTTCTAGATGCTGGCTTCGGATCGCCTCTGGCGGTTATATATAATTCTATAAGAGTATCTGATTTTTGACGATCCTGTGAAGTATTAATCTCTAAAACCAGGCCAGAAGACAAGCGCTTTACCCTCATCGAAGTAGTTTTCAGCATCTATCTTAGCAGCGTCAGGTCATGAACTCTGCGTCCCGATGTCAGCAATAGGAGCATCGCCGACCGTCTTTGCTGTTGTGTAGGTAGATGGGCTAGATATCGGGCTATCTGCTCCGGGCTCGGATTTTCATACAAAATGTTTGTTGAGGTACACCCTGCTTTCCATTTGTTCCAAGCTGGTCTGTAAGTTTTGAGAGTAGATTTCTGCTAACTAGATGACAAGTGCTTTGATGAAGCCTGCCCAACCAAAATCAGCCATGCTTCCAAACATATGTCTCAGATCTCCGGTGTATGGGTCCCGGTTCTTGTGTCGATCAGTACTTGTAGAAGGTCCGGAATGAGGAGGAATGAATAAGGAGCTCCTGGAAGGACCGGGCTTGTAGATCTGCTCTCTAAAATACTCTGTGCCACTTTGGTGGTATCAGAATGTACAGACTTCGGGCTGCGTTCAGTTGAGTGTGTATGACTTGAGGCATGAGGTTTGGTGGTGAAAATAACCATGCCAGCTCGTAGTCGCATTGGTGAAGGAATGCGTTGTGCGACAGTGTCTCCGGGCCTTGCGTGTTCAGTCAAACATAATTTTCTACCACATGAGCTGTTCTCGATGCAAATAGGTCGATCTGAGGAGTGCCTCACATCGCGATGATGCTCATCGTTGCTGCAGATATCAGGTGCCACTCCGTGCATGTCTTGCCTGGCGACAGAGCGTCCACTTCGCAGTTCAACCGGCCCGGTATGTACTGAGTCAAATAAACATTTACCTTTTCTGAAATCGCTAAAAGTTTATGCGTTAGATTGAGCAGTTCCTTTGATTTTGTTCCACCTTCCTTGTTGATGTAGGCTACAACTGTGCGGTTGTCTGTATGCCACGACAGTTTTTGTTCGTTCAGTGCCTCAACATATGTACCTCTCCGAGCTGGGCGCCACAGCCGATGTCCTATGCATCTGTGGTAAGAAGGAGAGAGAACGGGCCTATATGTATTGGTAGTGGGCCCTGCGCTGCTTTCAACCACCACTTTATTTCTCAAATAACCGGATCTGGCAACTTCATACGCTAAGGGTGCTCTTTGGTAAGGAATCCACTGTGGTATTATAGAGTGCGACAATGTAACCTTCCTCTACGTATCACGAACGAGGCAAAGTTGAGTCTCCCCAAAAGGACTGGGCCTGTATGAGGGACTAACAGCCTTTGGTCATCAGATGTGCAAGTGCTCTGCGTAGCGTATGGCACTAAATTGCAACAATGTGACCTTCCCCTGCGTATCACGAACGAGGCAAAGTCGAGTCTCCCCAGAAGAACAAGGCCTGTCTGAGGGACCAACAGCCTTTCGACATCTGATGTGCAAGTGCTCTGCGTAGCGTATGGCACTTTGGTTCCGACAAAGACTTCGTGTTGAGTTGTGTGTCCCACGTCACGCCTAGGAATTCGCGACGGCGAGTCGGAACCAGCACATATTTGCCCATGTTGAAAGCCAGGTGACTTGACGCATTAGATTTACTGCGAACGTTATGTGATCGTGCAGAACTTGTCGGGGCTGGTTTGTTAGTAAGAAATCGTCTAGCTAGATAAACCACGCACCTTATATTTCGGATTCTCAGGTATTCTATTACCCAATTCGTCACTGATGTAAAAGTTCGCAGAGCTGAAGACAGACCAAAAAGCCAAGGAAAGACAGGTCATAAGCAGGAGCTGGCCTTTGTTTGAGTCGTAGAAGCCTTCGATGCTTGGCTATGGGTAGGTGGAGTCCAGTCTTGGCTCTGTAAGAAACTCTGCATCCGAACATAACTGAAGAGTTGGAAACCTTTTAGCCTCACCAAATTGTTCAAACGTTTCAAATTGAAGATTTGGGCGAAACGTTCCATCTGTTTGCTTAACAAGAAAAAACGTCGAAATATAGCTAGGGTTCGTCTCGGCTTTTTCTATTACATGAGAGTAACAAGCATGTCCTCTATTTGTTCGGTCATGTGGCGACTCTGCTTTATCGCATAATTTTTAAATTATGAATTGATTTGGATATACATAGGTTTTAATAGTTTGCATATATGGTCGAGGGCACAAAGCTTTTCGCATAGGTACATGCAAATATTGCTTTAGACAGCCCCCCCGAAATAGTTTCGCGCCATAAGTGATTGTTTTATATAATTTCTGCGAATTAGATTGAGGTCGCTTACCTTTGGAATTTACCTTGTTCTTCCCATCGCTGACGCAGCCAGGCTTTTTGAAGTTATTGTTTGAGCCTTTGCGTTACCCCTGATTTTTGAGCTTGTTATAGTTGCCTCGAAAATTATCGTTCGCCTGCTTACTCGTAGACGGCTTGACTTTGGGATCGTAGGCACGCCTTGCTCCAGACAGTATTATAAAATCTTTGCCTAGAGGTCGAAGCTGTGATCGAGTGGTGTGCGGGCTGAAAGCAAGGTGTTAGTTTGTCTGCCCCCTCCCAATTTTCTGAAGATAAGAGGCAAGCATGTCTCTATTCAGTTTCAAAATTTTCTTTATTAGCATGATAATATTTAATATTACAAAAACTAGTGTATATTGTATCCTAGTATCTGTAGAAATTTTTTTTAAGCCGCTTTTCTAAGCCATACTTAGCTTATTTAAAAACTTATGAAGATTGCGATATTTGCATAGCATGTCTCTATTAAAGAAACTATCAGCACTAAGTGGGATTTTCTGCAAGGATCCGTAATGATATTCCTCGGGGACCTTCTTTTGAATGACCTCTCTTCGAGAGTTAATGCAATCGACGCGCCTACCGCAAGATGTTTGCAAAATATCATCAGTTATCTTGGTGTACATAGTTCGAATCGTATGAAAATGTCTGCTCGCTGTATCAAAAAGAGTTTAGGTGAAGGAATTTGACCAATCCACCGAACTCTACAATGCAGTGCGTAATTCGTCTCGTCATTGGAACCGGACGTGTTAAAACGCAACTACTAATCATTTACACAAAGCTCTACAAAACCAGGGCTGGTTACATATTTATTTTGTGCTTCCGAAAAATATCGCACCAATCGTTAAAGTTAAATCTTTGCAAGTTTGCAATTTACTCCAAGTACTTATCCAAAAATATTACGAGCCTCAACCAACTCCAAGATATAACAATCTTGGAAGATATAACGATCATGGAATTCGGGGATGTTTCAAAGAAGTCGACAATCCGACAATTTAAGCTGTTGCTCATCAGCCTCGCTAGCAGTAGGCGGCGAGCGCAGACCTAGATCTGGATGACTTTTTAGGGGGCTCGACAACACGTGAAACGTTTATTGGTTGAGGCTCCCAGGTAATAAAATTGGTCAAAAAAAAAAAAGCCCCTTGTTGCGACAAGAATTCAAATTTCAAATCCTCACCCGATAATTCTTGGATTTGCATCCAAATCCTCGTCCGATGAATCACTTCGCGAAATTGGAGAACGACTCCTTTTCCGTGACACGTGGTCTTTCACTATCACTTTTTTGCACTTCCACATCATCACGGTTTATTTCGTCCTCCATTATGAAGGGAGGAATAACTTTTAAATATAATACCGTTAATTATATTTTTAACGTTAAAACTTTTGAAATATTGTAATTTATCGCGGACACGTGTTAACGCTACGAAAGACGACGCTATAATGAAGAAAGGTGGTACCGCCATTTCGGTCGTCGCCATGTTCCCCGCCAAAACGGAAACGACAGTGGCGCCGGAAGCAGAAGGGAGGCAATCGTTGCGAACTAACGCTGAAAGACAGGTGCTTGACTCAATATGGATTCCGGATATCGGCACGGAACAAATAATACTCCATCATTGCAACAACTTAAACAATCCAAAAGGGATTTCCAAACAATGGACGCAACCGTCGGGCTAGAAGATTTCTTAACGAAAGACGATCTTATAATAATGGCGTTAGGAACCTATCAAAACGCTCAAATCAGGAGTTTGTTATGGAGAGCATAATAAAAAAAGTGCATAACATTTAGTGTAAGTATGTAGAGGACTACTGCTATACTATAATGTGTTCAAGAAAAATAACTGGTTGGATTTTATTTCCCATACCCTACCTATCTATTAAATAAACATTGAGTAAGGTGGAAAGCAGCTCAGGAACGTATTTTTTTTATAGTTTTTGGACCGAAATATCTCGGAAACCGTATCACTTAGAGGATTTGATCATAGAACACTTTTTGTTTGTAATCATTTACTCTGTCGATTGACATCCGTTTCATCACTGGCCGGCGAATCACGTTTTTTCCAAAATGGCGGACTAGTATGTATGCCGGCGATGTTCGATGCGCTTTGTGGGCCTTTATTATGTTTTTTTTTTTTCAAAGTTTTTTCTGTAAAGATTACGGAGAAGAAAAGTTTTAAGGCGCTACCCCGACCCAATCAGAGCCACCACCAATTTTATCGTATTATTACGATATACAAAGGAATTTTCAAAAATCCCTTGGCACGTTTGTGATACCTATCATAACCTTTTTTTTAATGCCTCCGTAATAGTTTTATGTTGTATAGCTTAGGAGGAGATGCGTAAACCAAGTTTGGTGGCCAAAAAGTGCAAATTCGCATCTCTTCTAAAACTATACAAAATAAAATTGTTACACAGGCATTAAAAAAGCTTATATAGGTATCAAAAATCGCACGTTTGCAGCGCTACAAAAAGTCGCCGCGTGGGCGCGCGCTCTTAGGCACAAGTTGAGAAATATACAATACAAAAATTCTTTATTGTACACCAGAAAAACAATATTACAGAGAGATATTACATGGACGAACAACGTCGACAAGTACAATGGGCGGCCTTATCGCTTAGAACCGATCTCTTCCAGGCAACCTTTAAATATGTATGTGTAGAATTAAGTGGTTTGTCCTGCAAAGTTGTTTGATTAAATAAATCTATAAATTGTTTATGCGCGAAATAGTTATAAAAACCATAAGGTAGTCAGACGGTCTACGTTTGTTTCAGAGCGTCATAAAGATTTGCTTCCATGAGCGTCGTCTACAGTATATGGAGAGAGAGCAAATATCTCAGTGGCACGCGGAGAGACCGGGAGAGAGGATCGTAGAGGTAAATATACTCTTCTGCCAAAATGTGAAATAATAATGCATAGTCTCCCCCATAGCCCAATTACCCAATCCATCCCTTCACGACAGTAACATGTTTTTTTTTTTGTTATTTTCATTATCCTTTGCAATAGTCTCTACACCTGGCGGATATCATCTTCGGGTGTATCATATTGTGCAACCAAGGATGATACCCGCTATGTGTAGCTCTCGCCTTTACATTAATTCTCATAAAGGGCCTCTGTGATGTTGGCTTCGGCTCCACGCGTGCCTCCCAACTAAATGGCCCGTGATCATGGAAATGAGAAACAGAATTCTATTTAATTATTATTTGTGGAAACTTATAACTAGCCTTTAGTCACACATAATTTTTGTTATATAATTGCTATTAATATAATTTTTGTTATATACCCCAGCTGTTAGTTTTCCTAAAATTTTAAATTAAAATATAATAAGTTGTTCCGAAAAAAACTAAAATCATCTTCGAATGCCTTCATTTAATACTTTTTAAGTATTGCGGGACAAATACTTAAAAATTAATAAAAATTATGGGACTACATTAGGATCATTCGCTTTAAAATACCTATTGTCGTCCTTATAAAAAGTACAATAACTAATGCTAGTTATTGTTATTGCCAGCCGCACAGCAGCGATTGCTGAAGACCTAAATGGCAGATTCCTGTGGCATTGTGGAGGGGTGCATTCGGTGCTTGCGACCTACACCTGGCACTGAGTGCATACCTGCCCGTGTCAACGGGGTTGCTTAACATATAGTTTTTTAGTTTTCTGTTTTTTCCATGTATTATGTGAGATTTCGATTGTATTTATAACTGTGTCATCTTCATATGGACCACAATTACGGGTCTGAAATAAAATACAATTTTTTTTTATTTATATTTTTTGCTTTTTTCATTAGGTGGGCAGAATAAGCAGCCTGGGTGTGCGAGTCCGACTCTCAGTTGACATTTTATTTGCTCTATCTACAGTCCTATTTTGTTCGACAGGTCGACGTTCCCCTTTCCTACGGTGTAATTCGCGTTGAACAGCCATCTTGCCTCAACGCACTCCACGTGCTGTGGGACCCCACTAAAGATGTCGGAGTTTACATCAAGGTAATAAAAATAATAGTAATAAGCTGTTGGTGAGTAGCGACACCACGGGTATCGAGTGCTCCCGAGGAAGTTCCTGGTTCTGGTCTCGCTTGCGGAGTGGTATCTGAAGAGAACCTGAGCCCCACCTCTTGCTTGCCTTCATTGGCCGGTCTGAGTGGCGTCGCGAGAAATGCATCTTAGGATGCAGACTCGGGGGTGGAAGGCCAGGTCAGATCAAAAAGGCCGCCTTTTGGATCTGACCTGGTTCTAGTTCTGGACTCGGCGCGTATCGTCAGGAAGTTCCTCTCTGCAGCCCTAATCACCGGCCGCTTGAGCGTAGCTTCGCGGCCGATGATTTACCATTTTGATATATTTTTTACAATAGAATAGTTTTATGATATTTTACTGTATTTTCTATAGTAAAAAATATATTTTTATAACGAGATTTAAAATAACTAAAGTGGTATAGTAATTATGCTGGACAATCCACACAGCATCATCTAGCGCCAAGCTAAGCAGAGCTTGTGTATGGGTACTAGATGACTGATATACATAATACATTATAAACATAGATAGCTATTTTATTATTTATAGAAAATACCCAGAACACCCGGAACAAATATTTGCAGTTCGTACAAACATTTGTCCCGAAGTGGAAATCCAACCCGTAACATTCTGCGTCGCAGGCGGACTTTCGCCCGTCGCGGCACATCCACAATGGTTCTTAGTTATGAGTAGGTATTATGGTGATCACTCGCCAGGGGGCGCTGTAATGTGTGTATTTTGTAAAAACCAATGTTCCCGTTTATCTCCAGAACGGTTTGATCTATTTCAAACAGTTTTCTGCATAAATAATGTAATTTATTTTTAACCCGTTTTTCTTTGCTTTTAATTAAATATGCCATTATTTTTCCCAGGTAAACTGCATCTCAACGGAGTTTACCGCCAAAAAGCACGGCGGCGAAAAAGGTGTACCATTCCGTATACAAGTGGAGACTTACTTAGCCAGTGACGAACAAAGTCGTCTACACGCCGCCGCCTGCCAGATCAAGGTAACGAATAGAAATCGTGGCTCGCTCCGCTCGACGTTATTTCTTTTGTATTTGCTTTCATTTGACTTGTCTAAGTGTTTATTTTGTAAGCCTAAAGAAATAAAATTATTGATTCTGATTCTATAAATCGCAAAAACATATGTAAAATGATATGCTTAAAATATTAAGGAACACAAAAAAGTGTTTATTCTCAAACAATTATACTCCGATTTAAAAATCTAGTAAAATTTTGTATACAAAGGGGTTACAAAACCCAAGGAATATTGGTGGAAAATATTTAACAACATTGGTATCATCGAAGCAAGGCACAGAAATTTGAATCTATTTTTGATTTTGAAAGCTTTCATTCATCATTTAATTGATCCATCGTGTTTTTTCGAATACAAATTTAAAATTTTTTGCTATCCTTATGAGATTATGCGTTTTAGAAGTTTGTTTCAGTTTTTAGTGATAACTTTGCTGTTACCTTGTTGTTTACTGTTATTGTTAAGTTTTCAGTCATAAATGTCTTTTTTGATATAAAATATTTCGGTATCTAAATTGGAGTACTATAGATAGATAGAAAATTCTTTATTGCACACTTATTGATAAGAAACAGAAATACAAAAAAAGACAATTTTAAAACTAAGTTACAAATGGCGGTCTTATCGCTCGAGAGCGATCTCTACCAGACAACCGTGGATGGATAGGATTGTTGGATGGTACTAGGGGATCTGTGTGTATCTTAAAAACTACTGGCTTTCATGAAAAATAAACCCTGAAAATTTCATTTACCTAATACTAGGGGCACATGTTGAAAAATGTACTTGAATAGATAGGTTGTAGAAAAAAATAATAGATATAATAATAGACAAAGTGTAGATATTAGATTTTGAAAAGAAAATTGACTATAATTTTCTTATTAGGTTTTTTATAAATCGAAGTCTCCGGTTGGTATAGGGATACGAAAGGCCCACTATTGATCTTGTTTAAAACACAAAGGCAGGTTCGCAGACCTAATGGTTTGGCTGCATTTGTAAAATTCAGACTGAAATCTGATTTTGACTAAAATTTTACCTACGAATATCGCAGAACATACATGGGGGGAGGGGGGGGGGGTTAAATCGATAGGTACTAAGGTCCCCCACCCCCCAGCCACCGCAAAAACGTTTTTAAAATTAAAATTAATTACTTAAAACGGTTAACGAAATCTGGCCCGCCAAATATTTCATGACTTAATTCTTATTTGTTTCCATCAGGTGTTCAAACTCAAAGGCGCTGACCGCAAGCACAAGCAAGACAGAGAGAAAGTGATGCGTCGGCCTCGCTCTGACATCGACAAGTACCAGCAAGGCTGCGAAGCTACCGTGCTGACCACGGTAAGCAGACACCGATGTTGAACCGAGTTTTCTTTGCAGATCAAATACATATGTAAATCATGAGCACACAAAGTATGTCCATTGTTGCACACGTTTCCCCTAAGCAATGAAGGGTTTTGTTTGCCATTATCACAATTATTGATTTTGTTTCAAAACTCGGTGCTTTATTTCCTTTAGAGCTTACAGGACTCTTGGACACGTCAAAAAAGTTTGTTCAAAAGAGTGTTTGTTTGCTGAGTTTTGAGATAATTAGTTTGTTTAAATTATTATCCCATTCATTGACAATAGATCGATAGAAAATAATTTATTGCACACTTAAATCGCTAGAAACAAAACAACTATGTGACAAGTAGCGGTCTTATCGCTCAAGTGCGGTTTCTACCAGACAACCTATAATTTTTGTGTATTTTTAATTCAATTTCAATTTGATATGGATCATGTATTTTGTATTTAGTATGTGCCTGAAACAAACTAATTTTATTTATTGTTTTCAAGTCATTACCTTTTTCTCTCTCCTTTAATTGGGTTTCTTTGCGTTTTGCAATGGCATATGATGGAGGAGGCCTATGTTAAAGGACAACCTGACTTACCTACAACCGGTCTCAAAAAGTACTATATACATAGATAATAATTAGAAATATTTAAACATAATATTAATTATAAGTCAGAGAATAAAGGCTATTTTTATTTCATTTATTTGTTATGTCAACAGTTGTCAAACGATGCTCTGATGCCGCCACCGTCTCTGGTCACCTCACCCCCCTACTCCCCGGAAATGTGGTAAGTTTACATCATCATCAGCCCGTATACGTCTACTGCTGGACATACCTCCCCGAAACGACGCGACGAATAGCTGTAAGTTTACATGAATTGTCCTAAAACGGGAATCGAACCCGAAAAGTCCTGGATGTTAGCCAATACGCCTGCCAACAATACGAATAAGTGGTAAACACGCAGCGTAGTACAGTCACCGCCCTAAAGAACTATACAGATGAAGAGTGAATTCTAAAACCCCGTGTACACACAAAAAGCACAAAAACCGCTAAACCACACCATTCCAAAAGCCGTTGAACCCGATCTGCTCCAAAAGGCACAGAATTTTCGATGAATAGGGAGAGCAGGTAATGAAAGGTAAGTATGTGATACGTGTTAATACACACTGAGTTTACCTAGTCTTGGGTTATACTAGGGAAAATCCGATACCTGTGACTTACGTTACTGTGACATCAAAATATCTGTGACAAATACCAGTGACAAAATACTAGCTAGTACTAATCACGTACAAATTTATTGTTATACTGATTGAATAATATATTTATTGTAGCAATAGTACCGTACGTAACGAAAATTCCTCTTGTATTGTATGTGTATAACGCAATGTAACAACTTTGTTACATTGCGGTATACATTTCAAATTTCCAAGTATAAAATACTAGGTGTGTCTCATTCTAACATAGTGATATTATCAAAGAGAGAATATAGAATCGATATTATCTAGCTGAAGCGTTTTATTGCGTAGGTATCTAATAAAATAACAACGATTTAATATCGTGCACTCGTGGAACTGGCACTGCCTATGTCACAGATATATTAGGTTTCTGTCATTGTGAAATACCGCCAATTTTCTGTACCTGTGACTTTTATCAGTGACGATAAATACGCCTCAAGCCTAGTTTATGCATTAATAACAACTGAGTGGTGATTACTTAATTTTAGAGGTTTATAGGATGGACGCCATTATATCTCATTATTTATGTTTCCTTAATTCTTTATTGCACAATAAAAATATATCACAAGATTTTTTTTAAAAAGAAAATACATGGCAAAGGCGAGCTTAACCCTAAAAAGATTTCTCTTCCAGCAAACCTTATTGGGAGAGAGAAATAAAGTTAAATAAAGGTGGATTTATGTTCATGAGTACAGGACAAAAGATTTAGTTTTAACCTACTTACCTAATATAATATACTACTACATCATCATCATCAGCCCACACACGTCCACTGCTGGACATAGGCCTCCCCCGTACGACGCCACAAATAGCGGTCTCCGCCATCCGTCCATCGACTCCCTGCAACCGCCACGATGCCGTCGGTCCATCGAGTAAATGGTCTCCCATGTCATTTGCCATAATCACCACGCTGGCAGGCGGATTGGTGATCGCAGTGGTGTTTAAAAATACTCAGAAGGAAGCTGCTGCCCTTCCTCTGGTAGGTTCCCTTAGTCGGCTTTTACGACATCCACGGGTTGAGTTGGAGGGGTCGATATTCGTACGCCGCGGCCACACGGCCACTACTACTACCCACTATAATACAATACATAAAGACGATACCCTGTTTCCTTAAGTTGTTTACAAGTAGCTTTTTAAGTATTTATTATTTATTAAGTTATTTAGATAAGACAATAAGGTACCTACTCTTATATGTACATATAACACAGTTTTGTTCTAGTTATTCTCATTTGAATATTCTAAAGTTGACGATTGTATAACTTTAAATTTTTCTCTTTCTAATGTATGAATGCATAGCGTACTTAATATTTACACTGTTACCTAGCCGTGAAGGTCATTTATTAGCTTTTTTGTTGCTAGATTCTTGTTATTTACTTTGTTATAGAATAAGATGTAGGCTTTCCTTAAAAATAAATAAATAATATCATACATCAGGGAGTCGTTGTTGGATGGAGGCGGCTCAGGATGCCAAGTCAAATTTTATACTATAAACATAGTTATTGTTATCAAATAAGAAATAAGGTGTTATTGATATTCTCTTCAATTCAATTCTGGCAATATATCTACTAGATAAATATGGCAAGAACTGTCAGAATATCGCGTGATAAACAAGCGTATTCTGGAAAATCTGCAATTCGACATTTATCGAAGGTTTTACTTTGATGAGTTGCTCGAAAAGTCGCACGAGAACGTATTTTTTGGCGGTAGAAGATACTCGATATTTATCACATGATATTCTTATCCCGTGATTATGAGTATCACACGATAAAGTATCACGTGATACGGAGAATTGCCCCCCTGGACCGCTATTCGTGGCGTCGTTTGGGAGAGGCCTATGTTCAGCAGTGGATGTATACGGGCTGATGATGATGATGATGATGAATATTCTTGTACCTCCTAGACCGTACCCTTTTAATAAAATACCTAGTGTGATTAGCTCGCTTATCTTCGCGCTAAGACTTTGGGGCTTCTTGGGGCATAATAAATTGGTAGATTACGGCCTGTTTTTTTGTTTTTCGAATATAAATTATTGTTGGTAACGTAAAACGGAACGTAAGGTCATTGCGTCTCTAGTGATGTGCCATCTGCGTAATGGTGATATCGATTGTATGATAAATGCGAAAGTCGATGAAAATCTGACTCGATATTTTTATAGAAGTCGATTTTTGACCGTAAAGTATGTTGATGCAAATTTTTTATCGATAATTTCTTTTTTTTTGACATCCCTGATCTATCGATATTATTTAATGGTGAACACATTACTACTATTTTATTTTCTATAAGTACATAAAAACTCTATTCATCCATTTCATCATCATCATCAGCCTATACACGTCCACTGCTGGACATAGGCCTCCCCCGTACGACGCCACAAATAGCGGTCCTGAGCCGCCTCCATTTATTTCTTATGTATTTTAAAAAAGAATCTGAAAGATCCCCTTTCAGCACAAAAATACATATTAGATATGTATAAAGATAACAGGTGGCTTATTCACAAGTCCCCACTAATACGAGTAGTTACGAAAAAAAAACTAATAAAAAGGATCTTTATATAGAAAAAGATTTTCGTAGAAAACCATCAAAAATATTCTAATGATTCTAAGTCTTAAAAGGTCATATGTCTCAAGTAGTCATAACATAGCGTACCGACCTCGCTCCAGATATTCAATCTTCACACGGCACTTGTAGGTTATACGCGTTCATTGCCTTAATAACTATTGTTCTAGAGGTGTTCTAGAACGCATTTACGATTTCATGGTTTTTGTTACCTATTTAACAATAAAAATAACATACATATTATGACAGCAGCGAGTTTTTACTCTATGCATATTATCCGCGTATTCAATCCAACGATCCTATCCATCCAAGGTAGAGATCGCTCGTGAGCGATAAGAACGCCAATTGTCACATTTCTATTTTGTATCAAATTGTTTGTAAATCGAATTGTTAAGTGTGCAATCAATTTTATTAATAAATAAATAAATAAAAAAGCATTATCTATCTATTATTATATACATATGTATGTCATTAATAATGACTAGCTGCCCGCGTTTTATTGGAAAAACAATTGCCTATATGTTATAATTATCACGTCCCAAAACTATACCCATACCAAATTTCAGCCTGATCGGTTCAGTAGTTTTTGCGTGAAAAAGGAACAAACATACATACTCACAAACTTTGATATTTATAATATTAGTAGGATTTCAACGCATTTACTTCTTTCCCTTAATTATCTTATTTTTTCATGCCGTGATTGGTTTGCCTAAGACAAAATGTCATACATAAAGAGGGTATAGGGATGTTTTCTCTCGATAATTTTATAGCCATTGGTACAAATGAGGCGTTTTCCAAAAGTGAAAAAACCTTATTTACCTTAGAACTTAATAGTCAGGGATCTTTCGCGGGCAAATAAATTTGTTGTCACATTGGAGTGTTATGTTTTATGGCCATTTATTGTCAACTATCATCATCATCATCAGCCCGTACACGTCCACTGCTGAACATAGGCCTCCCCCAAACGACGCCACAAATAGCGGTCCTGGGCCGCCTCCATCCAACGACTCCCTGCGACCGCTACGATGTCGTCGGTCCATCAAGTGGGAGGTCTTCCCACACTCCGTTTCGCATTGCATCGCGGTCATAGTTGTAAACTATATTTTTGTAAATTGACGTATCCAAGTGTGCCCTGTGCTCCTATGGCAAATAAATCAGTATGTCTACGCACAATCTATGCCATTTTCAACTTCGAAGAGGAGGTGCTTTTGCATTTATTTATTAAACTTTTGATTTTTTTTTATATATCAGTAAGGTTTATGACCTCGGCAGTACGGACACTGGCAAAATTGTGTCTATCATACGCAGAGCCATTAAACCAAGAAACATTCGACTTTATTGTTTTTTGTACGAATATGTATGTTAGGCGATATTTCAGCCAATTTTACACCGATTTTGAAAATTATTTCACTATTGTATAGAAAATATACTCTCGTATTTATCCTTCAAAACTTAATAACAATGTAAAAGAAAGGCATTTGAAGTCGATTATTAAGTTTTTGAAAACAATCAAATTACCACAATGACAATAAATGACCCGTTGCCATGGTAAAAAATAGTTTCCATGGCAACGACTGTAAACAAGAGGTCTCGATGGCAACGGGTGTGTGTTATCCTTCACTCATCACATCAAACTAAATTAGACTCGAAGTAGATGTCGCCACTTAAAATTTTATCGCGCTATTGAAGTATTCCGGGTGTAAAACTTCTTCTAAACGCATTTTCATTATTCAGGAATTTCAAGTCGGTTTATCGTTTTTTTAAAACAAAGCAAATTAAGATTTTACGGGCTCAAACCAAAAGCGCCATCTTTTCAGTTTTGAAGCAAAGCTTGTGTTGTGAGGACTAGAAAACTGTTGTGAACTTTCTGGGTTGCCTGGAAGAAATCGCTCTCAGCGATAAGGCCGCCTTTTGTACTGTTCATTTTTGTTTAGATATAAGATCTTTTATTAATGTATTTATTTTCTAGTACAATTCAATTCAATTCAAATCGTTTATTTCAGCACCAATAGTACCATATACACACATATAAAAATTCATACAGTGCATTTAAAATTGATATAACTAATTTAACATTACATAATTTAACATCAGAAAATGTAATCGGTCCAAATTACACATTAAATTTCAATTACAAACCGAGCTAAAAAAATTTTTTAAAATACAGTACATTTCATCAATATAAAATTAAAATTAATGTCTAAATAAAAATTGTGTAAAGTTCAATCAATTAGAATAAATATAAATAAAAATAAAAATGCTCAAATGTAACCTACCTCACACAAAGTCATTTCCTTTCACATGAAGCTGCGACAGGCGCCACAGAATAGGGCAATCAGGTTTTCTCGCTAAAATCCTCAGCAGGCTATTCGCGCTGGAGTGGACGCGGCGCATCAGTGATGCGGCTCTCTTCCGCATGATGGCATGGAACCCATCTGTCTGAGCGTCAGCAAACATGCCTGATGCGCTGCAGCACCTGGGCAGACGCACTAGCGCTCTAAAGCCGTTGTTGTATTGGACGCGTAGAGCGTTGACTGCCGTCTTGCTATACCCGACCCACAGAATGCACGTGTAAAATGACTGGCAGGCCTTAAATAGCGTGACCTTTACTGCTCCCGTGCATCGTGCAAACCTGCGGGCCAACATATTGCTACGGACCGCCAACGCTCTACGCTCCCTCTCTATGTCCTCGTCGTTGCTGAGATTTTCTGTGACCCAGTAACCCAGGTACTTAAAGCGCTTCACTCTTGGCAATTCCACCCCATTAAGGAGGACAGGAGATGTAATAGATACCTTCTGTTCCTTCGGGTGGAAAACCAGAAGTTCACTTTTCTGAACATTGTACCTGAGTCCGTAGGCCCCAGCATATTTCTCACATATTTTGAGCAGCTTCCTAACAGCACTGATCGAGGGTCCTAGGAGCACCATATCGTCGGCGTAGCTTATGTTGTTAATAAAGGTACCGTCAATAGAACAGCCAACTCTGGCGCTCCCTAGCTCCTCGATCAGTCCATTGACGTACAGATTGAAGAGGCGCGGCGATGTTAATCCTCCCTGCCGAACTCCGCACTTCAGTCTATACGCATCAGACATTGCGCCTGCCCATCTCACAGCATTTGTTTGGTTGTTGTACCAATAATCAAAAAATTGTATAACCTCACAATAAAGTGTTCATTTATTCATTTTTCTCAATTCTAAACCAAATCGCCTTAGGAATAAAATTTCTAATTCACTAGGCCCCCAGTCTTGCAATAACCCCAGAGCTTCATGCATGTTGTACTCAATTGACCCCACCAGATGCTATGGGATGTCCATCTCAATAAGGGTCACGTGACTGCCTTTAGCCACTCCCTAAAATTAGACCAATAAACTAACAATTGACTGCTAAGGAAGATGCGCCTGCGTCGGAATTCTAGTTCGTAGACGGCGCGTGATATTGTCTATGGCGTATGATTTTTTAGACGTTCTCTGTCATACTTTATTCTCTACTAGCTGTGCCCGCGACTTAGTCCGCGTGGAATAGTGACAGTGGATAGCAGTTTCAATATTCATCCCCTATTCCCTTTGATATTTTACCCCCTTGAGGGTTACATTTGTAGAAACTTTAAATGACATTCTCATTTATATCTAATCAACAGCCTAAATAATAAATCCCAAGCTTTTAGCTTTAAAAATGACGATACTTCTATACAACCTTTCAACCCCTCTTTTAACCCCTAACAACCCTTTTTGCGAAAGAAAGACAGAGTTACTTTTGCATTTATAATATTATATTATAAGGATATTAGTAAGGAAAAGGATCATCGGAATAGCTTCATCCATACTTAATATTATAAATTCGGAACTAACTCTGTATTTCTGTTACCTTTTACGCCTAAACGGCTGAACTGATCTTAATAAAACTTGGCAGGGAGGTAGACGGTATCCCGGGGTAGGACATAATCTACTTTTTATCCCGGTAAAGAGTGTGCGAAGACGCGAGTTATAACAGGTACAAGATAGTTGTAAATAATATGACTGTAATAGTTTCGGAGCGCGGCGATCGCACCGTAAGAACCAGGGGGCCAATAGGGATGACGACTGTAAATAAAAATCAGAAAAATTATGTATTTACCGAATTATGCCTGAGCCATAGATTACAAAACACGTATTATATTTTATGTTTTGATCGAGATTAACCCTTATACTAGATTGTCAACTGTGATGGCTTATACCCGTAAACTCGCGCACTGACATGGCGGCGAGGCCCAATATTGGCAGACTTTTACAAGAATGGCGATAATTCTGAAACTACTGGGAATTTTTACTTGAAAAAAAGCAGACTATTCTATGATAAAACAGCTCTAAATTTCAATAGAAATCCCGTATGATTTATCGCCGCATACACTTCTAATTCTATATAAAAATGTACAAATTGAAAAATAAGACATGTTCATGTAAACTAAATATTTTTAGGAATAATAAGCAACCTTGACAAAAATTGGTATGCCTATTGTAATCTTGAATATATGTCTAAAAACCTATGTATATAGTTTTAGTATACAATTTTATGTACTCTAAATTCCTTCGAGAAAACAGGCGCAGGAAAGAGCGACTTATTTCAGAATGGCAGTGCTTGATGCCAAAGACAACAAAGCACATGTATTATACACCAAATTAAAGAGCACATTTTTCTCTCTTTCTTTCAAGAACAAACCTTTAACAGACAGAGCAAGACGGAAACACTAGAATGTACTTTCTGTTATGTTGGTGTATGCGTATAGATTCATACGCATTCCGAGTCAACAGTAGTATGGAGTCGTGCGTATGAATTCATGCGCATTCCGAGCATAAAGGTTAATTATTATTTTGATAAAATAAAACTACAAAATATAGCAATCCGCCATGACACGTTGAACACCAATCAGAGAATACATATGTAACTGTGACGTCATGCCGTCACAATATGTAATGTAAAGGCAAAGAATAGCTGGTGAAGCTTCTCTTGAAAATATTATGATCATTCTGTATTATCAGATGTTCGTGCATCTATGACGTCATAGACAGCCGCCACGAGTATTGTAGCGTTTTTGAGCGAAAAGAAAATGCATGATGGAAGGCAAATACTTAGGCACATAACTACTTTAAATTATGTAATACTTTTGTGTCGTGCCACTTAGGTATTAAGTACCATTGCGATAATTAGCTCGTTTAGTTATATTGTAGTTTCTTATAGTGAAACATGAAGGGGAAACTTAGGTTCTGTTTTCGTTCTGTGTAGAATCCCTTATGGTGCTTCCTTTTTCTGTTCTAATTATAACTTGTGTATTTTAATTTAGAAAAACGACATCAAATGTATATGCAATGTTTACGGTGGAAATACTTAAATAATAAATAATGTTGGACAGTGCACACAACATCATCTAGCCCCAAGCTAAGCAGAGCTTGTGTTATGGGTACTAGTTTTTTTTATTATATATAGAAAATACCCAGAACACCCGAGACAAATATTTGCAGATCGTACAAACATTAGTCCCAAGGCGGGAATCGAACCCGCAACCTTCTGCGTCGCAGGCGGACCCGCGCCCTCCGCGCCACATTGGTCGTCCATGTGAAATATAATATTTCACGTTAGCAAAGCGGTGGGCTGAAGGTACTGGCTAACGTAGTGTAGAAGTACCGCACAAACTACGTACCGGGATGCTAAAGAAAGAAAATTATTTACTAGCTATAACACACAGATAAACCAAGAAATAAAAAGAAAATTACTTTTCTTTTTATTTCTTGGCAATGGTAAATAATACCATCATACATAATTTAACATCATTTCAAAAAACCAATATGGATTTAGACATGGTGTCAGTACTGAAGATGCTGTATCAGCCTTATGTAATCTCGTCATGGACCACGTAGATAAAGGGCGTAAATGCTTGACAGTCTTCCTCGATCTTAAAAAGGCATTTGACACCGTGTCAGTCCCTATACTTACACAAAAATTGAAACAAATGGGATTTAGAGGTTGCCTGTTAAAATGTATCTTAACGAACGAAAACAAAGAATTAAGATAGGTGAAGTAGAAAGCGAAGATACCCCTAATAACTACGGAGTCTCACAAGATAGTGTTCTAGGACCTACATCAATGATCTTTGTGAACTAAATATTCCTAATGGTAGCATTTTTCTTATGCAGACGATACCGCAGTTGTATTTGCAGGCTCTTCGTGGGAAGAAGTACGGAAAGGGGCTGAAAGAGGTCTTGAAATGATTGCTAATTGGCTTAACCTAAACCTGCTGTCTCTCAATGTTGAAAAAACTAATTTTATGTGCTTCACTATGTACAATCGTACTCAACCTCCTTCTAAATATACTCTTAAGATTCATGAGTGTGGTATGGGCAATAATTCGTGCTCATGCTCATCAATCAAAAAAGTAGAGACCACTAAATACCTGGGTGTCATTATTCAGAGATTATCGAGATCAGAGACTATCATGGCATCAACACCTCGAACAACTTATGAGTAGAACTAGGAAGCTTACATGGATATTTAAAAATTTAAGGCGTATAGCGGCGCAAAATCTCTTGCATATAGATATGTTGCTCTCGCACAATCCATTTTAACCTATTGTATACCAATTTGGGGTGGAGCAACCAAAACAAAATTTATAAACCTAGAAAGAGCACAGAGATCCCTATTGAAAGTTATGTTTTTTAAACCATATAGGTTCTCAACTGAAATGTTACACTCATTAAGCAATACACTATCTGTTAGAAAACTATATATTTTGCATTCAATTATTAAATTACACAAAACCATCATTTACAACCCTAATACCATAAAAAGTAGAAGAAAAACTAAAAACGTAATACATAAAAAACATATGTACTGTAATTTATTGTACGGCACATATGTACAATAAATTAAATACAATTTTAAACATCTATTCATTAAACATATTCGACTGTAAAGTTAGCCTAACTGAATATTAACTAAATCTAAACTATGATAAAACTGAAATAATTTTAGAATAAGATAGAAGAATTCAGACAAATAAAAATTAAAAAATATCTATAAATAGACACACAATATTAAATGTATCGAGTTAAATTAAAATGTAAAGACCACTCACCCAACCCACTAACACTTCAACATACATTTATACATATGTACATGCATTACACTAACACCCATCACTCACACACCGAGTAGGTAGCTTCTGTTGCCCGAACTCTTAAGGCGTGGTGGAGGTGAGCCCAGCACTTGCAAGACGCAAGCAAGAAGCAAGACGGTGCGCAAACAGCCGAGCACGATTTTGTAGTTATTTAGGTGCTTTGAAAAATATTTGTATGACATATAAAAATATTTTCTAGTGATGTACTGCGTAATAACGTTTGCAATGTTTTGGTATACAATTTGTGTCATTTTATTCATTTTTCTATTCACAGTGATCATTTAAAGTTTCATTTATAGGTAACTTTGACATTTTTTTTTGATCGGGTGAAATGTCACCAATCGTGTTTTTGTCTAGTGATGCATTAGAAAATATCCTCAACTATAATATGTTTGAATTTCAAAACTATAGGCCTTCTAGTTATTGAGGTACGGACAGTTAAAAATCCCTAAATCCGGGTAACCCAGCCTTAAGAGAATGGTGTCCTCGGGAGCATCCCACATAACACACATTCACTACACAAACACTCACTCCTCTATCGCACCTGCTTGCACTTATACCACACCATATAACTCTTACTTCCAATGTACAACTCAAACCTACCCTCTACGAATTTGTTAAAAATTGTTCCTTATAAATTTATCATTATTGTTTATTCTTACCTATTCTTACTTGATTTTATGAATGTAAAATGTTATATTACGACTAATAACGTATGTTATGGAAGAGCGTTGCCTCCTAATACAGGTATTTACTTACTTAAAAGGAGGCTCCAATCACGGATACAATTTACTGTATGTTGGAGCGCCATCTAACCACAGCAACAAGTAACTACCACGCAGCATACCACAGTGCATCGTAATAGTTTCTACTACATCGCGTCATCAACGACCAATAGGAGCGCTTTAAAATGACGTGATGTGAACGCGGATTGGTTATTTGTTCCCAAACCCCACTATCCTTTTGTCTTGTAAAAAATTCATTACACTCGCAATCTTGCTACTTGAATATTGACTCTTTATTTAAAAATCTCCTCATCGACCTAAACCATTAGGAATTAATACTCTAGTTGTGTATCACTCACGCCGATACACTGTAAAACAATTGATAATGAAATAAACATTTTGGTATTTTGTATTGTATTTGTATAGAGGGTGCCACGAAACATGTGTACTAAGCCGAAAAGGGGTGATTCCGGACCCCATTGGGAAACTTTGTTCTAAGAATTTTTAAATTCCGACATTTAAATTATAAAAACAATACTGCTTCATATTCGTGTTTTTTACGTGTAAAGCTAGTTGGCTAACGTAGAGTAAAAGAACCGCGTAACCTACATACCGGGATGGAATACCATTATACAGATGCCAGGAAACATGCGTACTATGCCTAAGCCAAAAGAGGGTGATTCTGTAACCCAAGAGGACCGTGTTCTAAGATTTTTTGAATTACGTTTTTTTTTTAATCTTAAGTCTTTTTTGGATATTCGTGTTTTTTACGTGTATTCTTACATTATTATTATTGTTATGAAATTTCTAAGGTTTTTTTTGTAATAATTTCAATACTGGTTTTGCTGAAAAACCGAGCAAAAAATATTTATATAATATTGTATGATGTTAAATAATGCAAAAGTGCGTATAAATACACACAAATGGGACGAAAAAGAACTTTATTTAAAAAATAAAAATAAGTAATTCGCATTTCAAAAAATTATTCACATGTTGATTCCCTCGGCGTCCAGAATCACCTCCTTTCGGCTTAGTACACCTCTTACGTGTCACCCTGTAGTGGCTAGGCGGTATAAAAGTATAATCCAATTGGCTTAACCATGTTGACCTCTGAGGCAATCGACATGTTCTACGTTTGTACGGCCGACTAACCATTGCATTTTATGAAGAAGGCAAGAGGGTCATATTTCTATCTAAAGATAAGTTATTGTATTTTTACTGTTGAAATGAAATGATATATTTATTGCATACTAGCTGCTGCCCGCGCCTTCGCCCGCATTTTATCGGGATAAAAACTAGCCTATATGTTATTCCAGGTCCCAAACTATACCCATACCAAATTTCTGCCTAATCGGTTCAGTAGTTTTTGCGTGAAAGAGTAACAAATATTCATACCTCCATACATCTATACATCCCTCCAAACAAACTTTCACATTTATAATATTATAGTAGGATACAATGTATGGTCGAATCTTTATCGAACGAGATGTGCGGATACGTGACAAATATTTATCGATAAATATTTTTAAAAAAACTTTCTCAAAAACCAAGGCAAGGAATATCATGACAATTATAAGAGCTCTTAGCCTCTACTTTTTGGAGGATTTGTAGACAAAATTATGAAATTTAAAACAACACTAAAAAAAGTACACCTCGATGACCCAGTTTTAAATGTACAGATCAAAATTAAATAAAAAGGGATATTTGTTCTGCAAATTAAAAAAAAATACTTTTCTACTAGGCTCATGTTCGATATTGGATATTTTTTCATTTTTTTAGCACGGTAGACTATCTATCTTCCAAAGGAGAGTACGTTGAATAAATTACACCGTTTACTTAACAAGATACGCAGAAAAAACCAAATGATATAGTTTTCATTTTCATATTTTTTTATCGCCTTGGTTTTTGAGAAAGGATTTTTTTGTGACTTCATTGGCTTAACCATGTTGACCTTAGGCTTAGAGCTTAGTCATATGCTATAATGTAAAATCGCGGGATAAGGCCAGTGAAGAATATATTTTAATTTATAAATATAAATCTATCCTTACGGGCAGAATTAAGGCAGCAGAGCCGAAGTAACATCACCTAATCTGTGGTAGAGCTAAGAGTGGATATCCTGCAAGCAGCGAGCCTAACAATAATAAATTCAAATGACATAACAGTTCTAAAATAGAACTCACCACAATAGTTCATTCGATACATCCTGAATGGGCCTTAATCGACTCAATTAGTAATTAGCATGCTCGATGTCCCTTGACTATTTCACTTTGTTACAGTCGCTAGAGCTGGCTGCAGTTTTCTATCGATATTGATGGATTTCACTTTCATTTTAAATAGGTACGGTAGGTACTAGGTACATATCAAAATTTCGCAGCGACTTGTCGCACAATGATATAAAAACAAATTAATTGACATTCATCGTAATTGTATTGTACCTACCGTGAGATAATAATTATAATATAAGCCTTTTATTTCAAACTAGGTATTTACAAGTTTTGCATACTATTAACAACATGTTTTTTTTAGAACAACTCTAATTTGTTTGTCGCTTGGCAGAGGCCTCCCCCAGCCTGCCCCACTCCTTCCTCTCTTAGGTTCTCCTTGTCCATGTCCTGTCTGCTCCTTTATTATTATTATTATTTATTTTATTGAATTTTATTGCTTTGACAAGATCATCTGCCCATCGTGTGAAAGGTCTGCCCTGATTCCTTTTCCCTTCTCGGGGAAATTATGTAGTTAGTTCTTTGTACCGTGTACCGAATTATAATTTTTAAGCTTTCAGTCTGACGTCATAAAGTTAGTATTACTGAAGTCCTAATGTCTTCGACAGCACTTACATGGCACTTAGTCCATCTGCAGTTCCGTGATTGATGCGGGCGGCGCGGCGCGGCGGCGGCGCACGGTGGTTTCGCCCTAGGTCATAATTCAAAAAAATTTGGGTAGTATTTTTAAATATTGAATGGTGTCATGTCATTGCCAAGGAATCGTACTATTTTTTGCGATAAACAGGCACACGTTAAGCAGTTGTGTTTATTTTCTACGAACCTGCAAAGTTACGGTCCCGCGCGTTGCGCTTGGAAGTTAACGTAATTCACCTTCGATTCAGTGGCTTATTCCTAAAAAAATTGTGATTTGTGTTTGTATTTTTGTAATGGGGTTTGAACAATCAGGTATGACGATTTGATTAATACATACATTTTGATATATTTATGTAAAATTATGATGGATTCACGCAAAGACCAAATTAGATTTATAAAAACTGCAAAATTTTTGTTTACTTAAACTTTTAACTTTGTTCTTAATCGTACTTAATGATAACTTTTTGATCATTTTGAAGTAAAATTTGTCTAGACTAAAGGCCATAAACAGTTTCTAGTGGAAACTTGCGGATTACCGAGTTATAAGCCTGTTACTACCCGCGCGTTGGCCAAGACGTAAAATTATATGAAAATATTGCAAACTTTATTTTCATTTTTCAGATGCGAATTACGTCGGTTCCTTTTCGAGGGGCTTTATATTTGATCTGTGGCTATCTACGACTGGTACAGAAGCAGAAAGACGCCGTGAAGTGTTACATCAGTCAATAAACATGATTCCGGATACAGAGGACGTGGATACTAGTAATTTTGAGAATGTCATCAAGTATATTTGCGATCGTATTGTCATTTTATGGAAAAGTAGTTCTCGCAAGAAAAGCACAGTCCTTAGTAAACGTTCTCATTACTTCTAAAAGACAATTGCCACGTAAAAAAAAATCATTATCTCCGAATGCTATAAGTTTGCTTGATTGTGCATAGAATCCAAAATGTTACCAACACTTTGTCTGCTTAGCTTAGTGGTGGACTGGTAGAAAATGCCTACATAGCATTAAATTCGCGTTTTGTACAGGTCGTGTCATGGTTTATTAGCGCTGACCTTGATGCGCAGAAGTCGATTTTTAGATTTTTACACCGTTTTATACCTGCGCAGAACCCTCCTCCACTTTCATCGAGCGCTATTAAACCGTGACGAGACTTGTCCATTCGTTACAGTACAATAAAGTTTAAATAAATAAATGTTACGATATTTAGCAGTTTTAATTTAATTATTCACTTATTTAGCCTAAGCGCCCGAGCCCCACCGACCTGCGACACAGTATTTTACTTCTGCGGGTCGCCTCGCTTCCTTTTTTTGTTATTTGCACCACAAGTTGTTCCTATAATAAAGACTTTTACCGGTCCAGTCTCTCTTCGCTGAGGTTGGGCAGAAAAATGCGTTATTGCCTTTAGTTTTGCCGCACTCTTGCATCATAAACCTTAATAGGATAAAAACGTCCCTAATTCCTTGCTGAGCTTATTGCGTATGTCGTGCCTTGCGACATGCCATGGGAATGAGATACGATCTATTTATAGATGTTGTAATGCGGCTATTTTCTTATTAAGCCCTACTTGGTAGCAATTTATGTTCTATTTGGTCGTACAGTCGTTTCCTGCATCCGAGGTCCAGTGCTTGTACCTATTTGTATCGTGCATTGCACTTATCATTTACTCTAAGCATTTTTTGATAGTTGCCTTGACTTTTGCTGTATTTTTCTTGCAAGCGTGTTTATCGGTTTTTTCTTTTATTGCGTCCGCGTCACGTCGTGCGCATTCTATTAGGGACTCTTACTCGGAAAACTAAAATTGAACCCTAAAGTTAACGGGATATGTACCATGATTTGAGTTTTGAGTTCTCCAATATTTCGGCACAGTTACATGCGTTCAGTTGTTCCGTGATCATGGCGCATGTAACTGTGCCGAAATATTGGAGAACTCAAAACTCAAATCATGGTAAATATCCCGTTAACTTTAGTGTTGTAAATAACCATGATAGTTTCAAAAGTTTTAAAATTGAACCTTCGTGCAAAACCAACTCTAATTTCGATTACATAAACGAAAACGGTCCAGAAAGTTCGATTTACGTATTTACCATAAAATGTACCTTTTAAAGCACATCTTTGACTCTTACTAAACTACATTAAAGTATAGGTGACTGTGTTTTTTATCATGCGTTAACATTTCTACAAGTAAATTGCATCTTGGAGGTATGTTATGTACCCTGCCATAGCCCGTTAATTAATTCAAATGAATGTGAAACAGACAGATGTTTGACAAATTATTAGATTTATCGTTTTGTTTGTGCTAAGAGGCTTTCGCGGGCTTGCATACTAATTGCGTTCCTTTTATGTAGTAATGATTTGAGTACCTATTATTTGATATTCGTACCTATAAGTTTTCCTCAGGCTCTTTTCCTAGAAAAACATTAACTGATAGATCGGTGTCAAATAGTCCAGTAGGTACGTTTAATTTATAAGTAGATTATATCAGTCACAAAACCTCCAGAGGCGCCCGCTGAAATTACATACATCCGTCGATGTTTTCCTCTACTTCAATTTAAGAACTTCCAGAACATCCTGATTTTCACACCAATTGCAATGATGTAACAATGCGCCCACCAAATCGTCAGCAACTCCGAATAGATTCGTCCTGTTGAACTGGTCACGATTTCGTTACTATATTTAGATTAGGATGGCTATTTCCGATGCTGTTAAGTGCTAACCCGTTCGCGGCGGTTCTGTTTATCCTGTTTCACGATGCAGCTGATAGCATTTGTCTGACGATTATAACGATGACTAATACTGTACTGGCTGCTCCATTTTTTTAGATTTAAACTAAATAGTTCTTACTTATTCTTGTGGGGATAATAAATAAATTAAATAAAAAAAATGCCTTTTTTTTTGACGACCGATGTGGTGCGGTGGGCGAAGGTCCGCCTGCGACGCAGAAGGTTGCGGGTTCGATTCTCGCCTCGGGACAAATATTTATACGATCTGCAAATATTTGTTCAGGGTGTTCTGATAGTTTTTCTATGTATAATAAAAAATATTTATCTATGTAATATATTGTATTATGTATATCAGTTATCTAGTACCCATAACACAAGCTCTGCTTATCTTGGGGCTAGATAATGCTGTGTGAATTGTCCAGCATTATTTATATATTTTATTTCTCGACACATAAATTAAATTGCCTATCTTTTTCTCCTTAGCAACATGCATAAAAAATCAATTGTAATCAAATCATTGATATGATGTCAGAGTGTAATAGACAAATTTATGATTATTTACAATTTGCATTATAGAAATTAATTTGTATAATTATTTAACATTAATTACATTTTGAGTATACTTGAGTAGACATTTCTAAGATTCATTGTGCATTTTCAAGAACCCATATTAAGGTGAAGGCCTCCTCCAAAAAAATTGCATTTCTTGTATGGATAAGTTGTACTTAAAGATTTGATTTTACCGGGGCACAGCACACGCAATTTAGTTGAATGAAAAAGAACCATATTGTTGATTCTTGAAATAAAATCGTTCTTTTCACTGGAAAACAACGATTTTTAAGAAATAATTTAAAAACATGTTTAGTAGATAGATACTTACGAAATGTTTTAAATAATTTACTGCAACTTTAAATGCACTTATTTTCTTTTATTCTTGCTAAGAAAAAACCTTGTTAACGCATTTACTGTCCAGCCTGCAGATGGACTGTGTGTTTCTAGGGCCGTGAAAGTGTTAATTGTGGTAGGTAATGCACGTCAAAGTAGATCTAATTCGCAGATAAGACATAAAATAATCATAATGTACCCATACGATTAAGATTTTGTCATTATTTTTATTCTCATAATAACTAATAAATCTTGTGCACAAAAACAAACGAAACCTCAGTCTATCAAAACTAAAATAAAAAAATATATGGCTCATGGATAAATGTTTTTATGACGATAGATGACAGACAATAGATATTAAAATTTTAAAAACTGACACATTATGACAAATAATTTTTTACTCACATTGGAATTACTTCAAATTTTATTCGTTATCTGTTATAGCTGCCCTATGAATTTTTGCACGCCTTGACGAGGCAGAATTTATTGGTGTGTTATTTTTTTTATTTTTTATTTATTGTACCTACATTCCTGCAAATAAATGATTTATGATTGATTATGAAGGTTTTAATAAATATTCTTGTAAAGTGGCATTGCAGTTTGTATCTCGTAATCTTAATATTTGACTGTCTGTCTGTTTTCTTTCTACATACAATCCCTTGTGGTGCTTCCTTTTTTGATTATAAATTGTGTAATAATGTAATAGGCTAGGAGTCATATTTTAGAAATTAACGACATCAAGTGCATATTAAGAAATACCTATGAGTTGGCTGTAAAAGGGCTGTACCTATTTATAAAATTACAATCTATACTTATAATAAAACTGTAACAGGTCCAATTCTGTACGTTGAAGATATTTAGAAAAAAAAATATGGAGCCCACTCTATTATCGATACTGATGCCAAAAATGTAATTTTTTTCCATCACGTCTGTCTGTATCATGGCCGCGCATAATTAATAAAATTATTAAAGAAAATTATGTCAGAAATTTAACAAATTAAATATATTAGGTACATGCCAAGAAATGTCATGAAAGCTGCTGTATAGTGGCATTGTGTGTAATGTTGGCTATTGAATGAAATGTTTATTGGAAGTAAGCCAAATGCATCGGGAGTCAATTTTTTGCTCCCCGTAAAGTTGTTGTTTTGTAGTATTTTGTTTTCTTGATAATTTCAGCGAAGTCGGCCAAATCTAAAAATAACATCGTTTTATATTACATACTAGCTGCTGCCCGCGCCTTCGCCCGCGTTTTATCGGGATATAAATCCTATATGTTATGCCAGGTCCCAAACTATACCCATACCAAAATTCAGCCTAATTGGTTCAGTAGTTTTGCGTGAAAGAGTAACAAATATCCATTCTTCCATCCATACTACCAACTTTGACATTTATAATATTATATAGTAGGATAGGACTACATTCTTGGATATACTTGTGTAATAGAGTATGTCCATGAAATTCAAATATTTAGACTCGAGAAGTCTCATCTTAGTCTCACAGTTTTTGCAATTGAATGCAATGCGTTTATTTCAGCTTAAATACAATTGGTACATATTTCAGCAATAGCTTCCTAAATTAAAAGGATACCGACACAATCTGAATGAGTTTACAAACGCAAGACATTAGGTAAATATGCGCGCGTTTTTTGAAACCCTACAAAAATTTGCTCGCATTCCGTCGAGTAGATTTAATCCGCTGTGCTCTTTATCTGTAACTATGTCAGACTGAACGAAAGCCAGAACCTATTGTTATTAACTTTACTTGAAATTGGGTAAACAAAAACACCACTTTAGATTAAGTATTATAATCGTATGCTGCAAATCGTAAAGAACTGACTGTATCGTCCAATGGTTAACAATTTCATGTACCTACCTAGGTATATACCTACATAGGTACTGTAAATTGAAGTCAATGACGAATCAAGTACCTCTCTCACACTACAATGTTGTCTAAGGTCTGGAACCACTTGATCTCGAGTCTCGACCGCAGGTACAAGATTTCCATCGTATGTACATTTTTAGTAGTGTAGTGATGTACAATATTAGAATTTTATTATAAACAAGTTTTCATGCACTCAAGCTCCATAAAAATTAATTTGCGCATTACAAGAAGCACAGGCTATAAAAATGAATGGCCATGAGCCATTGCACATACCTAAATGCAGTTTTATTAGGTAGATAGGTATAAAACTGATTTGCTACTCGCGCCGTAGATGGGAGACAAGACTCACCTAGTTTAATTCGGAACTAGAATATTCTGGCACTTCATACGGCGAATGACATTTATTGGACGAAACTGAAAAGCATGCATGGTGATACTGGTTTTGCTGCAATGTAGGTATCGACCGAGTAATATCCGCTTATTTTGATGAGTTGCTAGGGCACTTAATTGACGTGTAATCTTTATTTGGGTCGCTAGTCGATGTTATATAATTTCGTTTCAGTAGTTGTTACAAAGCGTTGTTTCAAATTATCGATAAACACAATGTACATCACTAGACACTGTGACGCGCCGCACGACATGCACCGATCGTAGCCGGCCGCGGCCTCCGAAAACCGACTCGAACCGGTTGCGATCCAATCGTGGAACGCGCCTCACTAGCCTCCATTAATCCGACCAATCAGCGCGTGTCGCCGTCAGTCGTTCGCTCTCCGCTGTGCGCCGTGAACTCGTTTTTCTGTTTACAAAAATAAATAAGCTTTGACTAAAATTCGTTTACGTGCTTCCATTTCTATTTCTTCACGAGTTTATTGTTAATTCGGTTGGAAACGCAGCGTTTCATACAGTGTGCTCGCAAAAAATAATGTTGGATAAGTGACTTCATCGAGACTTGGTTTTCTGTTCAGTTCTTTTCTTATCACAAATGGTTTTTGAGGAGTACTGCGGTGAAGCTATGGTGGTATACTGCGGGCGTTCTTACCGCCTCGGTTCTGGTGCGTTTATCTTCTTCAACCTGACAAGGCAGGACTACAGCTGACGAGAACAATATAATGCTCGTGTTCGAGCAAAGACTTAGTGCCCGCCATTCGGGGCGTGGAGTTTCCCTGAAGGCTCGATTTGTGCACGGGTTGGAAGCCCGAGGGTGGCGTATGAAGTTTTCCCTCCTGAAAGCGGAGGTGGAAATCGATGCAGACCTCGTTACATACACGGAGCTTGCAAGGAGGTTCCGAGCCGCGAACGTTCACTGCCGTCGAGCACAGTTACCGTAAATATCTAGTTTTTTCTGCTTCGCACCTGTTCTTTGTTGGGTGGGGACAGATTCTTTGCGATTTTAGGTAGAGGTTTAATTCATTTCTAAACTGCTTTTATCTGACTTCTAGATTATTTGAGAGCATAGTTGTTTTGGTTTCTCTTGTAAACAGCTGGTTATAATAGGTATCTGCGTTCCCAAGCAACAATCCACATCTATGACTTAGCAGTTGACTGCTCTTCCTAATTTTATTTCTAAATGTTATTGGAAGTATTATTCCATGACGTCTACCTACTTGGAATAATAAATATGTTTACCTATTGAAAGGAAATTGAATCATGTGAGGTATGTACTTTCAGTCACTATATACAATAATGGTTTAGTCCCTATCCACGACCTCAATTTATGCGATTAAAAATGCAGTGTTAAAGACAAAGTGCTGGTTTGATGTGGCATCTTAACATATCTATTATCTTCAGTTAATATTATTTGTATCTCTTTTGTTTTGAACTCTTTTTCCCCGAATACAATAAAATAGAAGACTTTATTTTTGGTGCCATATAGCTTAACACATTCATTAGTCACGAAGTCACAATTCTGAACCACTTTGATCCACTATTTAAGGTCCCAGCAGATTAATGCATTATAGTTGAGCATAGATACCCAAAATATTGTGAGTAACTCTCTACATTGCTGCCTGATGCCGATCCACACTAAACTAACTGAATAAATATTTCTTACAAAAAAAACAGAAAAATATAAATAAATACAGAATAAGTTGTGCAATGGACAGCCTTATTGTAAAGAGCAATCTCTTCCTGGCCACCTTTGGAAGTACAAGTGACCAATCCCATAGATTGATAAAAATCTTTCCTTTATTTAGACTTTGATAAACTTTTATCTTATGCACAGATACTATGCTTATGGAACAAAAACTCCAATTAAGTAAACATTATTATTTGTTACAGTGTGACCCAGAAGCCAACAAGCCCAATGGTGGTCGCTAAGTCACCTCCAGGTAATCATCTCACATTTTTATAATTTTTTTTTTTTTCCTCTTCACAAAAGGTTTTTATATTATCTAGTGTAATAGTCTATGTGAAAACC
Organism: Eupithecia insigniata; assembly: GCA_947859395.1. Taxonomy (NCBI): domain Eukaryota; kingdom Metazoa; phylum Arthropoda; class Insecta; order Lepidoptera; family Geometridae; genus Eupithecia; species Eupithecia insigniata. Next base: position 6,027,822 of record OX402022.1, on the reverse strand, counting down.
TGTATTGTGAGAGGCTGGAGCCTGCTATCATCATTATCAGCCCGTACACATCCACCGCTGAACATAGGCCTCCCCCAAATGACGCCACGCTGGAGCCTGCTATAGGTTTTGGAAATAAACCTATAACTGCACCTGTATAATTATCATCATCAGCATCGTCTTATTTATTTTCTTAGTTTTTCAATCTTGGCAGAGTGCTTGTGGGTATGATAGTTACAATTACAATTACAAAATTCTTTATTGTACACCACGAAGAAAACATTAAAAATAGACATTACATAAAACATGTACAATGGGCGGCCTTATCGCTTAGAAGCGATCTCTTCCAGGCAACCTTTGGATGGAAAGAATTATACGAATTTAAGAAAGGCAGGGGTGTATCTAAAGTTGTCAGAAATAAATAACTATATAAATATCTAACAACAGAGGATATACATATGTATATTGTCTATAGCAACTTAACTAAATATATAAATGTAGGTGCAATATACATAAATAGATACCTATTTATTTTTCTAAGAGGAAAATTTCCTTGACACGAGCTTTGAAAACCGGTAATGATGCTGATTTTCGAATGGATTCAGGCAGTGCATTCCACAACCTTATGGCCTGGATAGAGAAGGATTTGTCGTAAAAACTGGTTTGGTGAGGTGGTATATTTAATACCAGATTTTCTGACGACCGGAGGACACGAGAAGGATTAGGATGAGAATTGTGGAGGAATTCAAAGCGATAGGATCCTGATGAAGAGCTGCTCATCCAATGCGTCACCATCATGCTCTGTTGACTGAATATGTCAGATAGTTTATGATGCTGACCATCCAGTTAAGGTTTTAGTAAGGTTGCCTGGAAGAAATCGCTATTAGCGATAAGGCCGCCCATTGTGCAACTGTTTCTGTGTTTTCCTGTTTTGTTTTTCTCTATCTTGGTGTGCAGTAAAGATTATTTCTATTCTATTCTAGTTGGAGAGTGGCAAAGGGACCTTTTGCCCTCCGTTCTGCCATTAACCATGAGTTTATTTATTTTGCTCACATGTACTATCGGCGTAAGATCTGCCTTACCGGTTTGAAACAATTTTGCCTTGCGTTGGTTTTGGGTTACAGATCACACCTTCTTTTCTTTGTTGTCTAGTTTGACTAATAAAGAGTCCTGGCAGTCAACATCAGTCGGGCAGTCGGGCCCTACTGAAAACCAGCGCAGTATTGGACAATTATTTGCCCAATACTGCATAATGCTGAGATAGGGACCCTTTTTACCCCTTTTTTTAATAATTGTTAGTTAATAGAATTCTATGTATATATGTCTCCTATGTTAATTTTAGGCTGTCTATTTGTTGTTCTTGTTATTTAATTTTGTGGGTAAATAAATAAATTTTAAATTTTATCTTTATCTTACATCTGTTCAACATATTTGTTGTAATGGTTCTTTTTAATGACTTATTTCCATTGCAAAGTTATCTGGTCAACCAGGTAGTCAGTTGTGTGCAGTTGCTGTTACGGTAGTCGAGATCGAGAAATTAATTAGCCCTAGCACTATGAGTTCCTTTCGCAATTTATCGCAACATGAACGCAACCAAATTGTATTGTGTGCAATAAAATAGTGTGGTCATCAATGGACAATAAAATAAAAACAAAATAATTAATCAAATTTTCATGATGTCATAATATGAATCTTAAATAGTTTGTAGTAAAATAAAAATTACCTATTTACAATAGCACTGACTAAAGTACCTGACCAGACCCACGAAATACGACGGTCCTATTGGTCTTTAAAAACAAAAGAAATCGAGCAAGCCGGGGTTGCAACCGGTCACTTCACAGAAAAATCACCCTTGTGGTGGTAAGGCAGATCTGACGCCGATAGTACATAGCTTAAATCTTAATGTTAGCGTAGGTCAATATTGTGTCACATGTAAACATGTCTTCATTCCATGCCACTTACCAAAAAACCCATAGATTGTTTAGTAGAACATTAAAAGAACTTCTTTATTTTATGAAAGCTCAAATACACTATTTCTCAACTAAGAACTAACTACAACAGTCTACATTTAGCTCAACTATTGCAATTGTAAATACTAGGCTCTAACTTGTTTCTATTTTTTAAATTATAGTGTTGTTTTCATTGTCTAAGTCTATTTCACTAGTCCTACCTTATGCTGGACAAAAATTCATGCAGTTTTTAATATATTTTTCCTAATAGATAATAAATATTATAATATAATTTATGTACATTCTTTTTTCAGCAATCCTGGCGTCACCCACACCAATGAAGCCTTTATATTGCCAAGAGTAAGTATAACTGGAATAATATAATTATAACTTCATTTAATAAAATAATTTGTCTTGTAAATAGGATACATATTATATGATATACAGCTTAGCTTCCTTGAGCTTCTTATAAATAATGCTGGATAATCCACATAGCATCATCTAGCCCCAAGCTGAGCAGAGCTTGTGTTATAGGTAGGGTACTAGATGAATGATATACTTATTACAATCTAATACCCGGAACAAATATTTGCAGATCGTACAAATCTTTTATCCCAAGGCGGGAATCTAACCCGCAACCTCTTGCGTCGCAAGCGGACCTTCGACCGCCGCGCTCCGTCAATGTCGTATCCTTCTGTATTCCTTCTGCTACTTTTGTTTTTCATGCTAAATCTATATAGTAAGTTAGTTGAGGCAGGTCAGAAGGCCTACTCGGAAAAGGAAAATCGAAGTTTCTGATTCATTTTCGTACAAAACCAACTCTTATGTCGCTTGCATAAGATTACCGGTTGCTTGAAAACGAATCAGAAACTTCGATTTTCCGTTTTGCGAGTAGGCCCTCAGATTGTACATATGATTATTTACTCGCACTGATTTATTCGCCGTAGGAGCACAGGGCACGCTTGGATACGTCAATTTACAAAAATATAGTTTACAATAAATGGTGCTTATATTATAATTCAAAGCCATAAAACAGACATGACAGGAAAACAATAAAGAATTAGATTTAAAAAAAATGGTAAATGAATAATAAATAGATCAGCTGTAAATAGGCATAGTTATAGTCATGTAAGTAAAAATTATAATTATTATAAGTTCATAGTACTCATGCGCAACTTCTGACTGACTTTCGGGTGTCAAAGTGATACTTAATCGCTGGTATAATTACATATTATAAATTGTTTAAAACAATCTAAAGACCGACCATTAATCCCTTAATTTAACATTATTTTAAAGATAATCCCTCGCGTTCAGAACTTTTATGGGGCCACCTCGGGATCATACTCTATACAATAGCGAAATAATTCAAAATCGTTACATAACTGACGGGTAAAACGACGAGCATACATAAAACACCCGAACATCCTCCTCCTTGTTTATAAGTCGGTTAACTAATGGTATGTACGTAACATTGTGTTTTGTTCTCACAGTGGCAACGAGATGAAAGTGAGTACCCCGCCGTGCCACTCGCCCGGCGCTATCCTGCCGGACTTCCCCCAACCTGCAGAAGACCCTGATAAGGTACATCATACATAGATAATATCATAGATAGGTACATCATAAATAAATAAATCATAGATAGGTACATCATAGATAGATAATATCATAGATAGGTACATCATAAATAAATAAATCATAGATAGGTACATCATAGATAGATATTATCGTAGATAGATTCATTATAGATAAATACTATCATAGATAGATAATATCATAGATGTGTAAGTACATCATAAATCCTTTATTTCATATTTCATAGTCGTACAAAACATTCAATAGGTACATAATTAAACTTACGGGAAACAGCTAGTGTTAAATTTATTTATTTATTTATTAAGAGTGTAGACGAGCAGCCTGTGGCTGATGTGTCTATATCACAGTGTTGAATATTGTCATTGCGTCACTTTTTTTAGTTTGTAAATGTTAAATAATAAAGTTTATCATCATTCTATAATTTTATAATTTTCAATGCACTAAGTATACCTATTGTGAAAATGTTTAGTGACCCTAGGTAGGGAAACTAATTTGCATGCCCTAGCTAGACTAAGGCAATACATGTACGGTACTTCCTACTCTATAACCAAGACCTTTGTGACCCATGTGTGCAAATAATTTATCTGTATTAATATATTGAAAACTGAAATACCTAGTCTATTCGTTTTTAGAACTACGGCCTGTCCAAAGATGCGTGCGCGAACGAAACTCAAGCATGGCTGACTCGACATCGCTTCTCACAGCACGCAGCCACGTTTAGCAACTTCGCTGGGGCAGACCTTCTGAGGTGAGGACACATCTGAGCCGAGTGACGTTCGCTGCTGGACATTGGGCTACCCCAAAGGTCAATGTCCGGGAGTTTGGCCATAATTGCTACGCTTAGCAGGTGGGGATGGAGATTGCAATTCCTATGGGGTTGGCGCTGACTTGCTGAAGTTATGGCATGGATACGGTACTTGATTTTATACGCGAGCCTAATTCAAGTTATTTTTAAATATCTTTATAAAATTATAGACGGTTTAATCAACATGATTATGCCACCCTCGAAAGTATACTTAATTAATTAACTTACTATCTTCTTACTCTCTCTCTACTATCTTACGCTTAATTCCTAATTTAACCAATGTTAACATCTTATGGGCTTTCTCCGAGAGCGGAGTACCCAAAATATGATTGACTACATCAATAGAAAACAAATCAACATTGTGCTTAAATCATAAATCATTTATTTGCAGGAATGTCGGTACAATAGTTCTTAATAATAAAATAATAGCTCCAATACATTCTGCCTCGTCAGGGCGAGGGCAAAATTATTATAATGTTACGCTTATTAAAATTTATCAGAAATGTAAGAATAAGCAATAAAAGACAGATAACAAAATAAAAAAAACTAAAAGGATAAAAAACTTGTTACTTATGTTTAAATACCTATTTTATCGTTTTGTAGTTAAAATATTCCTTCATGTCATAAAAACATCTATCCATCAATCACCTTTTCAGTTTAATTTTAAATAAATTATATGTCATAGTTAATTCCCTGGGTAACTTATTATAAATGCGTATTGCCTGATGATATACATTCCGATTAACAAGTTCTAATCTATATTTTGGAACATAGAGCCTGTCTTTATGTCTCGTGTGTCTCTCCATCACATCTGCATGAGTCTTAAAGTAGTGAGGATATTGTTTCACAAACAAGCAAATATCTCTTATGTACATGCAGGGCAATGGAAGTATATTATATTTCTTAAATAGCAGCTATCCGTATTCCAAGCGCCACAGATAGCTCGGACGCACTTTTTTTGGACAAAAAATGCATTTTGTATATCGGTTGAATTTCCCCATAAGATCAGTCCGTACGCCAGGGTTGACGAAACATACCCGTGGTACGCTTTGATCGCGGCATCTATAGAGACACGTAGTCTCAGAATTTTTATGGCAAAAACAAATCTGTCCAGTTTGTCACATACATGCTTGACGTGTGCTTTCCAGTTGCAATGCTGATCGAGCCAAATACCTAAGAACTTTGCTGAATCCACTTCAGTAATCCCAGTATTGTTATATTTAATAGCAACATTCACCTTTTCCCTTCTGTATGTTCCAAACTGTATGATGTCTGTCTTTGTTAAATTGATTTTCAAATTATTTTTATTCAGCCATTCAATTGTATTAGATAATGTCATATTAATTTCCTTTTCAAATGTTATATTATTTTCTCCCTTTATAATAATTGTGGTATCGTCAGCAAATAAAATTGTATTCAGTTAAGCTGTAATGTAAAAATAACATACTCCCCATACTTAACCTAAAAATCACAAAAATACTTAGGTAAGTTCGTTTAATCATTAATTTATATTCAGCTTCGTCCTCGGGATAATAGAACTCTAATAACATAAAAAAATATATTTAATATCGTAGATGATATAATATAATATCAGTCCATGATATTTTATGTTAATAAAGATTATTTATGAATAAAAAACTTCACAAAATTATACCGATAACAATAACAAAAAACAACAAGGTAACAGCTAAGTTATCACTAAAAACTAAAACGCTGTTGAAAACGCATAATCTCACATGTGAAGCAAAAAATATTTAAATTTGAATTCGAAAACGAACGAGAGATCAATTAAATGTTGAATGAAAGCTTTCAAAACCAAAAATTGTTTCGAGCTTCTGTGCTTTGCTTCGATTATACCAATGTCATTAAATATTTTCCACCAATGTTCCTTGGGTTTTGTAACCCCTTTGTATACAAGTACAAAAAATAGCCAGCATAGCTATTCTAACTCGATCGAAAAGTTTCCGTGTCTCGAAATCTTGCACAAATCCGCGCGATATTCAAATATTTTAGCGGTTTTTAATATTTTCTGCGTTCTACAAGCAATATCAATAGCAGAAAAGTAGTTTACCGTAAATCGTAAAACATTTTCTATGAACCCATGTTTTAACTAATTTCGATTCGACTCGACTTTTGGTGAAATTAATAATTTATGAAATGTATTACTAAAAATCAACATCATTACCAAAAGCCCCATTAATTGTACTTCATTGGAACATGGATTCGTAGAAAATTGTCAGCGATTTATGAAAAACTACTTTTTAGGTAGTTTTATTCCTTGTAGAACGCAGAAAATATTAAAAACCGCTAAAATATTTGAATTACGCGCGGATTATTTGAATTTCGCGCGAATTTGTGTCAGATTTCGAGTCACGGAAACTTTTCGATCGAGTTAGAATAGCCGTGCAGGTTTTAAAGCCGAGGATACTATAGAAAAAAAAAATTTTTGGGGATTTTGAAGATTTACTCTTTAACAAATATTTTAAAAGTAATTTGTAAGAAATACAAACTACGTCCTCTCGAAAGAGGCGAGAGAAATGAGAGAGAAACTACTAACACCCTCACTGCCGAACGCTGGAATCTTAGATTTTCTTAGCTCATTCAATGCCTTGTTTTCAGGTTGTCCCGTGACGATATTATACAAATCTGCGGTCTGGCTGACGGCATTCGTCTATTTAACGCTCTCCATGCCAAGTAAGTTATGACTTGTATATCTATGTAATGAATTATCTGTGTAAAGACTTGTGGCTAGGCGGGTGAATGTCCGCCTGCAACGCAGGAGGTTGCGGTTTCGATTCCCGTCTGGTGACAAATGTTTGTACAATCTGCAGATATTTAAAGGGGCTAGGTAATGATGTGTGAATTGTTCAGTACTTTATTTGTTTCGGGCGTTGTGTGTGTTTTCTATGTATAATAAAAAAGGAAGTAAATTTATTGGTATTTATTTTAAATATATGATAAGTCGATAGCCGTGGGGCTGCGGCGTACGAATGTCAACCCCTCCAACTCAACCCGTGGATGTCGTAAGAGCCCGAGGGAACCTACCAGAGGAAGGGCAGCAGCTTCCTTCTAAGTATTTTCAAACACCAACATTGCGATCACCAATCCGCCTGCCAAGCGTGGTGATTATGGCAAATCCCCCCCCACATGGGAGACCATCCACTCGATGGACCGACGACATCGTAGCGGTCGCAGGGAGTCGATGGATGGAGGCGGCTCAGGACCGCTATTTGTGGCGTCGTACGGGGGAGGCCTATGTCCAGCAGTGGACGTGTATGGGCTGATGATGATGATGATGATATGATAAGTTCGAAAAATTAGCTTAAATTTTATTAGGACAGCATTTGTATGTTTTGGTCGGCTGTAAAAGATAGAAAATACTTTTATTGCTCACTTAAAACTAGAAAACACTTTACAAATGAGACAAAAACAACATAAGTGACAATGGGCGGTCTTATCGCTCAAGAGTGATCTCTGCCAGACAACCTGGTATGGATAGGATCATGGGATATAAACTATCAACAATACTTGGTCGGCAACTAAACTATAAAACAATTACAAAACATTATTTACTAGCTGTTACCCGCGCCTTCGCCCGCGTTTTATCGGGATAAAAAAATAGCCTATATTATGTTATTCCAGGTCCCAAACTATACCCATACCAAATTTCAGTCTAATCGGTTCAGTAGATTTTGCGTGAGGAACAAATATCCATCCATACATCCATCCTTACAAACTTTGACATCCTACTCCATATTATAAATCCTACTATAGGTACGTCAGTTATTTTGTTGCTAGATGATGCTGTGTTGCAGTATTTGAATTAGTTGGTGTAAGTGGTTTTTATAATCTTTCTTATTAAATAAAATTTAAATTGATTATCAAGCATTATTTATTTATTACAGACGCATCGAGCCACGTCTAACTGTGTACGTGTGCGCCCAAGGAGCCAACATCTACAGCGCCCTCTATCTGCACGCGTGTCGTGCCAGGGAACTACTCTGCAAACTCAAGGCATTGCTCAACGACTGCGCTAAGGTATAACATCATCTGACGACCGATGTGACGAGGCGGGGAAGGTCCGTCTGCGACGCAGGAGAATGCGGGTTCGATTCCCGCTTAGGGTCAAATATTTGGTAACTGATGGCCTTGGAATTCTCTGATTCTAAAAGGGAGAAAAACTGCACTAATATATCAGATGGGAGTGTATTGTGCATTCTCTCCCTGCCAGCTATGTCAGTGCTGATCCCAGTTCCCCCACTTAATATCAGACAATTAGAAGGGCATCAGCTTCTAATAAAAAGGCCTGGCCTATGTCCATCCCCGGGATACTGTGTACTTCAGAAAAGCTGAAACGAAGCTGTCAAACACCAAAAGTCCTGCTCCTGTACTTCAAGGAGCTGGGCTGGTTAGAGCCTAGTTAGGCATGGGGACAATTGCGAGATGTCAGTGCAGATCTCAGTTCCCCCTAGAATAAGATTAAGGAAGGTTCTCTTTAGTCGACTCTTATGACATCAACAAGCTGAGTTGGAGGGTCAATTCTTTCGTCGCAACACCGACGGCACTTCCAGCAATACTTTGAGCACAAAGTGATTGTATTTAACTTAACCTTTTTATTTCAGGACTGCGAGACCGTCTTAGTATCCGGGCCGAACGGCGCGCGCGTCCGTCTGACAGACGACTTGGTGCGCCATCTACCGGACAACTCTACGTACAAGCTAGAGCGTCTGGAGGACACTAACGCTCTGCTATTAAGCGCTACCACTAACTAAATCTATGTATGTAATAATAGACACCGAAAGCTGAGTACTGACCGGTGTTACAGCGCGTAATGTACCATTAGCAGCGAGTGTAAAACACGTTACAATACGCCCTGTAGCACCGGTCTGTACCCGTCTTAAGGACTATGGTGTATATGTAAATTACAATACAATACAAAGATTCTTTATTGTACACCAGTAAACCAACGTTACAAAGGGATGTTACATCGGACAAGTACTATGGGCGGCTTTATCGCTTAGAAGCGATCTCGTCCAGGCAACCTTTGGATGGAAAGAATTGTGAATTTGAGAAAGGGAGTAAATTAGAATATAGGGAAGTTTTTGTTTGCGGTACGCTGCTATTGAACGGTATAACGGACTATACTCTAGCCATTCTTTAGAAATAATGTTTATAAACAACTTGATACACAAAAATCCAAAGTTGTCATTTTGGCGTCAAGTTTGAAATATGCAGCACTAAGAATTGTAGGAAAGAACGACAGACAAATAGTGCAAAATCAGACAAAAAAAAATAACAGCTAGAAAGTTATTTTTAAGTTAAACATGGGACCATGTTTATAAACTTAGTATCTTGCGTTTGAAAAGAGATAAGGATAGAAAGAGAAAGAAAAGGTTAGAAAGAGATAGAGATAACTGTGTTCGTCTGTTAGACCTACGTCTGACAGACTATCTAGTATTTCTATCTGAAAGATGTGTAACAAGAATTTACTGTTAATTTTTTAATACCAATACATCATGCACCTAAATAATTATTATGTGCTTCACTACAACGTCTAGACTACTAAGTAAATACGACTGACGTCGGACGGTTCAGTTCGTAAGGGTTAATTTAATAATACCCATAATTTTACCCACCTTGTGTGAAAATCACCTAAAATAATGTATGCCGTAGAAAAACTTATATTTTAGGCATTATAAGACGTGGCTTATTTTGTAATATATTGTAATTTTAGGCATTATAAGAGGTATCTTATTTTGTAATATATTGTAATTTTAGGCATTATAAGAGGTGCCTTATTTTATAATATATTGTAATATTAGGCATTATAAGAGGTGCCTTATTTTGTAATATATTGTAATATTAAGCATTATAAGAGGTGCCTTATTTTGTTATATATTGTAATATTAGGCATTATAAGAGGTGCCTTATTTTATAATATATTGTAATATTAGGCATTATAAGAGGTGCCTTATTTTGTTATATTGTAGTTTTTCATCTAACGTTAATTTTCATTGACTTGATTCATATGATTTAACATGATTGTAGAAAAAAAATGAGAATTTGCATAGTTATTAATAATTTCTATAAGAAATACATGTTTATTCTAAATGGTTTATAAAACCATTTAAGTTTAGTTTATATTGGAAAGCGTTTTGCCATCTTTTACCAATGTAAGGGTGGTTTTCGACCAAAGCCAAAGGGAGATGTGTAAAAATACCATTAGCTAAGAAAAAAGCTTAGAATGAAAGTCGTCAAAAAGTGCGACTAATAATTCTCATTTTCTTATACGCGCTGCGTGAAAGCACGAGTTATATGCTTGACAACTCAACGTTTGTTTTTGCTTTAAAATCAACAAAAAAATTGTGCGACACTCCGTCTGCTGTGTTGGTAGTCTTTTTTTTTTAAAAGACTATCTTCTTTTTCCTCTAGGTCAAATAACAGCGGGTCAAAACGGAGTTCATATGACCCTTGTGACATTACACATAAGTATGAGTTGGTTTTTACACTTCTTTTCTGCTTGGTGGAAACCAAATAGTCTTTAAGTTTTTATTGACAAAGAAAATAACAATCAAATAATATAAAGAAATTAAACTAGTATTTACAATTGAAACAATTGAGCTAACTGCAGACTGTTGCAAACAATCTACAGATAGCTCAACTGGTCCATATCAATACCAGTCGGAAGCGTCCCCAAGACGCTGGCTGCATTGCCCCGCTGTATGGCAATGCTAATGCGCTGCGCCAGATACTCACCAGCTCTCGGGTCACGCGTCGCTTCGACCAGGCGCTCAGATAATTTTTTGAAAACCCGGAGAGCCTCGGTACCCCACGGACCTAGGGTCTCGACTCCAAGGGGAGCAAATGCGTAGGCTCTGTCGAGACCTGCATATTTGCGCCTCTTGAGATCCTCGGCCAAATCTGCCGCCGAACCAGCCCTCACGGATGTCCTTGAGTTTTTTATTTTAATACGTAAAGAGGGAATTTGTTGAGTTTTGGAGTTTATTTGAATTTGTTTTTTCAAAAGATGAAGACATATCTAATGATATTGTATATTGAAAATTATGAATTGACTTTCATAGGTTTTATTGGAAAGAACGATGTCATTTTGTTGTGGTAAAAAATAATTTTATTTAGAAAGAGTTAAAACTCGAAATTTGTTTTATTTTGCTAAAGGCAGCTTATTTTCTACATTTATAATTTTAGCATAAAATGATTGTTTTTAGGTATAGTCAGGAAATTATGCGTATTAAAAAGGAAAACGTTATTAATCTATTCTTACATGTATTTTGTTACTAAAATTACCTACTGATATTTTTATATTTTACTAGAAATGTATAAATCCCCTTATGTCTTAAAATAATCCCGATAATTATTAATCTAAGTAAGTAATTAATTAACCCTGATTCTATTGGCTGATGTACTATTTTATCCTAAGGAATTAATATAGCCTGTAAGACATTTGTTTCTTATTTAGCCACAAATAGTCGAGTCGTGGGACATAATTTTAATACATTATAGTTTTGCAGGCCATAACCGTTGAATGACAAAATGTTTCTAAAAATCATGTGTGATATCCGGAGCACATGCACCAAGCTATTTGAACTGAAACAGAATCGCTCTTTTCACGACCAGTTATGTACTAAAAGAGTTAGCGTACTAACTCTGCAGTAACTGAGTCCAATATGTATAAATTAAATATAAAGTGTATATATACACTAAGTTGCCAAAAATGTTTACTTTATATACATATATATATATATATATATATAAAGTATACATTTTTGGCAAATTGGGGTTTGAAAAGGGACACCACCATATCAGATGTATTGTTGTTGGTAGGCTTGAAGTCAAAAACTGAAAGATTTGTACCCTGATTGTTTTAGAAGTCTCATGATTTTTTGCCTAAAACCGGTGCCTTGTAAGTGCCTATGGAGTCGGTATAACACGGAGTATTTAATAGTGAAATATTTAAGAGTTATTGCATGCGGCTAGATAGTTTTACTGTATGAAATTGTAGTCAATAAATGTATAGAAAACCCATGATCTATTTCATTTTATTTCCTTCGGATATTCAATAACTTCAATACTTCAATTTCTTCAGCTATTAGGGGAAAGTTTTTTGGGTAAAATAAATTATCTCTAATTTAACGAATAAGATGTTGCGTGAGACTATTTGTTTCTTTTTTACCCATTACATATTTGTTTAACGTGCGAAAGAGATACGCTATCGAGGCGCCAAGGTCGGGCGGTGACCGTTTTATTTTGCTAATAGAATGAAAATTATGGAAATTAAAATGGAAACATGTACCAGTGGATACATAAAGTCGTAAATTGGTTATGATACCTAAAATGAAATGAAACACCATCCTTTTTACGCACTTTTCTGATGTCCTTTGGGTAGGAAATCACCGAGCACTTTGGCATCGCGGACGTTGTAATAGGAATGCGGTCGCCTTACAACTAAACCAAAACTCCTCACATTGGTGTGAAGAGTTTTGAGGTGGATAAGTTTTTTTGGCTATTTGTGTATCTAGATATTCTATGGTATCACTCGATAAAGTATCACCTGATACGCAGAATTGGCCCCTTGTACTTATCGATATCGATCATGCTCTGTAACTTCGTTTCGCCCGGAAATTATTTGTAGGTAGTGATTTCGTGGATGGTTTATTTACGGTAGGTACCAGCTCTGCATTCGGCTTCTATAAATTTAACGTCTGGAATGGACTGATTTTGATGAAGTTTTTGTGTTCCTGATATGATTTAGATTCACAACTAAACTCAGTAGGTGGTGGATGCAGTTTGGTTCTAGGATCAGCTAACACAGTCTCGTCTGAAATGAATTAAAAAAAAAATAACGTGCCTGTGCCCGTGATTGTTGAAATTGTACAACACGTAAAAACAAACAACAAATCCTACTATAGGTATAAAATATGATAAATTTGAAAGTAACGCTTTAAACCAGGGATCCCCAAACTATTTTGGACAAGTGATCCTTTTCCCAAAATGAACTGTTACCTCAGACCCCCATGGCCAAATTACCTACTTTTAAGATCAACCTCCTTATTCATAATGGTCCGCTAACTTACAACAGCTGCTACAGAGTGTTATTTTTCATTCACTAAGTCAGAATGAATAATAGAAGAAAACAGAGTGAGAATTAGCAATGCCTTGGAAGGGGGCCTACCTTTAGTTTCTTCCTATTGATACAAAATACCTAGGTACTAAAGGTACCAATTGGAAAACTTTGCACTTGGTTAAGTGAGTAAAGTTGACTTCATTTTCTCATCAAAATTTAACAAAATAAAAAGACATACAATTCAGTAAATGTCAATTTTAATTTATAATTATTTATTGACAAAGAAAATAACAATCAAATAATATAAAGAAATTAAACTAGTATTTACAATTGAAACAATTGAGCTAACTGCAGACTGTTGCAAACAATCTACAGATAGCTCAACTGGTCCATATCATTTATAATGATTATTACAAATTAAGTACTTAAAGAATCTTAAGTAGGTAGGAAATTATATTTAAAAAAGTATTAATTCGCAAAGACAAAATAAAACATTCCGTGTGATGGATGAACCTGGTGACTATCTACCAATCTAGCTACATCCGGTTCAATATTGGTGAGTTGCAGCCTTAAATCTCCACGTTCGTTGAGTTTCAAACGGTTTCTTTGTTTCGTCAAAATGTTTGTTACCACACTGAAGCTTTTTTCAACTAGGTATGATGATGGAAAAGCGATAAGGTATTTTTCAGTAATGTTCCACAATGTAGGATACCTGTTTCAATGTTGCGTTGCAACCAGAATTTCTGATAGCCTTGGTTGAACTTCTGCTTAAGCTCTTCGTCTGTGCTGATGGTAATCAACTCTTCTTGCATTATCACATTGGCTTCTTCTATTATTGATATGGTATTGTACGGATTTATTATCCATTGAGGAATTTGTAAATTTAAAAGATCCTCAAACCTCTCCGTAAAATCCTTGTGTAATGCGTCCAAGTGAGTGACATATAATAAAATGTCATCATCTTGAAGCATTTCTGGTAATTTTGACAAATGCGGAAACTGCGAATATTCTTTTCTGCCTAAATTTTGTTTACAAAGGATTAGTATACCCACGAAGGCCAATATGATTGATTTTGTTTTAATCAAGTTAAGATCATCACCCTGCAGCTGCAAATTAACTTTGTTAAACATTCCAAAGATATCAGTCATGTAATAAATATCTGTTTTATAACTGTTCAGATTTTCTTTCAGATTTGGATCTTTTTCTTGTAAAAACTCAAACACAGATTCAAAAATGGCTGAAAATCTTTCTAAGCAAGAGCCTCTTGATAGCCAGCGAACTTCAGTGTGCAGAACTTATGCAATCTAGGAATCAGCTTTTTTGCTACTAAATGCTGCCTGTGAATCACGCAGTGAATGACCAGTACATCAGGCAGTTGCTTTAAGTGAGCTATAAAACCACGATGATGACCAACCATAGACGGTGCACCATCAGTCGCAACAGAAACAGATAGGTAACAGATGTTCTTCCATGGAATAGCTTTGTCAGTAATAAAATGTTCCACGTCCTGAAAAATCGATTCTCCTCTGGTATCAGTCTCTAAATATGTAGCAAAAAGCAGTTCTTGGCACATATTTTCATCTTTGATATATCGAACATATTCTAACAACAGAGCTTCATTGCCGGGTAATGTAGACTCGTCCAACTGGAGAGAGAATATGTTGGTCTGTAAGAACTTGCATAAAATGTTTTCCACATCGCGTCCCATCTCGTCTATGCGTCTCTGAACGGTGTTATTGCTCAAAGGTATTCTCTTTAAAATATCATGTGCGGGTTTGTGCAATACATTGTTAAGGACCTCCGCAGTGGCTGGTAAGATAAGCTGCTCTCCAATTGTGTGGGGTTTCCCCGACTTCGCTATTAGTAAAGATATATTATAGGACGCTCGTAAACCATCATCGTCTTTAATAGATGATGACGCAAACATCGATCTTATGGATGGCCTTTTGTCTAGTTTTTCTTTAAGTGCTTGAAAATATGACAAGGGCTTACTTTTTTTATCAGCATGTACTCTTGATAAGTGGTCATCCATTTTCGAAGGCTTCATGGCATCGTTACTGAATACTTTTTCACATATGAGACACATCGGCAAGTATTGATTTGATGGAGATGCAATAAATCCGAACTTCAAGTAGTCCAAACTGTATTGTCTGCATTTTTTTAAATACTTTTATACCTACCTATTTAAAATATGTTGTGTTTACCACAGTACAAAAAAAATACATTCAAATACTAAAACAAATTAAACTAGTAAATTTTTACAATTGAAACAACTGAGGCAACTGCAAACTGTTTCAAACAATCTACAGATAGCTCAATTGATCACTA
The DNA here is from genome assembly GCA_947859395.1 of Eupithecia insigniata. Classification (NCBI taxonomy): domain Eukaryota; kingdom Metazoa; phylum Arthropoda; class Insecta; order Lepidoptera; family Geometridae; genus Eupithecia; species Eupithecia insigniata. The sequence goes on along the minus strand of OX402022.1, from coordinate 6,012,086 downwards.
TCACACAGTGGGGCAATGCTGATGCGCTGTGCCGGATAAAAACTGTTTGGTACTTACCCTGTTAATTTTTCATAAACTGCAGATATTGTACCTATGGTTACGCTATTAACTCGCGTAGGGAGCTTAGCCTTTTGTAAATTCTTTTTCAGTCACTTTACTTCACTTAATTTAGCTATGTAATAACTTTGTAATCTCTTGAAATAAATGATTACTTATATGAGTTATTATCGTTGAAGCTCTAACGAATTTCAAAACGCAAATGAACTTTCAACCTAAGTGCAAGCTTGTTAAATAATAAAATATCAGGACTTCGACTTGAACATGAATTCGTTCGTGTTAAATCGCGTAAGCGTCAAATAGAGAGCAAGTCAAAACACGCCTGAAAGACGTACGCTCGAACTCATAGTCTTGCACAAACTTGTCCACACTGACTTGCCGAGTTTTTCATTTTGTACGAACTTGAGACTTTACATTAGCAACAATGCTATTTCCTACAAAAATAGTTCACGTAACACAACATAAACAATACAGTACCTACCTATCTCTTTTAAATAAGAACTTGTGTTAATTTAATAGGGGTCGATTTTTAGACCTCGTTAACCCCCAAAATCAGTTTTCGTTTATGTCTACCCCTAGGAAACCGATATCGACCCCAAGGGATCGATATCGGACCACTTTGGGAATCCCTGCTTTAAACGGATGATCGGATCTTAATAAAATTTGGCAGGGAGGTAGATGATATCCCGGGGACGGACATAGGGTACCTACATGAAAAGCGCGTGCGAAGCTACGGGCAGCAGCTTGTATTCTATAAAATAATGTCCTAAAGCGTCAGGTTTCTGAGATATTCACAGATTAAAGTAACTTTTGCTCAGATATTTTTTTTTTTCATATGTTAATTCCACAGAAACCTGAAGCTTTATTTAGGTTCTAAGTTTATAGAACAATTTTTTATTTGTATAAGCGTCCAAATATATAACATTCATGCGTCCAGATTATGTAACAATCCTACTAATATTATAAATGTCAAAGTTTGTATGGATGGATGTAGGTATGGATATTTCTTACTCTTTCACGCAAAAATTACTGAACCGATTAAGCCGAAATTTGGTATGCGTATAGTTTGGGACCTGGAATAACATATAGGCTATTTTTTATCCCAATAAAACGCGAGCGAAGGCGCGGGCAGCAGCAGCTAGTAATAATATAATTTTAATATATTATTAAGTCCGCAATTCTCGACTAAAGAAATTTTAGTGTTCACACATATATACATACTAGCTGACCCGTGCCCACTTCGTTGGGCGGTAAACATTTTTAGTAGTCTATAAAACTCGCAAATAACGTGGTTTAAACGATGCGTGTTTAAACAAATTCAATAGGTAAAAGAATTTTCAAAATTGGCTCAGTATATTCAGAGATTACCCCCTACAACCACACAAACCTTACTTATTTTTATTAATGTAGTATAGTATAGATTTAAATATATATAGATTTTATTGACTGGACGTTACACAGCTCCACATTTACCTAGGTATATTATGCGCTTCAAAAGCTTTTGATAGTATCTATTGGAGAATAGGGCACTACACATCTATTGTCCAGTTCTAAAACTGAAAGGAAGAATCACCAGTCGTCCTAAATCTTCACAATTTCTATCTTGATTCATGGCGTCTCGCAGATCTACATAATTCTCAGCGTGCAGTCTTCTCTCATTAGTTCTGTTCTGATGTATACCAAACGCTTCGTTTTAATTTTGGCGCAAGTTTCCACCAGCTATTTTAATTTTGGCATAGGTAAGTGTCCACCAGAAAACGGTTAAACAAACCTCGAAACCTTTGCAGGTGAGCAATGCGACCTTCTCTTATAGGTAAAATGTATCTAGGCGTAGAATTGCATTGCAGAAACTTTTTAGTGTCCAGTCTCGTCAGTTTTCGGATTTACATGACGAAGATCAAAGTTGTATCCGTCTTCGCCACGACAGTAGGTATATAAGCGAGTAGAGACTGAAGAGCATCAAATGCCTGATGCGTTTCGCCAATGCATTGCAAGCGGTCATCCCGGGTACGCAGCACAATGTCCGGCTTGTCACAGTGCTGATCTACCAGGACGACGGCAACATCATTGGTAGCGAGAGCTTTGTACCAACCGGATGCTGTCCAGTAGGTCGTTTATCGGCACTAATAACAATTTTGTAATCATTTATTGGCTTTAGGGGTATGGACTCGTATTTTATGTCCTTCCTTGTAGTATGAACTCAAATCATGCTAAGTTTCATTTGAACACATTCAGTAGTTTCAGTGCTATGCGCAGCCAATAAATTTTACCCTACTGCGGGGGGGGGGGGGGAGGGGGGCACTACGGGGGGCTACAGGGGGTCCCACTGCTGGGCAATGTGGGGGGCCCACTGCGGTGGCAAACTGCCGGGGGCCACCATTGCCAGTGCCCTCCACTGTGGGGGCCTACTGAGTGGGTTCCACTGCGGGGGGCTACTGAAGGTCCCACTGCGGGGCAATGTGGGGGGCCCACTTCGGGGGGCCATCTGCCGGCGGCCCCCACTTCGGGTGCCCCCCACTGTGGGGGGCTACTGGGAAGGTCCGGTTGCGTGAGGGGCCCTACTGCTGGGGTCCTCACTTCTGGGGCCCCACTGCCAGTGCCCCCCACAATGGGGGGCTATCGCTCTCTACCGCCCTTGCCCCGCGCGCCATCCTGCAACGCGCAAAATTTCACTTCTTCTCTCATAAGGGAGTCCTTCTGAATTCCTGAATAAAAAGTATTTTATGCCCTTTCTTGTAATATGAACTTAAATGATGCTAAATTTCATTTGAATAACTTCAGTAGTTTCGGCGCTATGCGCAGCCAAGAAATTTTACTTTCAACCCCTCTCCCAAGGGAACCCCATTGAAATCCGGGATAAAAAGTATCCATGTCCTTCATCATAGTATGAACTCAAATCCTGCCAAGTTTCATTTGAATACATTCAGTAGTTTCGGCGCTATGCGCAGCCAACAAATTTTACTTTCATCCCCTCTCCCAAAGGAACCCTATTGAAATCCGGGATAAAAGTATCCATGTCCTTCATCATAGTAAGAACTCAAATCCTGCTTAGTTTCATTTGAATATATATAGTAGTTTCGGCGCTACGCTCAGTCAAAACTTTACTTTTATCCCCTCTCCCAAGGGAACCCTATTAAAATCCGGGATGTAAAGTATCCTATGCCCTTTCTCGTAATATGAACTTAAATCATGCTAAGTTTTATTTGAATACCTTCAGTAGTTTCGGCGCTACGCGCAGCCAAAAAATTTATTTTCATCCCCTCTCCCAAGGGAACCCTATTGAAATCTGGGATAAAAACTATTTTACGTCCTACATCATAGTATGATCTCAAATCCTGGCAAGTTTCATTTGAATACATTTAGTAGTTCCGGCGCTATGCGCAGCCAACAAATTTTACTTTCATCCCCTCTCGCAAGGGAACCCTATTGAAATCCGGGATAAAAAGTATCCTATGTCCTTCCTCGTACTATGAACTCAAATCCTGCCAAGTTTCATTTCAAAACGTTCGTAGTTTCGGAGCTATGCGCGGCCAAGATACAGACAAGACAGACAGAAAGACAGACAGACATGATGGAAAAAAAATACATTTTTGGCATCAGTATCGATAATAGAGTGCCCTCAATTTTTTTTTTTTCTAAATATCTTCAGTGTACAGAATTGGACCTTGTAACGGGTCCAATTCATTTTATTATAAGTATAGATATGTAGTTTAGTATGACTCTATTAGCGAATGCCTATTATTAGCTTTCTGTGTCTATTTTAAATTCTATTGTAATTCGTTAACCTGGTGGCACTCCGAATTAAATCAGTAAATAAATATTCATGTTTAAAATATGTTTAGTTACTTAATCTAGAAGCACCCTTAGGTTTTACCCCTAGGTTAACACTTAGGTTAGGAATTAAAAGACCTAAAATTGCTTATAAAATTTATTAAACATTAAAGGCACAAAATGGAATCCCTCCGTAAACCTTGTGATGAATTAACAATTTATTTGTTACAAAATAAATAGAACTATGCTCTAACTTAAAATAAATGAATGTAAACATGCGACTTTTTGAAATAATATAAATTGGTTGGATAAAAATAAGATAAAACTTTTTAAATTTTGTTTTGATTTCAACATTTGAATTGTAACAGTTAAAATAGAGGCGCATTTAAGACGCAGATAAAATTGACTGCAACTTACATTCGATTTTTATTAAGATTGTTTAAAATTATAACAGGAATGTGTTTCTGGAATTTGTGAATTCACAACTTCTGGTTCTTTTAAACTCAAGGCGACATAAAATGTTAATACAAAATATATATAGGTTAATTTATAGGTAATCTGAATACAAATACTTATTTCGCAAAATTGTATAAAAATATAATTTTAGTTGTTTTTTACTAAAGATATACCAAAGTATTTAATTATTTATATACAGTTGGCAAACGCCACAATAAGCTAAAATAACATGAACAAGGCTTTTCTCAGACATTCGGTTATATATCAATAGTATATTAATCACAATTTATAAAAGCACTAAGGGACCACTACCATAGGCGTGTACCTACATATGTCTAGAGTCTAGCGGTCCTAAATACACAATACCGGCGCGATGATCTGTAACACATGCCCATAGAGTTGTTTATAATATAAAACAGTCCCATGTGGAGGTGATCCCTGAATATTATCAAAAATCTACAAACATAGATGTTATTCTCTTAAAATATGTTAGCGAACCGATAATATCATATGAGTACTCACACGGGAGAAAGCCTTATGCTTATTTGTTTATACATATATGATATTTAACATGTAAGGATAAAAATATTTAGTAACAATTCCGCGCAATGCCTTTATTTATAGTCGTTTGTACGTGGAGAGATGAAGCTAGTTGACGACTCACTTTTATACATTTTTTAAATTGTGAAGTTCGTGTAGTATCTTAACAAAGAAGGTTTTGAGCAAAATTGGCACGAAATATTTTCATTTTTATATTTTGTAATGGATTTCAGCAAAATAACGCCTAAATTTATTATTGATTTTAACTTATTTTTAAATGTTAAAACCTATAATAAAAATCTTTCAAGATTAAGCAACTTATGCTGAAAAAAAAACCAACTCTTGGCTATTCTTTAAAGTTATGATAGGTTAAGTTTCAGGGAGATGCTTTAGTCCCAATTTATATAGTAAATATAGTACAAAATATAATGTACGTGCAACACTGAAAATACTTTAAAATGTCCTTAAAATTAACTACAGCTAAAATACTCTAAAACTATATCAAAATTTATTACAAGTCAATATAATCAATTTTTAAATAGTCATATAAAATGAGTTAAGATATGTTTTTTTACAATTTAAGCAGATTATTGTCGTTTAAGGTAATTTAAGGTAATCAATCTTAAATTTTAAACATTAATAAAGTTACACCTAGTGGCAATGTTTATAAGAATGCAATTTATAACAGTTCAAGTCAAACTTTTCGGCCCATTTTTGCCAACTTCTATAACGCGATCAAACTACAGCGTTAGGTAACTGATAATAAGACCAAGTTTTCAGGACAATTGTTGATTAAAAATATATTTCGTAGGAAGAATTACATAATATGGCCAATTTCGGATATTAATTATTATTTTTCAAATTACCCCGAGTGTAAGGTATAATACGCACTAATAACAAAAACTTTAGTTCAGTGTTTTCACCATCTGAATTGAGTCTAATAGCTGAAAAATATTCCTCTTATAGAATGACGATTGAGAAATACATCCTTACTCCACTATACGTGGACGTGTATGGGCTGATATAATGACGATGGTTTTATACAAGTGTATAATGGAGGTCAGTGCCTTACACTGATTACAGACGGACATACTCGTAAGGTTAATGTTATTATAGTGCATAAGCCCTTGCCCTTGGGTACCTAATCTCAAAGGCCTATGTATATTATGTAGGGTTTGACTTCAGAAAGTTTATATTCTAGTATTAGGACCTTTTTTTATTTTCTTCTCGCGAATCTGCCAAAAACCTTTTGAAAATTTAACGGCTGAATACTCAAACGCAACTTAGATGTAAGCACGTCATATGGCGCGATATTTTGACAGTTTTCAAAGAAAAAATCTGTCAAAAAATCGTCACTTGAGTCGTGCTTAAATCTGAGATTCGTTTGATTATTCGGGGGTTAGTAACTAAAGATAAGGCAAGTAATTCCGCTCACCTAAAATAAAATAGATCCTAGTACTAGAATATAAATAATATATTTACCTAAAACTTATTTTTTTTACGTCAGCGATCTTGTTGGCCAACCCGTAACCTGACAATGAGCGGTTTTCGATTTGCATTTTTATAAAGAAAAAAATTAGTTCCGTATATCTCAATAGGTGGCAGGGGGCGTCAACTGGAAATTAGGGTATGTCAATGTCAAATAAAAACTTGAAAAAGTTTGTTTTCCTTTCACTTGGCATTGGCCTAATTTCCAGTTGACGCCCTGCCATCTATCGAGATATTTAGAACTAATTTTTATTGTAAATCGAAAACCCCTCATTTGCATGCCTTAGACTTTGGTAGAACATGTTGTGCTTTTATACTATTTTACATCTTTATGACTCATGTTCGCAAATAAATGACTTTTGAACTTTTGAAGGTGTCCGTCAAGGTAGCGTACACATAAGCGGATTCACATTTGCTTTTATGCCAATATTTAGAGTATAATTTCACCATTCTTAGTGTGACAGTAAGAATGGTCATTATTTCTTATACCAAAGAGGCGATATTTATTTCACTTTTGCAGTAAGTCTGCTGTATCTACACTCTAAATATTGACATAAAAACAGATGTGAATTCGCTTATGTGTACGCTGCCTTGGCGGACACATCTCAAAGAAGTTAAATGATATCCCAAAAAAATTCCATTTCGGCGGGAGTTGGTGCAGTTTGTTAGCGCAGTTCTATAATAGCCCGGCTAAACGCTTCAACATTTGTACATGCAGTTTGCACAAACACTGTTTGCGCAAGCAAGATGAGCCGGCCACACGCTCCATCTTGCTGGCCGGCCTATAAGTAAGGTCTCGGGCTTAAGTCTCGCCGAAATCGTAAATTTATGGCATATCATTCAATTTCTTTTTTGAGATATATTCGTCAAACCATGCAATCTGATATACTGATTTGTGGCCAGTATAATAATCACAAATGCTTGAGACGCGTTAAATTTGGTAGGTGTCAAATCTTGTTCTATTCACGTCGTCGGGGCCTTGTTGTTTCGTCACTGTAAAGAGAAGGGTCAGTTAAAACGTATCATCTAAACGGTTAGCTAATTGAAGAAATTGGTCAGCTAGAAAATGCATTTCGTCAGCGCAAAGTGGTTTGAGCCGCATCATCATATCAGCCCATACACCTCCACTGCTGGACATAGGCCCATACGACGCCACAAATAGCGGTCCTGAGCCGCCTCCATCCATCGACTCCCCGCGACAGCTACGATGTCATCGGCCCATCGAGTGGATAGTCTCCCATGTAGAGGGGGATTTGCCATAATCACCACGCTTGGCAGGCGGATTGGTGATCGCAGTGTTGGTGTTTAAAAATACTCAGAAGGAAGCTGCTGCCCTTCCTCTGGTGCCTTCCTAGGGAACCTCACTTAGTCGGCTCTTACGACATCCACGGGTTGAGTTGGAGGGGTCGATATTCGATACGAGCTGCATCAAGAAATCGTGAAATAATCACAATTTTTTTTAAAACAGAAACTACTGACTGTCGTATGACATGATAGTTCTAATCTAGGCCCATTATGTAAATTTATTGGGGTTGCGGGTTCGGTTCTCGCTTCAAGACAAATGTTTGTTAGTACCTACGATCTGCAGATCCTACTAATTTTATAAATGTGAAAGTTTGTAAGGATGGATGTATGGATATTTGTTACCTTTTCACGCAAAAACTACTGAACCGATTGGGCTGAAATTTGGTATGGGTATATGTAGTTTGGGATCTGGAATAACATATCGTTTTTATCCCGATAAAACGCCCTTCGACCGCGTTTTATTGGCATAAAAAAATTGTCTATGTGTTATTATAAAATATAGTTATCAAAAAATCTATATGTTTATTATACACGGGCAGCAGCTAGCGTCAAATAAATATTTTTTACTTTACTTTCATCACAGATTTGTTAATGTTACTCTTTCATTGACAGAATGGCGTTTTTATCCCGATAAAACGCGGGCGACGCGACGGCGCGGGCAACAGCTAGTATGCGATATGTTTATTAAGTTCTCATCTAAATTGTTTTGCAAGTTTTAATCGTGCAATAAACTTATAATATATCTATTAAATCTGTCAATTATTAGTACGGTCAATTAAGCCCGAAAAATAGGGGTTAGCTTAGACCAGACTATACCATTAATTAAGTTACCTAGTAGTGTTGCGCGTGCGGCGGACACTCAGCGACGTAATTTGCTGGCAGCATACCGGCGCGACCCGTGCGGAGCACCTGGAAACACATAATTTGGCGTTTTTTAATCCTACTAATATTATAAATGTCGTTGTTTGTATGGATGGATGTATGGATATTTGTTACTCTTTCACGCAAAAACTACTGAACCGATTAAGCTGAAATTTGGTATGGGTATAGTTTGGGACCTGGAATAATATAATATAGGCTATTTTTTACCCGATAAAACGTGGGCGAAGGCGCGGGCAGCAGCTAGTATTCCAATAAATCTGTTCAGGATCGATCAGGGAGTGTGATATACTAAGAACAAGGAAGGTTTGACGACACAAGAAGGCATTTTTCATTTTATACAATGGTATAAATCTGTTGGTTTCTAAAGCCGTAATGGCGGACGATGGACTGACTATTGATGTCAATGTGTTAGTGTGTAGCGTATAGGCTTGAGACGTATTTATCGTCACTGATAAAAGTCACAGATACAGAAAATTGGCGGTATTTCACAGTGACAGAAACTAAATATATCTGAGACTGTCACACAGGCAGTGCCAGTTTCACGAGTGCACGATGGGTATCGTTGTTATTTTATTAGGTACCTACGCAATAAATCGCTTCAGCTAGATAATATCGCTTCTATATTCTCTCTTTGATAGTATCACTAAGTCAGAATGAGACACACCTAGTATTTTATACTTGAAAATTTGAAATGTATACTGCAATGTAACAAAGTTGTTACATTGCGTTATACACATACAATTCAAGAGGAATTTTCGTTACGTAGCGGTACTATTGCTACAATAAATATATTATTCAATCAGTAAAACAATGAATTTGTACGTGATTGGTAGAAATACTAGCTAGTATTTTGTCACAGGTATTTGTCACAGATATTTTGAAGTCACAGTAACGTAAGTCACAGGTATCGGATTTTGCCTAGTATAACCCAAGACTAGTAGCGTACGTACAGAGGGTAGACTGACTATCGAGTGCTTCATTTTATTTGTTACTGCGACTACGTCCGAAAATTTTCCCTCATCCCTGTCTTTATCTTTATTAATTTTATATGTACCTGACCAGTCATCCAGCCCTCGTCTATGCTGGACACGTTAGAGATAAGGTCTCCCTCGCGGAATGATACCTCGTCGTTGTCATTCGCTTCGTAGTCGTACATTGCTATGTACACTTTCTGTGAACAACAAAAATGCCTTTCAAATAACATTAATTTACAATCACTACATATTATGCCCAGAGGAAGGGCAGCAGCTTCCTTCTGAGTATTTTTTAAACACCAACACTGCGATCACCAATCCGCCTGCCAAGCGTGGTGATTATGGCAAATCCGCCCCTACATGGGAGACCATCCACACGATGGACCGACGACATCGTAGCGGTCGCAGGGAGTCGATGGATGGAGGCGGCTCAGAACCGCTATGTGTAGCGTCGTACGGGGGAGGCCTATGTCCAGCAGTGGACGTGTATGGGCTGATGATGATGATGATGATGACATATTATGAAAGTCCTCAGCCGCGTCTGTTTGCCTGTCTGTCTGTTCGCGATAAATTCAAAAACTACTGAATGGATTTTTATGCAGTTTTCATCAATAGATAAAGTGATTAATGAGGAAGGTTTACATAAATAGTTTATCAGAATCAGAATCAATAACTTTATTTCTTTAGGCTTACAAAATAAGCACCTAGACAAGTCAAACTGTATACTATAAACATAGTTATTATTATCAAATAAGAAATAAGGTATAAAGGTTTTGTGTTAATTTGAATAAGAATCAATAACTTTATTTCTTTAGGCTTTCAAAATAAGCATTTAGACAAGTCAAATTTTATACTATAAACATAGTTATTACTAGCTGACCCGTGCCCACTTCGTTGGGTGGTAAACATTTTTAGTGAACCGAACCGAACCGTGAGACCGAGTCGAAGATACATTTTTGGCATCAGTATCGACAATAGAGTGCCCTCAAAAAAAATCCAAAATATCTTCAATGTACAGAATTGGACCTGTTACAGTTTTATTATAAGTATAGATTATCAAATAAGAAATAAGGTGTTATTGATATTCTCTTCACTTCAAATTTTTGTGCACTAGTGAAGTGAAAATAAAATTGTTGAAATATTACGATAATTGTTGGATGTGTCGGAAAAAGTCAAGCCGGCTGGGAGCTTTTATCGTAAACGCTGCCTAATCACTTTGATATATATAGATAACAAAACAATGCATGGTGGGATGGGATATTCTTCTCTAGTCCACGCGGGCTGAATTACTGAAACCTGACGCGATCCTCTTTTGTTTTTCGTATACTGGGGCATAAGTACCTACTTTCATAACGAAATTTCGTTTTGTTTCGTTCCGAAAGAAAAGGTCTGATTTTCCGCGAGTGACACTAGGTGACGTCACTATCCAGTTGCCACTTTATTTCAACAAAAAGTAGAGTAGGGAAATAAATGTGATAAGGGGAAAAATCAATAAAAAAGTGTCCAGCGTCAATTATGTTTGTTAGATCAGTCAAAACAGCCTTAGTTTAACACGAGTCAATGTGATAACAATTGGTAAATTTAAAACCACATAGTTTTATGACATTTATACAGGATTCGGGGTTATGATTTTACGCTACTGTTAACACCAGAAAACAGATTCGTCTTCACATTCGCCGATGGCAATGATGACGTAAGCAAGTGTCACCCACGCGGCCACGTGACCGTGATGGTCTCGGAAGACCATACCTTATGTTCTTATAACATGAGCGGATGTAAAGAACTCGAGTAGACCTCCAGAATCGACAGATTTGTGGACGACAGCGTGCATAATTGTATAAAAAAAAAACAATCGCGCCAGCTTATCAAAAATTACCTATAAAACAAAAAGCACTCACTTGATTGGCCACGGGAGCGGGCGCCGGCGGCGGCGGTTGGTGGTTATTGGTAGACGCGCGAGGCACCTCATTGGCTAGCGGATCGTAATCTGTCACGCGACCGATCTGTCGCTGCTGTGATTGGTTGGCGTTCGAGTGGTGGGATCCTGGAAGATAAATTGAGTCTTAGGAGTGTAGAAATCAGAGTTATTTTTGGATAGCATGCATTTTTTATCATTTCATCAGCAGCTATTATGCAGTCTTATAAATTATGCAATTTATTAAGCCTTGAATTTAGAGTTATTTTTTGATATTATTCATGCATCGTTATATACGAGGGATATTCCCAAGGAGCGTTGACGTTAGGCAGGCGGCCGGTCGTAAAAACATCATGCCAAACCCTTTACATTACAACGTGAACGTACGAGTGAAGGATATTAGTGACATGCTAGGGCGTATCCCCCAGGCGACGACGCACAAACGCAGCATGCATCATTCTATAGGCGTATAATACTTTAGATCTCCTATTATCTATATACATATCTGAGAGGTTTAAATAAGACTGGGCAAGCTTTGGTTCATTTTAAATAATTAACATTTCCAAAAATAAACTTATAAAACGGTTTTAGTCTACATATATTTGGCATGCTTTATACAAATAATATTGGCATATACTACCCTACTTTAGCATTATTAGAGTAATTTGATTTATATCAGGCATGAAAACATGTTAAAAATGCGAACAGAGTCGGTAAAATAGTACTTTTTTATGAATGTAAGCGGGGTTACTTCGAGCCTCCTTTCGTGCGTCTTTATGGGATAAAACGTTGTTGTTCTCCCAACGCAAACAAAGGTTCATAGTTTACCAGCTTACTATTATTCAGCAAACTACGATAGTTTTAGTAGTAAGAGATAATTACGTAAACTCAGTAAAACAAATACGAGTTACTTACATGCATGGAATATTATTTTAAGCCTAAATACTTTCCATGCATAAGAAATACCACAAACCTCTCTTATCATTCGCATTGGAGCTATAAACGACCGTAGACGAAGCCCGCTGCGTGTTCAGCGGAGCCCTAGGCCCATCCTCCATCGGATCATAGTCGTGAATCTTACCAATCTTCTGATACTCTTGCGGGTAGTCTTGGTATTGATAAAACTCCTCTTTCTTATAGTAGGGGTCTTGATATCTATTGGTTGATGATTGTGGTTGATTTGCGTTATGAGGAGTCATCTGGTTGGTTTGATGAGTCATCTGGTTAGTCTGATGAGTCATCTGGTTGGTTTGATGAGTCATCTGATTGGTAGGATGAGTCATCTGGCTGCTCGGATGAGTCATCTGGTTAGTTTGATGAGTCATCTGGTTGGTATGATGCGTCATCTGATTCGTTTGATGGTTGGATTGATGAGTGGTCTGATGGTTTTGATGGTTGGGTGGTTGGAAGTAGGTCTGGGGCGATTGGTAGTGACTCTTCGGCGGTAGATGAGGCGGTGGCAGCATTTCTGTCGCGTAGTTGTCGATTTGCTGGTTGTAGTCGGTTGAGGCATCTTGACGGAGAGATAATGATGATTAGAACATTATAATGGGTGATTATGAAATGTATATTCAAACGCTACTTAGATGCGTATTATAAAAGCTTGCATCGTCATATATCTATGCTTGAGTGACGTATGCCATATAAAAGCATTACTCAAGCATGGATAGGGGTCGTCCATTAATCACGTGAGACTCGAAAGGGAGGGGTTCGACATGAGTTTAGAGCGGGATCAGTTGACTAAAGAGCCGACTAAGCTTTCATAATACGTTTCTTAGAGTTGAGCAGCAAGATTTTGACCCAATAATAATATGGCGTGTTTTAAAAAACGATACACAAGACTTTAAATTCCCTTACTTTACTTATTTTAAGTTTTGCAGGATAAATACTAATTCCCTGGGGATAACAATAAAAATTATGGGACCCCTTCGGGATCATTTTCTATACAATAGGGAAAAAAAAATCTAAATCGGTTCAAAATTGGCGGAGATATCGCGTAGCATACATACAAAAAAAAACATACTTTTTAACAGATTTTTATTTAAACTCACATAACTCAGTTTAAATAATGCTCAAACCTAAGTAACGTTTCAATATAAGGAGACAAGTGAACGATAACTTTTCGTGTATAATCTTAAATGCTTTTAAACAAAGGGCAGACGCGACGCAATTAATATATACTTTGTTTTACGTCTAGATATACTTGTTTAGCACCAAAATGAACTATTATTTTTACCCGACTACGAGAGGGTTATGATTTTGACACCCTATGTATGTATGTAGCCGATTTTTATGTTCCCTCGTAGCGCTGAAACTACAGGTCGGATTTCAACCGATGTGACGTCAGATAAAAATGGGGGTCTAACGAGATAGCGGGGGTCGAAGAAAGGGTCGAAAATTTCAATGTTAGTAAATATGCTCGTGTGTGGTATCGTTGCAAAGGTCTTTGTTTGTACTTTCCGAAACCGTTTCTCAAACTTTTGTGAGGTTAACGATACTCAAACTATTAGCAAAAAGGTGTAAAAAAATATAGTTGAAAAACTAAAACCCGACTACATAAAAGTCTTAAACAAGCGTTCACCTATTGTCCTTATCATTTTCTTTTGATACTTAGGTAGTCGGAGGCACCCACCCCATGAAACAGTACCTACGGTACAATTAGTAACAAAGGCCTCCGACTACCTAAGAATCAAAAGAAAATGATAAGGACAATAGATGAACGCTTGTTTAAGACTTTTATGTAGTCGGGTTTTAGTTTTTAACTATATTTTTTATAGACGTTGTCGTCATTGATATGTATATCGTTACATTACAGGTTAGGACAACGAGTTGCAATAACCGAAATTCAGATGTAAAAAAAACGAGGCAGTGACGACGGTACGAGCGCTTATAAAATCTTCCGTTGTGAGTACTGAGTACAATCTTCGTCTAGGGCTTTAAATACCCGTATTTTCAAATACCGGTTCCACTGACCTCGACGTAGTATCGATATAATTTATATCAATACTAAAATCAGTACCGGTACCAAATTATCGATATTGTTCATGAGTACCCGTACTTTTACCGGTTCCTTAAATCTAAAATACCGATACTATCTACGTAAAGTATCGGTGCCACCAGCGTCACAGAGCGGTGCCGGCGGTGTACCTGCATGCGAGCTGGCAACGTCGCAAGAACCGCTATAAGTATCGATACTTTGAGTTCAAATACCGATACTTCAAAAATATCGATACTCATCCTAATACCTACGTGGTACCTAAATGAAAAATACCGATACTTACTGCTATGGTATCGGTACTTTTGGTACCGGTACTAAGCCCTGCTTACAGCATTCGCTGCCGTTCAGCGACTCAAAATGATTTTGTCCCTCGATAAATCTCCCTTTGGGGAGAAAACTGGAAACTTAATTTTAAAAAGTCCAGGGAGAATTCTCCCTCCCCGGTTTTTCTTGTTCCAGTTTTCGCCCTTGAGAAAATATAATGGGTAACGAAATCGACTCGCATGAAAATATGTAAGTAGCAAGCAATACTTAAAGAGCTCGTAGTGTTAAAGTCCTAAAAAAATCAATCAATGGTGATTCAAAAAAACTTTGTAATGCAATTTTGGTATGCGTAAATTATAAATTTAATTAGACGTCATATTGTTGTCTGTCTTTTAAAATGTTTTTTTGATTAAATTTTTCGTAAACCTATCTATGGGACTTATTATTGTCTGAAATAAACCATTTTTTTGATTGCACCGCGCCCCGTTTGTTTGATTGCAGTTTGAAACAATGTTAACATAAAATGGCCACGTCAATGAACACATTCGGCGTTTGATAGCACCATTCCCACGGTTTGAGGACACAGAGACAATAGGAAGAATGTACTATACAGCGTGTAACAAGTTTTTTGGTTAGAATAAATAGAATAAAATTATGATACTGTAGGTAAACCGTAATCAATATAGCTTCATTTAATTTTTTCTGTACCTGCTGTCCATCTCTTCAGGAACTTGATGTAAATCAAAGATGTAAAGAGCTCTTAAGGCGCATAATAATGCGACACTAGCGCCACTCCTTATTTTTTCTTGTATTATCGAAAAAGTTCTTACCGCCAATTGATAATACCCAGTATAAACGATTTTTCGACACCTCTGTATCAGTTTTGTTTCATTTAGTATTGTCAGAAAATGGTAATACAAGAAAAATTAAAGATCGGCGCTAGTGTCGCATTACTATGCGCCTTAACATCATGTGGCCCTTTCGCGATTGGTTAACATTTTATAGGATATTTATTGCGTACCTTTTATCCCCGTAACCACGATCGCAGTAACGCGATGGAAACGTAGGGGAAAATATAACAAAAGGTACGCGATAAATAAACTTTAATTATGTGGCTCGCCTGTTATCCAGCTTATTTTAACTTCATTAGTATACTCAAGCCTTTCTCATAGTTCAATGTTTGTAAACAAGCCACAACACAGTGCAAAATGCTCTTTTTGGCGTAGTGGGAAAAATAATTTCCGGCATTGTGCATTGTAGGAAAGAGCTCAAATCAAAAGGTAGTGCAAATTTTTACAACAACAAATAAATAAACAATAAATTATGTTGGACAATGCACCCCCGCCGGATGCGGGGTCGAAGAATTCCCCGCTTCCGCCCTTAGGTGCATTCGTGCACCTAGGCGAAACCTCCATTACCCTCTTGTGTAGCATCTGGCGACAGCCCAAGCCGAGGCTCGCACCTAAGTGGTGGCCCTTGTGCGTGTCGCCCCAACCTAATTTTACCGGCGAGGCGCCCTCTGCGCCCGCTAAAAGCCCGGTAACGCTGTCATCGCCATCTGCGGTCAACAGCATTATAATCCATTCGAAAAAAAAAAAATGGACAATGCACACAACATCATCTAGCCCCAAGCTAAGCCGAGCTTGTTATGGGTACTACATGGCTGATATACTTAATACAATATATTACGTAGATAGATATTTTTTAATATACATAGAAAACACCCAGAACACCCGAAACAAATATTTTCAGATCGTACAAACATTTGTCCCAAGGCGGGAATCGAACCCGCAACCTTCTGCATCGCAGGCGGACCTTCGCCCGCCGCGCCACATCGGTCGTCAAAGACAGCAAATCATTTTTTGGGGGACCATGTTTACATTGTCTGTTAGATGACATTGTTTAATTTGACCGGAGTATATTTCCCACCAGTACTTCTGAAGTAAAATCTGTAAGCACGAACTAGTAACTGAAGCACCATCAGGTTTGAGGTCCTCAATGATACTGCTATTAGAAACTATAACTTACGGAGTTATAACTTAACAGCCTCCCTATTAAGACGAAGTGACCTCGGTTTTGCGAGACAAGGACGAGCGAACACCGCGCGGGGAAGGCGAGAAAGGAAGTCAAGAGCCGCGGAACGGCCCGCCCGCGTGCAAATTTACTGATTTTTATTTTTAAATTTGGTTTCGTTAGCGAATAACACTCTTTTGCAATAAAATAAAACCATAATAAATACCTCTAAAGTATTTATTAGGGAACACGTAGACGAAATGTCATTGAAATATGTTAAATAATGACCAAATGAAACTGGTTTTTTCGTAGCAGTATCTCAGTAAAAATGAAGATATAAAGGCAACTTCGTGATGTTTTTGTATCGAGTCAATTTTCGTCAATCGTGTTTTGGCTCCCATAAGTTTCTAACTAGAATGCTAAACTATAGATACTCATTAAAAAAATATAAAAAATTCAATGTTTTTTAGCTGTTTAAAAATTCAATGATGTTTTGGGACTCACTTCACCTTAACATACTGAACGAAACCGACTGCATAGTTCTCAATCTTCTGTTCAGTTCTCTTCTGATGCTGCAATTGAAAAAACTATGGAATAACTTCCTCCCTAGTCAAAAAGTTAATAACATACCAACTATTTCTCCATTCTCGTTGATCTGCCGCTGTTTCTCCATCTGAGCTTTCTTCTCGAGGTCTCCGTGGTAGCTCGCGTTGGATATGATGCGGGAGTTGGCGGTTATACGACGGGTTTCGGGATCGTCTGCCACCTGGAAAGAAAGTTGTAATTTGAAGCTTTTGTAATGATTCTCGAAGTCAGCGTGGTACTTGACGTTGTAGTTTCGTGTTCTCAGCGATGCGTTTCAACTCTGGCGTTTCAGCCATCGTCGTGTGTTTCAGCACAGTTGTACGTGCCACAGAACAATTGAAGTTTCTACTAACCTGTGTGCATTTCCCCTTGCTCTTCTCGAAGTCAGCGTGGTATTTGACGTTGCTCTGTAGTTTCGTGTTCTCGGCGATGCGTTTCAACTCTGGCGTCTCAGCCATTGTCGTGTGTTTCGCTTTTGGCACGTGCCTGGAAAAGGTAGAAAGAAGAAAATACGTTTTGTTTAGTTTAAAAAACATACTTATTGGTGCATATTTTTTTGGGCTGTCAAATCAGTATAGTTTATAGGCCTGCCACACTATGCTACTCGCGCTGCCGAGAAAAAAACAACATGCGCAAAAGAGCATAGCGCTCAACCCAAGGACCGAAGGGTCGTCACCTCTCGAGTTGAAGCCGGGGTAAAGAGGCACAGCCTCGAGGCCTCCCTCCGTGCCCCCAACAAGGGCCGGAAAGAAGTTCAGTACCTGCCGCGATGTTGCCCAGTCTGTCCACACACTGCTCTACTCACGCGATTAATCACGCATTTAATCGCGACGCTTCTACCTGTGCTATAAAATGTATGCGCTGCGCGAGTATATATGTGGCCAGCCACCCGCGCTGCCACTCTCGCTTCTATTGCCGGCCCTTTGACTCGCACTCAAAAAACCAACAAAATCGGGAGCGATGGGCAGGACGTGGAGCAGGCCATGCGGCATGACGAGTAACATGGCCAAACGACGTCTCTGTCTCCTTTCCTCGCTACTTCCGATACCACTCATCGAGTGTGTGGCGACCGACGAATCAACACCAATTGAATTTTTTTTAGAAAGCAAATTAAAAATAAGATTATAAGCACACCGATTCTTTTTTAGATGTAATAGACAAAAATGAAATCGAATCTTCATCGAATGAGTAAAATATCTAAAATGAATTTCTTCAACTTCAATAAATTATGCAATGTATGTAGGTATGTATGTTCATAATTTGATAACATGAGCATTTTGTAACATTCTCTGTGTTGTAGCATTAAAAAACGCAATTTGAGGGGTCAGTAGAATAGGCATTGTCTAGGTAGGAATAAATCCTACTAATATTATAAATGTTTGTATGGATGGATGTATGGATATTTATTACTCTTTCACGCAAAAACTACTGAACCGTTGAAATTTGGTATGGGTATAGTTTGGGACCTGTATGCTGAGTGTAAACTGCCATACTGTTTACTACAAAGTTTGCGTAACTTTCTTTTCTATGGAATTCCTGAACAGCGCTCCCAGCGGGAAGTTTTGAAAATAGGAATTCCATAGAAAATAAAGTTACGCAAACTTAGTAGTAAACAGTATGGCAGTTCACACTCAGCATACTGGAATAACATTGGTATAGGCTATTTTTTATCTGGATAAAATGCGGGCGAACACGCGGGTAGCACCGAGTAAATATTAACTCACATCGTCATCAGGATGCGTAACATATTTGAAATTGATTATTTCAACTTCAATAATTTACGCAATGTATGACGGGACGGTGCGATGTCATTTTTGTCTAATTCTACTCTACAAAACAATAACTGTGTTTGGGTTCATCATTATCAACAAAATATTATGTATCACGAGGGCAATTCTGGCAATATATCTACTCGATAAATATGGCAAGAACTGACAAAATATCGAGTGATAAACAAGTGTATTCTCAAAATCTGCAATTCAATATTTATCTAGAGTTTTTCTTTGATGAGTTGCTCGATAAGTCGCACGAGAATGCAGTTTTTGACGGTACTCGATATTTATCACATAATATTTTTAGCCGACTTCAAAAGGAGGAGGTTCTCCATTCGTCTGTATGTTTTTTTTTTGTATGTAACGTTACGCGATATCTCCGTTCATTCACTATTGTATAGAAAATGATCCCGAGGTGGTCCCATAAATTTTTTTCCCCAGGGGATTAGTATTTATACCACAAAACTTAAAAACAGTGTAAAAGTAAGGGAATTTATAGACGGTTTATCGTTTTTAAAATACGCCAAATTATTTTTATCTCGTGATAATGACTATCACTCGATACAGTATCACGTAATACGCAGAATTGGCCCCCGTAAGCCATAACAAAAGCGATGATGCGTTGCGTGCAACAATGCTGCGTCTATCGAAAGTTTTTCTCCAGTTGAGACACTTGCTTTCTGCCGCATTTTTGACGAGACATTTAGCAAGAAATTGCTTATGATATCGTAAGCATCATATAGCCTTTATAACCGTTATTATGCTTTCTTAAGGAATGGAATTAAGAATGGGACATCTCTCATGCTATCCCGCTCAACCCGTATTTGATCTGAGCGAAAAAAATCAATGAGCGTTAAAAAATTAATTCATTTATTCTTTTTAAACTTAGTAAGACAGTTAATTTTTTAGAAGGCTACGAACCTCTCCCAAACGGAAACAGATTTTCCCATGCCGATTTGTTGTTGTTTCACGTAGAATGAAATGGGGCGCGCTATGAGTGAGAAAGCGCGTCTAACCATCTAATACGAAGCTGTCATGTGGCTGTGTGCGTGTGATTATATTTACTGTGATTGTATTTTTTCGTACTTTCCGATTAATTTCGAGTAAACGATTGATTTCAAAAATATTTTTAATAATATATAATGTTGAATATATTTAGGATGTTTGCAGCGCGATAGATTTTCGAATGCATCAAAAATCGCTTGAAGATGATGTGGTAAAATTAGTTTCGCTCTCATTTAAATATCATTATGTTTTTACAAAAACTAAACCGCTGCAAACACAGCTATTTTTTATCCGATTACGTATAGAAAAACTCAATAAGATCGGGGACATAGTTTCCAAATTAAGCGGAAAGTACGTTTGTATGGGGAATAAGGCTGTCCGTTCCGTTCTTTAGTCAGACAGCATGACAGATTTTATTTATTTGTGTTTATTGATATTGTGATGACGTCACTCTCAGTACGCGGGTAATAGCTGTTATTTGTTATTTGTTTGGAATTGTGTGCCCTTCATGTCGGTGTCGTGAGAAAACGTGCCATATAGCTAGTCAATGGCACATCTTATGTCTATTGGGATCTTATTGTCTTGCTATAGATGCGGCTAATTACTACGTGCTTAGTACCTATGACAGCCTGGTTGGTCTAGCGGTCAGCTTGTCGAAAACTATTAAAGAAAAAAAATACAAAAAATATGTATTTCTTTAACTTGATATATGGGTCAGTATCAGTAATATAACAGTATTTGACAATCCCTTTTAGGAAAAACAAACACCTGTGTTATCTCGCTCTTCCATGACAGTTGAAATATGTAGATTAAATTAAGTAAAGTAGATTCTACTAATATTATAAGTGTGAAAGTTTGTAGTAATGGATGTATGGATTGTTACTCTTTCACGCAAAAACTACTTAACCGATTAGGCTGAAATTTGGTATGGGTATAGTTTGGGACCTGGAATAACATATAGGCTATTTTTTATCCCGATAAAACGCGGGCGAAGGCGCGGGCAGCAGCTAGTAGTATTATATTTTATTGATAGAGTCCAATCTGTAAAGTTGATTGTCTACAGATTGGACTTTATTCTACGGAGTACCTAGCCAAAACATACTCGTATGTCCCAAGGTGGGAATCGAAACCCGGCACCTCGTGCGTCAGCAAGTTATGTAAAATTAGGTTTTAATCCGTTTACCAGTAACAAACATCCAAACTTTCACACATACTATAAATATCCAAATGACTAACCTAAGGTATAATTACAGTAACAATTAAAATCAATAGCTAATAACAATAACAATACGCAAGTAATCGTGCATAACATGTCATAAATTGTTACAACATAATGCATTATGAATAATAAACGATTGAAAGGGAAAGTTGGTTTGTCTGTATGCTCGCACTTTGAATCGACCGAGATTATGTCGTACTTAATAAAAAAAATACAAAAGTGAAGTAAAGTAAAAGGTAGTTATTTATTCTGTGTCACAAAATTACAAGCAAAGTTAGTACAAACAAATATAAGTTACAAGTTACAACCGTGATAACAAAAAAAATAAAAATAGTACAGTACCTATAAATTTAAAAAAATAATTTGATACATGTGGCAAACTGATTTCAGAAATCTTCTTCCTGCCCTTATCCCACACTAGGTGGGGTCGGCACAACATGTATTTTTCTTCCACTCTCCTCTATCAGCCGTCATCTCTGTACTTACACCTTTCTTAAACATGTCCTCTTTCACACAATCCATCCATATTTTCTTCGGTCTTCCTCTCCCCTTGTTTCCGTCCACATCTAAATTTAACACTCTTCTCGTCACATGACCTTCTTCCCTCCGCATAACATGCCCATACCATCCTAACCTGTTACTCCTCGTTTTTTCCGTTACTGGCGCCACTTTCAGACTTCCTCTAATGTACTCGCGTTCCTTATTAAACTGATTTCAGAAATATGAATTAGAAAAGCTTTATAAAATAATTCATCTGTGAGGCATGGGGGTGTAACACCGCTAAAATTCCTGAGTCCGGGCTGTTACATACTGTGATTTTTTTCTTGCCAGAAAAATAAGCATTTTACCGTAACTATAAAATAATACTACTTTGATTATACTATCTAGCAGAGTATAACCGGGCTATACATAATGAGGATAAAATAGTCGGTCTAAATAAGTGGTCTAAGGTGAAATAAATCTGATGTTATTTCTTTCCCTAAAAGCCCTAGTCTATAAAGCTATAATAATGCAAGCGAAACCGCGGGTGAAAACGTATTAATTTTACATGCTCAGTTAGATATAAAAAAATACGGGCATAGAGTTGAGTTTAGCGTGTGACTTTATTCTGAATTTATGTTTGTTAGGGTAGAGTTGCGTAGAAAAGTGAAATCTTTATCTGGTCTTATACAGGATCATTTTGAATTAACAATAACAAGCCCGTTGTTGTTTCTCTACTAGTTTTGTTTGATTACCGTCTTTGTTTTATCATGATTATGCTTGTATTAAAAATATCTTCAGGAATCCTTAGTTTGGAGGTTGTTGAATTGCTGACCTGACTCTGGTGATGGTTGAAGTTCATAATGCGGTCATCGTGAAATTAGCGCCTTCCCCCATTAGATTTTTTTAAACGAAAATCAGTTTTTTTTTATCCTCAGATCACTATGTAATATTGCCTTAATCATCTTGTTAAACATCCATTGCTGGATTTAGAAGTCATATTCTTAAGTCGACAACGACCTTCAAGTTTCTGAATTATGCATGTTGCATGCGACTGTACTAAGACAATGAAGTGAGTCAACGCGGATGCGCGTTCAATTAATTTAATTTCACTTTAGTTTACGAAGGTACTGTTTGGACCTTTGGACGTTTGAACCATGTAATTTTGATAGTTCAAATAAAATCATGGAGATTTGAGCAAGGTTATTATGAAATGGAAAAAAGAATAAAGAGGGAAAACCTACAATTGTCATCGTGCGAGATGGTGGCGGTGTTAGCACCGCATTTTTCTTGCTAGGAAAATCCCAATGACAATAATTGTTGGTCTGATGCTGAATACACACAGAGGGAATGATATGGTTAGGTCAGGATTTTTGTAACTTTACCACAGTCCTGACGGCGTGGCGTCGTCAGTTCGGGTAGTCAGCCAAGCACTTACCTGTATGGCTGGCGAATTACCAATAACCTAGTTGAAACGTTTTAACCCAGTGACTCAGGGACGATTATGATGACATTACAGTGAGTTCATTCATACGTCAGTGTGAGTCAAGGACTTTTATAAATTGTGGAGTATTAGTTATTCTCTTGTAGTTTTTCTTTGGTTAATATTGTTTATTATTTTTCTGTCCTGTTTTTAGTCAAAAACATTTTTTAATTCAGATCGGTAAAACTACTAATCGGTAGGCATTAAAAATAATGTCGCCCCTTTCATATCGATCAAAATTAAAAGGATGGCATCATTTTGAATGCTGTCAAAGTTTTAAGTTCAGTGCAAAGAACTTGTAACCTAACCTACGGCCTCAGGTCCTTTTCTTTTTTTCTAGGTTAGATATTTTATAGGTGATTTTGTCTTTCGTTTGACCACAATTTCACCTGATGGAAAATGACGATGTGGCCGACGTTGTATCACGAAGGTCTAGAAGACACCTATTCACTCTTGTCTTGAAGACTTCTTGAAGAGGCCCAGATTGTAATTGACCGTAAAAACAGAAACAGGCAGCGAGTTCTATTCCTTAGCGATGCGAATGATGACAGTGGAGGAAAATCGTTTAGTCCGAGTGGATAGTATATCCATTAGATAAGAATGGTATTGTGCCGTCCGTCTGCTTGTCATGGAGTGGAAGGGAGGTGAGGGAGGTGAAGAGAATATCAATAACACCTTATTTCTTATTTAATAATAATAACTATATTTATATATACTTGTCTAAGTGCTTATTTTGTAAGCCTAAAGAAATTAAGTTATTGATTCTGATTCTGATTAACACTTATACTAAGGCATTGAAATCGAAAACTAATGCACAGCGCCAGATACTCCCCAGCTCTCGGGTTACGCGTCGCTTCGACCAGGCGCTCAGATATTTTTTTTAAAACCCCTCGGACTTCCCAATAGGCCTACCATGGCCGCTGTGATACTAAAGATACCATATGAAAGAAAAAATTGGGTCTCGACTCCAATTTGTATCTATTATGTTATTTCGCTTTATAAACAACTTACGATTCGCAGTAGGGTAGTTTGCCATATCCTTTGTACGTCCTCATGTTGAGCGTCATTCCACACTCTTGACATTTGAAACAACCTTTGTGCCACACCTGAAACAAAAAAGTATAAATTAATTATTAAACGAACTTACTGTGAATCTCTATCAAAATTATGTGAAAAACTTCACATGCTAATTCGGTGGACGAATATAGATTTCCCTTTTACAAGTATTATTTTACTAGCTGCTGCCGCGCCTTCACCCGCGTTTTATCGGGATAATAAAATAGCCGGTCTCAAACTATAACCATACGAAACAGCCCAATCAGTTCAGTAGTTTTTGCAATTGGATATTCGCATCTATTGGATGGAGATAAGATGAATAAAACTACTATAAACTAGGGGGCCGGAAGCTAGTAGTATATAGGCTCTATATCGCTGGCTACAAAGTCGCTGACGCTGTAAATACTTTAATAAGGGCGTTATAAACCAGGTTACAAGCGAATTCCTAAGAGAATTTATACAGTATCCTTCTTTGTAACACAAAGAGTGTTGTAACGTATAAAGACTTCCTTTGTTGTGTATTGCACAATCGAAAAACCAACATTGTCACGTCTTTAAGTTTTTATTGGCGTGTCGACATCTTTTGCAGGAATTATTGACCAAGGAAATTTTTCTACTGATTTGGTTCTCGAGGTCACTTTACCCGTGAGCCTAACTTGTTAGGGACTAAAATCACCACACAACAAAATGGATTCTGTAAACCACACCGCAGAAAATAGCGGAAGAGTGGGCCCAAGAGCAAAAGGACACTTAATACTAAATAATTTCTGCCTTTGACCCCTATCTGCCATGCAGAAGAACGATGAGAGAGATCATAAAGGATCTACACCGACCAAAGATTCTGACCTCGTTTAAACTGCATTTCAACGCGAACAGCAAATCTGATTATTACAATTAATGATATGTAATGGAAAGTATAAGCCGTGGGGCCGCGGCGTACGAATATCGACCCCTCCAACTCAACCCGTGGATGTCGTAAAAGCCGACTAAGGGAACCTACCAGAGGAAGGGCAGCAGCTTCCTTCTGAGTATTTTTCAACACCAACACTGCGATCACCAATCCGCCTGCCAAGCGTGGTGATAATGGCAAATCCCCCCCCTACATGGGAGACCATCCACTCGATGGACCGACGACATCGTAGCGGTCGCAGGGAGTCGATGGATGGAGGCGGCTCGGGACCGCTATTTGTGGCGTCGTACGGGGGAGGCCTATGTCCAGCAGTGGACGTGTATGGGCTGATGATGATGATGATGAATGGAAAGTATATACTATACTTAACTCCGTTAAGCTGAATTAATAAATATTAATATATCTATATTTATAAAATGAGAAAAACCGTCTGATATATCAAGAAATCTCTGGAGCTACAAGATTCACGAGGCTGAAATTGTATTTTATGACATTATGTATACGCAGCCAATAAGAGTAAATTTGATTTTGGACATAAGCATTCTAAGGAGGTCGAAATGGGATTGCTTGGAAACTAAATTAATTGGGGTAAGTATTTCTAAAATGAACTCGTGGGCGGGTCTGCTAGTAAATAAATAATGCTGGACCATTTACACAGAATCAAATAGCGCCAAACTAAGCAATTAAGAATTAATTACCATAAAGAAAGATGAAATTAAACGAGTATTTACAATTGAAACAATTGAGCTAACTGCAGACTGTTGAAAACAATATAAAGGTAGCTCAACTGATCCATATCAATACCAGTCGGAAGCATCCTCAAGACGCTGGCTGTATGGCAATGCTAATGCGCTGCGCCAGATACTTACCAGCTCGCGGGTCACGCGTCGAATCGACCAGGCGCTCATATAATTTATTGAAAACCCGGAGAGCCTCGGTACCCCACGGACCTTATCATAATCATAATCTTTATTTGCATGAATGTATGTACAAAAGTTCTTATGCTTGATTTACTAGTACAGCTTACAACATATAATACTGAGAAAATATCAAAATTAAAATTACCTAGTTCTAAAATAGTTAGAAGTTACTCTACGAAGCGAAACCATAAATAATCCCGTCTTTCTTTTTTCTTTTTTATCGCCGTCGGTAGACCTTTGTTTGACCACAATCTCACTGGGTGGAAAATGACGATGTCGCTGACGATGTATCAGGAAGGTCTAGAAGACACCTATTCACTCTTCTCTTGAAGAGACCCCAGATTGTAATTGGCCGGAAAAACAGAAGCAGTTAGCGAGTTCCATTCCTTAGTGGTGCGAATGAAGAAGGTGGAAGAAAACGGCACAATGCTGCTCCACAAGAAGTAGAGCAACGCTGGGTTTCTGCCAGGACTTTAGGCATGCCAAACATAATTATGTTGGGTGAATTCAAAAGAAATGTTATCTTTGAATTTGATTTTATTCAGGAGACCTAAGAGAAGCCAAGGTTAGACGCTAGGCTAGATAATTTTATACTATTATCAATTTATTACATCACCAGACGGCTAGCCGTATAAGGTCGACCCCAACGACCTTAGGCGCCATCTGTGCACTAACCAGGCCACTTTCTATACGCGTAGTTTAGAAACAAACCTATGAATTTGGTGAACTGGTGGAAACTGGACCTCAATATGACATCCATCATCCTACTAGTATTATAAACTAGCTGCTGCCCACAGCTTAACCCGCGTTTTATCGGGATAAAAAATAGGTCCCAAACTAGACCCAAATTTATATGATAAACTTTAAATGATGAAACGCGGGCGAAGGCGCGGGCAGCAGCTAGTTCGAATAATAAAATTATAATAATTTTATTATTTATTATTAGCGATGACATGTTTATTCGGCATTAAATCAAACTATTGGTGTTTGTGTTGTGCAACAGGAACAGTTAACAACCAATAAACCATTTCTAAATGCGCAAGCGCAGTCATTCATAATGACACCGAATTGAATTATTAAACCAATGGGAGGGAGGGACTATACGGTGAGCATGAATTACGTTACTTCAGGATATTAGACGGCGAAATAAAATCCCCGCGCGGTAAAGGCATTTCGAATACTACTACCAACTTTTAAGAAATTTTGCATGCCAATGTGTTTTGATGAAGTATCACTAATCTATGACCTTGTATTAAGACCATATTTCGTGCAATCAATGAATTGATTGAATAGAAACAAAAGCGGGCGATCGTGCTTTTGTTTGAATGCTTTGAAATGAAAAAGAAATTAAAATATTTATAACAACTCAATCTTATACAACAACAGCTCAAGTTTGTTATGTTATTGTAGGTAACGTTACCTACAATAACATACAAGTTACTTTGACCAAGCTTCTTAGGGCTTTGACAACGCGCGGATTTATGAGAAATGTGACGTCAAATTTTATTCATTCACATTCTGATAGCACTCAGACTAAACGTAAGCGAGCTGGCCCAGAGACTCAATGGCGACAAAGGAGCAGACCACCCAGGGGCCGAATCCTGCTTACAAATTACTTAACTATGACAATGGTATCGTCGCAGAATCGTCTAAAGATGAAATAAACAGATAAACATTTTATTAATAAATTGTTAAATATAGGTCACATTTAGTCTTAACATAAAAAATAAATTAATGGTTTCAACCTTGACACGCGTGTCTCCATCCGCAGTTTCTTTCATCAACGGTAAAATGCCAAAATGTGTCATTTTGAGACGATATCACTGCTCGGTGAAGCGATTTATTTTGTGGAGTTAGGTCGCAGATTGTCAGACGCCATCCTACTATAATATTATTAATAATTTATATAATACTATAATTTCAAAGATTGTATGGATGGATGTATGGATGTAGGTATGGATATTTGTCACTTTTTCACGCAAAAACTACTGAACCGATTAGGGATTAGGATGAAATTTGGTATGGGTATAATTTGGGACCTGAAATAACATATAGGCAATTTTTTATCCCGATAAAACGCGGGCGAAGGCGCGGGCAGCAGCTACAAATAGCCTAGATACAAAATAGCCTATATGTTATTCCTGGTCCCAAACTATACCCGGACCAAATTTCAGGCTAATCGGTTAAGTAGTTTTTGCGTGAAAGAGTAACAAATATCCATACATCCATCCTTACAAACTTTGTCATTTTTAATATTAGTAGGATATATATACATAGTAGGATAGAATACGATAAATAAATTGCTCTGCCCTTACAGGATAACGTACTTACTTTTTTTCTATAATAGATAAATATAGAAGGAATTAAATATATAAATATTAGAAATAATAATGATATTCAATCTAAGCTAATTACCACCTAAGCTAAAACTATTTAATTAATGTATAGTATGCGATAAATAAAACTGATGTCTGCGTTCGAGTATTTTGTTCATTAATGTCCTACACAAATACTAGAACGTGGTCGCCCCATCGTCACGGCAGACGATCAGAGCACAATGACTCTTGCCGGATCGCTGGGCAAGGAAGCCCAATAGATTATAGCTCAGCAAGATGAAAGAATGGCTACGTGTCATTTGTTTTGTTTTAGAGACGATGAATTGAAAGTTTGTGGTGAATGAATAGAAAGAAAATAAATGAATAATAATGGACAATTCACACAGCATCATCTAACCCCAAGCTAAGCAGGGGGCCTAGTCGGAAAAGGAAAATCGAAGTTTCTTTTTCGTGTTCATGCAAAACCAACTCTTATGTCGATTGCATAAAATTAGCGTTTGCACGAAAAAGAATCAGAAACTTCGATTTCGTTTTTAAGAGTACGGGCCCAGAGTTGTTATGGGTACTAGATGACTGATATACTTAATACAATGTATCACATAGATGATACATTATATTAAGTACGTATATTCTTTAGAAAATACTCGTATCAATTGTATTGACTCGGAATAATTATTATTGTATTGTATAAGATATGAATTACCATGTTATTATTAGCTATTATTGTATAACCTGACTCTTGGACGTTTACGTTTTATGTAACTGTAAGTCCACTTTTAAAATAAATAAATAAATCTCATATCATAATATTGTTGCGGGTATTTCTCGTCGGGGATTCCCTGTACGAAAGTATAAATATGCAAATCAGGTTTTATTTTTTTCATTTATTGTTCTGTCAGTGACGGGTTACGTAGGCTAGGTCAGTGACGACGGGTTACGTAGGCTACGTCATTAAAATTTAAAAGTCAATTATCTGAAATTAAGTATTTCAAATGGCGGGAGACTTTGTTAAACATAAAAAAAACAGTGATACGACGTCAGTGTGGAGTTATTACTTAGTTGCGAAGGACGGGAATAGTGCTAAATGTAAGCGATGCCCAGCCATCCTCAAGACTTTGGGTGGATCAACTAAGGGATTACATACACATTTGTTATCGAAACATAACATCAAGGTTATATCAGCTTCAACAAGTCAAGATTCTGAAAATCTGAACACAGCACCGCCGCCAGCCAAGCGAAAGTTAGATAATTATTTTACTAAAAGTGCTGACGATAGCCTGGATGATATTTTGGCAAGAATGATTGCATTAGATGGATTTCCATTCAGTGTATTCATAACCTCAGATTTGAGAAAATTGCTCTTAGCAAAATACACGGATTTACCAAAGTCAGCAGTCACTGTTCGAAAACGTGTTATGAATTACAGTGAAAAAATCAGAAAGCAAGTAACTGCAGAATTAAAACATTTGAAAAGTGCAGGTGAAAGATTTAGTCTTTCTTTCGACGAGTGGACTTAAACTTCCAATAAACGATACATAGCGGTCAACGTTCATTCATATAAAAAAATTTGCAACTTAGGACTTGTTCCTATTTACGATAGTATGACAGCTGAAAATTGTCTTCGTATATTGCAAGAGCGTCTAAGTAAATTTGACATTTCCCTAGAAACTGACATCGTGGCTATTGTAACCGATGGACCGAATGTTACGATAAAGGTGGGGCGGCTTGTTTGCACTGAACAACAACTGTGTCTCGCACATGGTATCAATTTGGCGGTCTGTGATGTGCTTTATGAAAAACATAATAATTTGCAAGATAGCCCTACCTCATATGATACTATAAATGAACCAGCTGTGACTTTTGATTATATGGACGACAGCGATGATGAACACCATTTAGAAGACTTAGACTGTCCAGAATCAAGTTTAATCGTAATGTCACAAAATGATCTTGCGCCAGAACACGTACCAGAGTTAACACAATATGAAAATATTAATGAGCTGATAAAGAAAATCCGCAAAGTTGTAGTGTATTTCAAAAGATCTCCATTGAAAAATGAAACAGTACTTCAAAAATATGTGAAAATTGAACATGGAAAAGAGTTGTCACTTCTTTTGGACTGTAAAACCAGGTGGAATAGTCTTTTAACAATGCTGGAGCGATTTTATCTTTTAAAAGCATGCATTCAAAAAGCTCTTATAGATCTCAATCATCCAATTCGTTTAGAAGATGTTGATTTTGAATTGGTAAATAAAATTGTTGATGTGCTGACCCCAATTAAATTGACAGTAGAAGCAATCTGTCGGCGAGATGCTAATTTATGCACATCTGATGCCGCTTTGAAATTTCTTATAAAACAACTGTCTAGTAAAAACTCAGCACTTGCCAAAAAAATTATAACATCCTTAGTGGAACGTATAAAGCAACGACGAAGTGATGATTTAACTGGCGTGTTAAATTATTTACAAAATCCACGAATGGATGTTGAAAATCAGTTATTATCGGATTTGGAATGGCACGACTTATTCCAGTTCCGACACAGGCTTTAGTGAGGAAGCAAATAAAGAGTATTGTTAAAAGACTTAATAGTCGAGATTACACGGAAGAAGAAGCAAGGTCAGGATCACAAACAGATGATGAGCTAAGGTCAGAAACCTCCCAACCCCAATTGACATTAAAGGAAAAGTTACAGCTGGAAATTAACAAGATTATGAAATCCCCAGATCCTGTAGTACAAGTACAAAATGAATTGGGGTTGGCAAATAGTATTAGACGTGAAATGAGCCTGTTCGAAAATGGAGGAGTTCGTGGATATCACTTAGAAATAGCATATAAGTATATATTGTCTATTCCTTCAACCAGCGTAGAAGCTGAACGAGCGTTTTCAGCTGCTGCTTATGTTGGCAATAAACTACGAAGCAGGCTCGGAAGTAAAACATTGGATGCTTTGATATTTCTGCGATTATATTTTCGAAATTCTAAATAGTTATTTTGTGCTGTATTTAATATAGTATTTTTTTAATTATAGTGTCTAATCCCGGGATAGGCCCGGGATCCCGGGAAAAGGCTTCAAAAATCCCGTAAGCCCGGGATTGAAAAACATGCTCGGGATTGTATTCTCTAGCAATCATACATAGAAAATATTATACCCCTAGATTGTTTGCAACAGTCTGCAGTTTAACAACAAAAAAGAAAATTACAATCAAATAATATCGTAGAAACAAATTAGAACTAGTATTTACAATTGACCTAACTGCATAATGTTGCATACAATATACAGGTAGCTCATTCTCATTCGTGCTTCTTTACATAATTGTTTTTTTCTTTGTGAGTTGAAATCTACAATTAACAAGATGATTTTGCCACCTGAAATCATTGTTCCTATTAAATATTAGTTTTACCCAGGGCCCGTACCCGTAAAAACAAAATCGAAGTTTCTGATTATTTTTCGTGCAAACGCTAATCTTATGCAAGCGACATAAGAGTTGGTTTTGCGCGAAAACGAAAAAGAAACTTCGATTTTCCTTTTCCGAGTAGGCCCCCTGGTTAATAATACAATGTGTAAGAGTTTTATGAACTTTGCAACCAACACAGGAGATCTTCTTTGAAAAACGAACGAAGTTGAAGGCTGACGTCGGATCGCACATCGAGCCGTTCTTTCGATGACGTTTACAAATATCAAATATCGAGTGATTTATTTCCTTTACAGCCGGTTTCTCGAACGCAGATCATCTTCATAATTAACTAATCAATGATCAAATCTCTGATCAAGTATCATTTGGGTTGCTCGAACGTTGATTACGTACTATGATTTTGAACAGAGATTAGTTGACCAATCTGTCAAATCATTGTAGCAAATCTCTTGTCAAACATCAAAATGGGTTTCTCGAACGCTAATTAGGCATTTTTCTTTGGTCAAGCGCTTGTTAAATCAACGATCAACTGATCGGTGATTTTGCTCTAATTAGCTGAAATTATTACTACAATTTACTGCATTTGCTAAGTTCTAAACTTTATAATAAAAAAAATTAACAGGTTGGTACTCCAAAAGTGGTTTAATTACATTTCACAATACTTATGGATCGTTTTATCAATAAAAAAATACTTAAATTAAAATAACCTCTTATATTTTAGGATGTCGCTTTCGGATTTAACAGTGAGTAGCAGCAGTGAATCTGATGAGGAAAATACACCTGGACCTTCAAGCAGGTTCAGGGCTGGAATAGGCTTTTTCTCAGGGAGAAGTGGAATAGGGTCCGAGTCTGGCACAACTTGAAGGCAAACCTCCCCTAATCGAGACCCCCTCGGCAGGTAGGCATAATGCCACCAAACTAGTCGTTATATCAGCCTGGGATCCCCCACTGCTGGGTATAGGCCTCCTTTCGCTTCACCTTAATACCTACTTATAAATAAAATTTCTAGCTCTGACACAGACACTGGCAGAATCGTAGCGAAAAGCAAGCAGCGGTATTAAAGAAGTTGAAGTTGAAACAAGGATTCGCAGCGCAAACATGTGACATTTTTGAATTGGGAGTGAACAATTGAACTGAAGGAATGATTAAATTATGTGTGACCATATGAAAATATACACTAATTTGACAATCGTAAGATGATCATTGATTAGTTAATTTTTGTCTAATCATCGTTCGTGCAACCCGATTTGATTTGACCAGTGTGTCAAGTTAATTCCTTTGTCAACTGATTTGCGATTTGATTAGCGTTCGAGAAACCGGCTGTTAGACTTTCAAATCATTTTCTTATTAAATAATCGTTTCACCCAGGTTGTTGATGCTACAACGCGTACAGCACGAGTTTTGTGAATTTGACAACCAACACAGAAGGTCTACTTTGAAAAACGAACGAAGTTGATAGATGACATCGGACCGCACAAAACGAAGGACGGCTGAGCCGTTCTTTCGATGACCTTAACAAATACATTTGGTATTTGTTAAGGTCATCGAAAGAACGGCTGCTTTAGTTCCTTAGACCTTACAGGACTTTTGAGCACGTCACAAAATTCTATAATTCAATTTTATCCTTTGTATTAAACTATATCAAAACGCGTACTTTTTTACGTCAATTTGAGTTTGTTGCATAGACTCAAAACGTATAATCTAAAATGCAACAAAACTCTTCAATATGTTCGTTAGTAGCCAACCACGAAAGGTGAATATGGGCTAAACGTCTAACAATGGTTATCTAACAACGATAAATTGGCCAAGAGCGTGTCAAAAGGCTCAATAGAGTTCCGTAACTGTTGCATTGCCGTGCGAAAGTTTTGTTGTAGTGATGGCAAAATCTTTGCAATTAGGTTAGTTTCTTAGAGTAATATATCTGAGTATTGTTGGTAGTGGCGATTGCTGTCGTATATTGCGATTGGTTCGTATGTTTATTGACAAAGAAAATAACAATCAAATAATATAAACAAATTAAACTACCTAGTATTTATTATTGAAACAATTGAGCTATCTGTAGATTGTTTGCAACAGTCTGCAGTTAGCTCAATTGTTCCATATCAATACCAGTCGGAAGCGTCCCCAAGACGCTGGCTGCATTGCCCCGCTATATGGCAATGCGCTGCGCCAGATACTCACCAGCTCTCGGGTCACGTGTCGCTTCGACCAGGCGTTCAGATAAATTTTTGTTCATATGTTATTATTATACTAGCTGACCCGTGCCCACTTCGTTGAGCGGTAAACATTTTTAGTTGTTATATTAGCCTATAACACTCGCAAATAACGTGGTTTTCAATAGGTGAAAGAATTTTCAAAATTGGCTCAGTAGATTCAGAGATGACTCCCTACAACCTCACAAACCTTAATTATTTTTATTAATGTAGTATAGTATAGACTTACATATAACCTATATTTTATTGACTGGACGTCACACAGCTCCACATTTACCTAGGTATAATAAGCGTTTCAAAAGCTTCTGATAGTACCTACTGGAGAATAGGGCACTACACATCTATTGTCCAGTTCTAAAACTGGAAGGAAGAATCACCAGTCGTCCTAAATCTTCACAATTTCTATCTTGGTTCATGGCGTTTCGCAGATCTACATAATTCTCAGCGCGCAGTCTTCTCTCATTTGTTCTTTTCTGATGTATACCAAACACTCCGTTTGAATTTTGGCGTAAGTGTTCACCAGAAAACCGTTGAACAAACCTCGAAACCTTTGCAGGTGAGCAATGCGACTTTCTCTTATTGGTAAAATGTATCTAGGCGTAGAATTGCATTGCGGAAACTTTTTTAGTATCCAGTCTCGTCAGTTTTCGGATTCACATGTCGAAGATCAAAGTTGTATCCGTCTTCGCCACGACAGTACGTATATAAGCGAGTAGAGACTGAAGAGCATCAAATGACTGGTACGTTTCGCTAATGCATTGCAAGCGGTCATCCCGGGTACGCAGCACAATGTCCCGCCTGTCACCGTGCTGATCTACCAGGACGACGGCAACATCATTGGTAGCGAGAGCTTTGTACCAACCGGATGCTGTCCAGTCCGGTCGTTTATCGGCACTAATAACAATTTTGTAATCATTTTGTTGGCTTTGGGGTATGGAGTATGGACTCGTATTTTATGTCCTTCCTCGTAGTATGAACTCAAATCATGCTAAGTATCATTCGAATCCATTCAGCAGTTTTTGCGCTATTTAAGGCCAATTTAGGCCGAGAAATGTCACTTCCATCCCCACTCCCAAGGGAACCCTAAAGAATTCCAGGATAAAAAGTATTACATGACCTTCCGTAGTGTGAACTTTAATCATGCCAAGTTTCATTTGAACACATTCTGTAGTTTCAGCACTATGCGCAGCCAAGAAATTTTACCCTACTGCGAAGGGGCCACTACGGGGGGCTACTGGGGTCCCGCTGCGGGGGCAAACTGCCGGTGCCCTCCACTGTGGGGGCTTACTGAGTGGGTCCCACTGCGGGGCAATGTTGGGGCCCCACTGCGGGGGGTGCTGCGGGGGGCTACTGGAAGTCCCACTGCGGGAAAATGTGGGGGGGGGGGGCACTGCCAAGAGCCCCACTGCCGGCGCTCCCACTGTGTGGGCTAATGAGTGGGTGCCACTGCGGGGCATTGTGGGGGGCCCACTTCGGGCGGCCATCTGCCGGTGCCCCCCACTGTGGAGGCTACTGAGATCCCAATGCGGGGCAATGTGGGGCCCCACTGCCGGGGGCTACTGGGAGGGTCCGGTTACGTGAGGGGCCCCACTGCTGGGGTCCCCACTGCTGGGACCCAACTGCCAGTGCCCCCAGTGGGAGCTATCGCTCTCTACCGCCCTTGCCCCGCGCGCCATCCTGCAACACGCAACATTTCACTTCCATCCTCTCTCCCAAGGGAACCCTTATGAATTCCGGGATAAAAAGTATTTAATGCCCTTTCTTGTAATATGAACTTACATCATGCTAAGTTTCATTTGAATACCTTCAGTAGTTTCGGGGCTATGCGCAGCCAAGAAATTTTACTTTCATGCCCTCTCCCAAGGAAACCCTATTGAAATCCGGGATGAAAAGTATCCTATGTCCTTTCTCGTAGTATGAACTCAAATCCTGCCAAATTTCATTTGAATACATTCAGTAGTTTCGGCGCTATGCGCAGCTAAAAAATTTTACTTTCATCCCCTCTCCCAAGGAAACCCTATTGAAATCCGGCATGAAAAGTATCCTATGCCCTTTCTCGTACTATGTACTCAAATCCTGTCAAGTTTCATTTGAATACATTTAGTAAGTTCGGCGCTACGCGCAGCCAAAAAATTTTACTTTCATCCCCTCTCCCAAAGGAACCCTATTGAAATCCGGGATGAAAAGTATACTTTGCCCTTTCTCGTAATATGAACTTAAATCATGCTAAGTTTCATTAGAATACCTTCAGTAGTTTCGGCGCTAAGCGCAGCCAAGCAATTTCACTTTCATCCCCTCTCCCAAGGGAACCCTATTGAAAACCGGGATAAAAAGTATCCTATGTCCTTCCTCGTAGTATGAACTCAAATCCTGTCAAGTTTCATTTCAATACGTTCAGTAGTTTCGGAGCTATGCGCGGCCAAGATACAGACAGACAGACAGACATGATAAAAAAAAATCATTTTCGGCATCAGTATCGATAATAGAGTGCCCTCCAAAAAAAAAATTTCAACATATCTTCAATGTACAGAATTGGACCTGTTACAGTTTTATTAAAAGTATAGATTACCAAGGATATCAAGTTTTTTACAAGCTTTTATTCTACTTGCCCTGTTAGTTTGTGTGGGATAAATCTTGCAACTGTATTTTAAATAAGTTTCCCCCAACGAAATAAGCTGAAATTAAGCATACTTACCTACTTACGAGTATGTATGTTCGGTGACAATGCAATGTCATGGTACAGAGAGCAGCAATAATTGGTAACCCTCTAGCGGTAGAAGTCTAAACGTTAAAGGGGTACCAAATTACCAATTGATGCTGTTCTCCGTACCATCGAGCTGGTCTGATGATGGAAACCGAAGGTGGCCATAGGAACTACATAAATAACATAATAATAAAACTACTTAACCACGTCGAGTTTGGATTCGTTGGATTCGCAATTCCAAGCGCTTTAGCCCTAGATGATAAAAAACTTATTTTTGAAGTCTTTTATTAATTTTTATTTTTATGGATTAAAATTATATTATTTAGTTATTCTGAGAACAGGGATAGACGAAGTGAACAGATTAGCTCTAAAACTAAATAATAATAAAAAACAAAAATATTGCCATGTCACTCGGGATGATGTACATAGGTAAGTATTCTAAGATATACCCCATCCATTTTCAGCCATTTAAATGTCATGGTGGAATAAATAAATAAATAAATCATTTATTTCAGGCAACACAGGTGGTCAAGTACAGGATGTAAAAAACTTAAAAACTACGGCCCATATAAAAATATATTCTTACCTTAGTCTAACATACATAAACTTATTTACTACCACGTATTGTCGGCGACGTAACGTAACGATAAAGAAACTCGCTTACATACGAGTAGGGAGGTACATAAACCCTGAAAACCATAAGGCCCTTCTCTCACGAAGCGACTCTCAAGCGGTTTGTGTTTCGTACGCGTACTTATCCTACGCGTCGCTTGTGAGTAGCCGCCATACATATATATTCAGCTAGTTTCGCACACGACGAGACGCGTCGAGCGACGACGCGTTTGATATCAGTCGCACGCTACCGTCTTGCTGGTCGCACGCTACCCGAGTCGTATACGCGTTGCATCACAAACTGGCGGCGGAACAAACTTTTAATATTAATTTTGTCCAGGAGGTGGAAAATTATCCATGTTTGTATAATTATAAGCTGCCAGAGTACGTAAGAAAATATGTTACAGGCGTGGATTGAGATTGGAAAAATGCTCTACAATTGATATTTTTTTCGATGTACGGATGCACCCAGAATCTTCTTTTATATTTTCGTTTATTCTACTAACATTGTCTTCATCGCTAGAGTCACTAGACATCGTCGTATGAATGTTGTTATTCAAATGATAAAAAATAGTCTCATTTGCGTAGCACCGTGTGCGGAAACGAGTAGCATACCAGCAGGCGATCATGGTTTGCATCTCAGTCGCATAGGATTTGAATAGCTTCGTGAGAGAAGGGCCTAACACTACTTATTTTGGGTAGTCTTGTAAAACAACCAACACCCAGAAACTCCCGTATACCAATCCAATGCGCTGCAAGAAACTAATCAAGAATGGACCGAAAGATTTCTAATTGAATCACGGAACCCAAATAAGGTTTAATTATCACCATTAACTTGCACTTTCACACTTAGCTCGGCTTTACACCTATAGTGTTTGCGTAGTAGATCAGGGTAATTAAGGGGCCAGGCCATCGTCATAGTATTATTATTAATAACTAGCTGCTGCCCGCGCCTTCGCCCGCGTTTTATCGGGATAAGAAACCTATATGCTATTCCAGGTCCCAAACTATACCCATACCAAATTTCAGCCTAATCGGTTCAGTAGTTTTTGCGTGAAGGAGTAACAAATATCCATACACATCCATACAAACTTTGACATTTATAATA
Source organism: Eupithecia insigniata (assembly GCA_947859395.1). Taxonomy (NCBI): domain Eukaryota; kingdom Metazoa; phylum Arthropoda; class Insecta; order Lepidoptera; family Geometridae; genus Eupithecia; species Eupithecia insigniata. Next base: position 5,973,607 of record OX402022.1, on the reverse strand, counting down.
TTAGTAGGATGTCAAAGTTTGTAAGGATGGATGTATGGATGGATATTTTTACTCTTTCGTGCAAAAACTACTGAACTGATTTGGCTGAAATTTGGTATGGGTATAGGGGACCCAGAATAACATATACTTAGGCTATTTTTATCCGGATAAAACGCGGTCGAAGGCGCGGGCAGCAGCTGGTAATAAATAATGTTCTTTCTTTCTTTAACTAATTTTTAGTTGAGCACGGAACATTCAATGGAAATGGAAGTGAAAACACCCGTATATGCCCCATAATGGCCTGCTATACAACTTTCGCTCTCTCATTTATTTCCCGTCTGATGTTGATGCTGCTTCCTTTTTAACCAATTGCGTAAATAGGAAGAGGTTCTAAGTTAGGACCTATGTAAGTAAGTTTTTTATACATGTTCGTCAATTACTCAGTTACAAGCAAAATCTGACCTAAACCAAATAAGGAAGGCAAATGATTCAAATAGCTTTTTAAGGGGGCCCTTCCCGGTCCTACCATCGTCAACGCGAGCGTGATTGAAAAGCTTGTTGTTTCATCCAGCGCAATGTTAGAAAAAGAGGCAAAGCGAAAAGAGAGAGAAAGCGCCTGAGCGCTCGGTTGGCATTCGGTTACTTTCGCGAATAGTGCGATAGTAACCGAAAAGTGTGCGAAAATTTCATAAAACTTGTTCCAGGAAATACGTGTTTTTCAGTAAACCTTACAAGTTTGTCAAATAAAACTTTGTCGTTTAGAATCTCCATTATATTTGCAAGGTTTCTATCTTAATATTTTCTTTACTTTTACAATTTATGAGTACATTATAGACGCTCAAAGTTCACGTAAAATTTGTGCTAAAACGCAGATTTTGGTGGCTTATACTGAATTTGTTTCTCCAAATTTCGAGTTTTTGTTACGATAGAAACCTAGAAATAGTGCACAAGATTACCTATTAGTTAAAAGTTTCAAAGAAAGATCTGTTATAGCTCCATAATCACGTACGAGCGTTTGTATGAAAAGTAAGACGGGTTGGCCGCCCTTAAGGGAACATTATAATGGAAATTTATAATTATTTATTGGTTAAGATATAATTACCTACGTAATGCCGTAAATTTAATAGGTTTTTCGTGTATTATTATTTTATATACATTTAGTGTACCCTAATCTATATACTTATAATAAAACTGTAACAGGTCCAATTCTGTACATTGATGACATTTAGAAAAAAAAAATTTGAGGGCACTCTATTATCGATACTGATGCCAAAAATGTAATTTTTTTCCATCATGTCTGTCTGTCTGTGTGTATCTTGGCCGCGCATAGCTCCGAAACTACTGAACGTATTGAAATGAAACTTGGCAGGATTTGAGTTCATACTACGAGGAAGGACATAAGATACTTTTTATCCCGGATTTCAATAGGGTTTCCTTGGGAGAGGGGATGAAAGTAAAATTTGTTGGTTGCGCATAGCGCCGGAACTACTGAATGTATTCAAATGAAACTTGGCAGGATTTGAGACCATACTATGATGGACATAGAATACTTTTTATCCCAGATTTCAATAGGGTTCCCTTGGGAGAGGGGATGAAATTAAAATTTGTTGGCTGCGCATAGCGCCGGAACTACTGAATGTATTCAAATGAAACTTGGCAGAATTTGAGATCATACTATGATGTAGAACATAGGATACTTTTTATCCCAGATTTCAATAGGGTTCCCTTGGGAGAGGGGATGAAAGTAAAATTTTTTGGCTGCGCGTAGCGTGGAAACTACTAAAGGTATTCAAATAAAACTTAGCATGATTTAAGTTCATATTACTAAAAAGGGCATAGAATACTTTTTATCCCGGATTTCAATAGGGTTCCCTTGGGAGAGGGGATGAAATTAAAATTTCTTGGCTGAGCATAGCGCTGAAACTACTGAATGTATTCAAATGAAACTTGGCATGATTTAAGTTCATACTACGAGGAAGGTCATTTAATACTTTTTATCCTGGAATTCGTTAAGGTTCCCTTGGGAGTGGGGATGGAAGTGACATTTATCGGCCTAAATTGGCCTTAAATAGCGCAAAAACTGCTGAATGGATTCGAATGATACTTAGCATGATTTGAGTTCATACTACGAGGAAGGACATAAAATACGAGTCCATAACCCAAAAGCCAACAAAATGATTACAAAATTGTTATTAGTGCCGATACACGACCTACTTGACAGCGTCCGGTTGGTACAAAGCTCTCGCTACCAATGATGTTGCCGTCGTCCTGGTAGATCAGCATTGTGACAGGCCGGACATTGTGCTGCGTACGCGGGATGACCGCTTGCAATGCATTGACGAAACGCACCAGGCATTTGATGCTCTTCAGTCTCTACTCGCTTATATATCTACTATCGTGGCGAAGACGGATACAACTTTGATCTTTGACATGTGAATCCGAAAACTGACGAGACTGGACACTTAAAAGTTTCTGCAATACAATTTACGCCTAGATACATTTTACCAATAAGAGAAGGTTGCATTGCTCACCTGCAAAGGTTTCGAGGTTTGTTTAACCGTTTTCTGGTGGACACTTACGCCAAAATGAAAATGGCTGGTGGAAACTTACCAAAATTAAAACGTGCGTTTGGTATACATCAGAATAGAATAAATGAGAGAAGACTGCGCGCTGAGAATTGTGTAGATCTGCGAGACGCCATGAATCAAGATAGAAATTGTGAAGATTTAGAACGACTGGTGATTCTTCCTTCCAGTTTTAGAACTGGACAATAGATGTGCAGTGCCCTATTCTCCAGTAGGTACTATTAAAAGCTTTTTGAAGCGCATAATATACCTCGGTAAATGTGGAGCTGTGTGACGTCCAGTCAATAAAATCTAGGTATATTTAAATCTATACTACACTAACGAAATTAAGTAGTTTTTTGTGGTTGTAGGGGGTAATCTCTGAATCTACTGAGCCAATTTTGAAAATTCTTTTACCTATTGAATTTGTTTAAACACGCATCGTTTAAACCACGTTATTTGCGAGTTTTATAGACTACTAAAAATGTTTACCGCGCAACGAAGTGGGCACGGGTCAGCTAGTATAATAACTAAACGAAAGTAACTTTGTCTATCTGTCTGTCTGGATTTGCGGAAAATTCGTTGAGAACAATTCGTCGAGAACAATTCGTCGAAAATACAATTTCCCGAGAAATAGTCAAAGATTTTCAAGTATAGCGGGAAATACCCAGTTTTGTACTAGATCTGAAAAATTGTGTTTTCGGCGAATTGTTCTCGACTAAATTACCTTTTCACGCCTAAACGGCTGATCGGATCTTAATGAAATTTGGCAGGGAGGTAGATGGTATCCCGGGGACGGACACAGGGTACATGAAAAGCGCGTGCGAAGCCGCGGGCAGCAGCTAGTCTATATATAGATTTATGTATATAATTCGTGTGAAGAGTGGGTATATGAGGTTTTTTTTCACCAGAGCTAGTAAATTTCATTCAAGTTATATATAATGACGACTGAGGTGGCGCGGCGGGTGAATGTCTGCTTACGACGCAGGAGGTTGCGGGTTCGATTCCGGCCTTGAAACAAATGTTTGTACGAATGAAAATATTTTTCTCGGGTATTCTGGGTATTTTCTATGTATAATAAAAAGTATATACCTATCAGTTATCTAGTACCCCATAACACAAGCTTTGCTTAGCTCGGGGCTAGATGATGCTGTGAGAATTACGCTTTTTTTTTTAATTTTAGTATTAAGTGCTAAAAATCACTTCTACACCTTCGTGATACTAATAACTTCAGATCAGGGGCCAATTCTGCGTGTCACGTGATACTTTATCGCGTGATACTCCTTATCACAGGATAAAACATGCATGTGATAAATATCGAGTAACGCCAAAAACTGCATTCTCGTGCGATTTATCGAGCAACTCATCAAAGAAAAATCCCTCTATAAATATAGAATTGCAGATTTTGAGAATATGGTTGTGTATCACTCGATATTTTGACAGTTCTAGCCATATTTATCGAATATATCTATTGCTAGAATTACACTCCTGGTTGTGTTCAAAATAGGTCTATTGAATAGTAAAAAAAAACATCCTACGCTCTGATACTGACTGCCTATATTATATTCTGATGTCGTCGTGTACGTCACTCGTATCAATCGGACACGATATCGTCTTGGAATTTCGTCAAATCGCCCAACAGGTTCCGTGGTGTAGTGGTTATCACATCTGCTTTACACGCAGAAGGCCGCCAGTTCGATCCTGGCCGGAATCATATCTTTTTGCTCTTTTTAGTTTCATTCCAATAAAAGATATGAATGCTAGAATTTTATATTTGGAATTTGTTATTGCTTGCTGGTAGTTTGTTGGTAATAGGTATATCATGAAATCGGTTTCTTTGAAAGTTTCAGTAACTTATTAAAGAAAGCAAAAGCAAAGAAATGAAAAAATAAATTCTCGTTTTCATTAAGTTTATGGAAGGGCGAATTTATGATTTTCATTGGCAACCGCCAAGTGTTATATTCTCGCTAATCGATTACGAAATATTGATCGCGAAGTTCTGAGAAAAATTGGCAATAAGTAATGAGAACAATGATAATTACCTACTTAATTAGTCCCATTCAATGTAACAGTGGAGAACAAAATAAGTTCTATAACGAAGGCATAAGGATTCATATTTAACTTATTTTGCTTACATGTACATTTATACAGCTTAGATCTAGGTAGGTAGCTTTATGTCAATAGGTACATGCACCCTGTAAGGGCACTGCTAGGGAATTCTAGGGGAACACGATTTGATTACAGAAAAGATACAAAATGTTACGTTAAAATATTCCTGTATTGTATAAGACGACCGATGCGGCGCGGCGGGCGAAGGTCCGCCTGCGACGCAGGAGGTTGTGGGTTCGATTCCCGTGGAATATAATATTATTTTGAGACCGTAAACAGAAATCCAACACCGACCACCGCCGGGATCTACTCGTAAAAACAAAAATCGAAATTTCGGATTCGTTTTCGTGTAAACGCTATCTTATGCAACTCACTTAGGAGTTGGTTTTGCTTGAAAGTGAATCAGAAATTTAGATGTTCGTTTTCCGAGTAGACCCCTGTATTAGCTAGTTCGAATATAGAAAACCTACAAAATCTAAACTATCATTCAATTCGTTTTCATGTAAATGCTATCTTATGCAACTGACTTTGAGTGGAGTCTGAGTTGGGTTTGTTTGTAAAAGAATCAGATATTCGTTTTCCGAGTCAGGGTTGGAAAAAAAACAGTTTTTTAAATTTTATAAAACAAACAGTTCAAATTGTTTTAAACAAGTGTTTGTTTTGTTTTTTTTTTTTTTGTCCTTTTTAGTTTAGGGCATTATTTTAAATTAATTCGACCTATAATGTTTCATTTCCAGACTAGATCTTTTGACTTTTCAAATTTTCTATAGTAAAATATATATTGACAAAAAACGATCAATGGATAAACATTTATTTTATGTTGCGTATCTCTAATCACTACTAAACGATTTACATTCACCCTGAATGTTTCCTAGCAGGACTATACCGGCGGGGAAATACCTATAAACTATAAATTCTATTCTATGAATAGGGGCACCCCCAATATTTATTAATTAGTGATGGGCCGAATGTGGTTTGAACCGAATACGAATTTCGGCCGAACATTCGGTAAAAATCAAAAATGCCGAAGTTCGGTTTTTATTCTGCACTTATATGGTAACAACTAACAAACAACAATAAAATATACCTATAAGTAATTAATATATTGAATTTTCAAAAAGTTTATTTGATTCAAATCATAAGACTTCCTAATTTAATAAGAACTTATTGAATTTGATTTTTTAATTCTAAAACTTAAGATTGAAATGTCGAAAAAGGAAACTGATAATGACAGTTAGTTACTTGATTAATAAATAAATTACCATGATTTTAAATTATGTAAAAGGCTTATTTATTTATTCAGGTATGAGTGAGTATGACAGATTTGATTTTTTTTATGTTTTATTAATCTTAAAATCAAAATTGTGCAACTATTTCACTCTTTTCTTATACCGAATGTTCGGCATTTCAACCGAATTTCGGAAGAATGCCGAAGTTAGGCCCATCCCTAATATTTATATTTAAATGAGGGGAATAAAATAACCACTATTCCATTCGACAGCCATCCATTAGGGACTTTCCTAACGGGACTTTACCGGCGGGGAATTACTTAATATGAATTCTATAAATACGAGTGCCTTTCTTTCTCACATTTCATTTCATTATTAATTCTGCGACTGATAACACCTCATAAAAATGTCAACTCCAGGACGCAAAAAGCATGCAATTTGGGAACAATTCACATCGATCCCCCAAGAAAATACCACACTGAAGACCAATAGGGTGCGTTGCAGAAAATGTAAGAAAGAACTAGTTGGACTTGTGAAAAGAATGGAGGCACACTTCCAGCAATGTAGCACCACCACCGGTTCTAACACTGACGCAAATCTTGACGCGGACAGGGACGTGGAGGAGGAGTTGTTGAGTGATGCTGGTTCTTCCCGATCTTCAGATAATTCTTCTGCTACACCCACATCTTCTGTTACTACTCTTCAATCTAAAAATGCCAGTACCAGCAGCAGCGCGAGCGTGAACATTTCAATGAAAAGATTTATTATTGCTACAAGTCAAGAAGATAAGAAGAAAATTGATTTACAATTATCTCGTTATATGTTTGCTACTAACACGCCTTTTAACCACGTAGAACACCCAGAGTTACTGAAATTAATGGAAATTTTACGCCCAGGATATAAACCTCCAAACCGCAAACAAATTGCTAGCAAGCTACTCGACGAAGTCTACAACTCGACTCAAGAAGCCGTAAAAAATGAATTGAAAAACAAAGTTGTTAATCTGGCAATTGATGGGTGGAGTAATGTCAGGCAGGACTCGATAGTTTGTGTCTGTGTTACCGATGTGTTGACAGACTCATCTCATTTAATTGATACAATAGACATAGGAGCCGAAAGCCATACAGCTGACTACTTGGTTAAAGTTACTACTGCGGCAATAAAACAATGTGAAACTTACAAATGTACGGTGCGAAGTGTAGTGACAGACAACGCAGCAAATATGAGCCGTATGAGACGAGATTTAGCCCAACAGGAAGAACTAGCTTCTCACGAGGATATACTTACATACGGCTGTTCATCACACATATTAAACCTTCTAGCAAAGGATTTGAATGCAGAAGATATTACTGATAAAGTTAAGTCGATAATGCGGTACTTCAAATACACTCACTTTGCATCTGCCAAATATAAAGAAGCTGGTGGAAAAGCAATTGTTATACCACAACAGGTACGGTGGAACACAATGGCTGACTGCTTAAAAGTGTTATTAGAAAATTGGCATATAATGTCAGATATATGCTTAAATCATTCAACTGCTATAGATCTGTCAATTTCATTGAAAGTAAATGACATGGCGCTGAAGCAACAAGTCCAGGCTCTCTACAAAAAACTGGAAAACATCGCAGTTACACTTGACATCTCCCAAAAGACATCCTGCTGTATTGGCGAAGTGACTGAAGCATGGATAGAGCTTAAAAATATGTTTGAGGGAGAGAATGTACGACTGCGTGAGACCGAGTATTCATTGGATGATTTAAGGAAGTTCAAAGCTCGTTGTGAAATGGCAATGTCTCCAGCTCATTTTGCAGCAAACTTACTACATCCTAAGTACAGGGGTGAAAAACTCACGAGTGAAGATATTTCTGAGGCTTTATTATTTATAGAAGCTTATCACAAAGAGGCGATGCCCTATGTTGTTAAATACAGGGCAATGACAGATCCCTTTCATAACTTTCTATTTGAAGATCATGTAGTAAATCAGGTCGGACCTCTCGAATGGTGGCAGTCATTAAAAAAACAAATTAATGGTCAAACAATGAACTTAGTGGCTCAGCTTCACACTGCTGTAGCTTCAAGTGCTGGAATTGAAAGACTGTTTTCAACATTTGGATTTATTCATTCTGACGTACGAAATAAACTGGGTACAGAGAAAGCTGCAAAACTTGTTACAGTTTTTAAATACCTTAATAAGGAAAAGAAAAAATAATTGTTATCTTGATCTTGTCATATTGTCTTACTCTCCTGACTGACAAACAATTTTGATTTTATAATGTTTATTAAATTAAATATAGGTAATTTTGTTTGTTATAATTTTGTTTTTGATTGATTTTAAATTGAATTTTTTAATATTCTATACTATCTAATGCATGTTTCAAAAATACGTGTTATCTTATCCCATTACCCATATAAATCCTGGTACTTGGTAGGTACTTAGATCTTTGTTTGACTGAATAAATAACTTATCAAAAAAATATTACTTTCATTTTATATCATTCATTCGCAATGAAAAGTAGTTTTAAAGCTTGTTTTTTTCTCATCGTTTTATACAATGTTTAAAACTTGTTTTAATCTGTGTTTTTAAACGTGTGATAAAAAACACGGTTTAAAATCAAACTGTTTTAAACATTGTTTTAAACATGTGTTTTAAAACCATTTGTTTTAATCATGCCAACCCTGTTCCGAGTAGATACCCAGTTTATAGGCTAAGTCTAATTTGAAAGTCCAAACCTACAAAACCTAAACTCTATCATTACATTTGTTTTCATGTAAACAAACGCTATCTTATTATGCAAGTGACATAGGAATTGGTTTTGTTTGAAAGCGAATTTGGAAGGTTGAAACGGAAATTACGAATTTCGATATTCGTTTTCCGTGTAGACCCCCAGTATAATTCATAATTCATTTATTTGCTTATATATACAATTCATTCTTGGCTAGATGGTTAAGTTTTATATGCACCCTGTAAGGGCACTACAAAATTGGTTCTTGTCTTTATAAAAATGAATTATCATCATCAGCCCATACACGTCCACTGCTGGACATAGGCCTCCCCCATACGACGCCACAAATAGCGGTCCTGAGCCGCCTCCATCCATCGACTCCCTGCGACCGCTACGATGTCGTCGGTCCATCGAGTGGATGGTCTCCCATGTAGAGGGGGATTTGCCATAATCACCACGCTTGGCAGGCGGATTGGTGATCGCAGTGTTGGTGTTGAAAAATACTCAGAAGGAAGCTGCTGCCCTTCCTCTGGTAGGTTCCTTTAGTCGGCTCTTACGACATCCACGGGTTGAGTTGGAGGGGTCGATATGCGACGCCGCGGCCCCACGGCCAAAATAGTCGAATTTAAAAGTCAAAACTTACAAAACCTTAACCCTATCATTGTTCATAACTTCTATAGAAGCCAGACAATTAGTATGAAGTACAATGGTGACCTCATAACCTAACAAGGTAAAATTGCTCGAGGATAATGGTTAATAATAGCATGGTCATACTACAAACCTAAATTGTTAGTACCTTTTATACTCTATGCCTGGTTCTAGAATCTAAGATATTTATAGTAAACAAAGACGAAAAAACAAAGATGTGCTGGGGGCTGCCCTAGCACGGCGATGCGCGATGGTTCTCTAAGGTAGAAAGTAGAGTTGCCGCGTCTCTGTTGTTTTTAATTTTATTTTTCTATAGATAGATAGATAGAAAATTCTTTATTGCACACTTATTGATAAGAAACAGAAATACAAAAAAGACAATTTTAAAACTAACGTACAAGTGGCGGTCTTATCGCTCGAGAGCGATCTCTACCAGACAACCGTGGATGGATAGGATTGTTGGATAGTACTAGGGGATCTGTGTGCTTGTATAGATTTAATAAATAAAAATACTCATAATAAATATTATGCCTAAAATAAACTACATATATAAATTTATATATATATATATATATTTACTTATATACATAGGGACACAGGTATGCGTTCAATGACAACAGCCTAAATAGTGCTCCTTCACCATGGTTTTGAATAGTGGTAGCGACTTTGCTCGCCTCACTGAGACTGGCAATGCGTTCCATAGTTGTACAGCCCGGGCAGTAAAGGAATGGGCGAAGAAAGAAGTAGAGTGAACAGGTACTTGAAGTATAAAAGTTTCAGAAGAGCGCAGAGAAAGAGCGTGCGAATGATGGAGAAAGGTAAAAAGCTCTTTGAGATAAGGGGGTGCAGAGGCGTAAAACAAGATATTAAAGAGAAGAGAGAGAATATGAGAATTTCGGCGAAGCCGTATAGGTAACCACTTGAGCTTCCTGCGAAATTCCGAAACATGGTCATACTTGCGCAAGCCAAATATGAACCTTATCCCGACATTCTGCAGGCGCTCAAGTTTGTCTAACTGTTGCTCAGTTAGATCAAGAAAGGCCGAATCGGCGTAATCAAGAACTGGAAGGAGAAGAGATTGTGCAAGAGAGATTTTAGTGGCAATAGGTAGAAAGTTACGCAGCCTTCGAAGGGAACCTGCTGAAGCAAACATCCTACGGCTGATTTCAGATATCTGCGGTCCCCACGACAGATTTCTATCGATGAGGATACCTAAATTTTTCACCGTATTCAACTTTTAAATAGTTATTTGTGGTCGTAGTAAAAATCTCATCGGTGTTTTTCAGATTTACCGCTCTTATTATTGTTGTAATCCCGAAATTTCTATGAACTTGGACACTAGCAGAAAAGTGGCATGCACTATCTAGAGTATTTTCTAACTATAGACGATTCTAACGATACCATTGTCATAGTAGTGATCGGCTAGCAGAATTCAGCCCCTGAAATCTTATCACGAACTGTACACGTTCTGTCCAATTGCTACGGAGGTTAAATGAAGTCTGAATCTGATGGTTTTACATAACATTTCTCTGCTCTCCACATTGGTGGAAAACGAATTTTGGATGTTTGTTGTTATTTGTTTACAAAAATTAGGCCTTGAGAATGGCTTTGGGAATATTGGATTTTTGTATTGTTAGTTGTTTGCAAACATTGGAGCTTGAGAATGCCTTCAGTGTAACTACTTATATGTATGTAAGATCAGAAAGATGACTTTCATTTCACTTTCTTCATTCACTTTCAATCCAGAATAACATTAACTAATTTAATTAAGGTTTTTGATAACAAGCACTATAATATTATAGTGCTCAAACCCGCACTTGGGGCGATCTCAAAGAAATTAAATACTATCCCAATAATTTAATTATTACTGGGTGCTGTTACCTACTAATATTATAGATGTTAAAGTTTGTAAGGATGGATGTATGGATGGATATGTACTCCATAGATGATTACATCAATGATGTTAATGCTTGGCCAGATGTCGCTCCGTTCCGCACTGTCAGTAGTATGTAAGAAATCCAATGTTCTGTTTAGCTTTAAAGAAATATTAACATGTATCTTAATCGCATTAAATTTAGATTTAGATAGGCGAAATAAACATGTATTAGACAAAATAAGCACTTAGACAAGTCAAATTTTATACTATAAACATAATTATTATTATCAAATAAGAAATAAGGTGTTATTGATATTCTCTTCACTTAAATTTTTTGTCCACTAGTGGAAGAAGTGAAAAAGAAACCACTAGCACATTATAATATCACTTAAGTATAGTGATATTGATCTGATATTGATCTGAATCAAGAGAATATCAATAACACCTTATTTCTTATTTGATAATAATAATTATGTTTATAGTATAAAATTTGACTTGTCTAAGTGCTTATTTTGTAAGCCTAAAGAAATAAAGTTATTGATTCTGATTTGTTACTCTTTCACGCAAAGAAAAAACTACTGAACCAATTAGGCTGAAATTTGGTTAGGGTATGGTTTGGGACCTGGAATAACATAAAGGGTAGTTTCTATACCTATAAACGGCGGGCGAAGGCGCGGGTAGCAGCTAGTAATACATATAAACGTTCCTCTTGAATCACTACTTAATCACTATCTATTTAAAAAAACCGCATCAAATCCTTTGCGTAGTTTTAAAGACCTAAGTATGTAGGTACCTATCATAGGGACAGACAGTGGGAAGCGACTTTGTTTTATACTATGTAGTGATTGTGTGAGTTTGATATTTTTTCTTATATTATTCTAGCTTATCAGACCTTTTTTACTGATAATGATAAAGATATAACTTTGCTGTTATCAACTAAATAATTATCTTATCTGTACATGATGCTAATACAAAGGTAAACATTGCACCAGCACTGTAAATAAGTAGCAGTGTCATTGGTAGATTATTGCAAAAATATTTTACTGTCTGTCTTCCAAACAATGTATGACCCGCCTGGAGCGGGTGGTCTGGCTACGTTGCCAATTTTTTTGAGGTCCTATCGTCATTTGGGTGTCCGAGGGGATAAATAATTTTTACATGACCGTATAGGTCGCGTCACAGTTTAATAGCGCAGACCTTGATGAGCAGAAGTAGATTTTTAGATTGCAGAACCCCCCTCCACTTTCGTCGAGGGCTATTAAACAGTGACGACTGATCTATATATTAATTAACATTTTTTTTTAACCATTATTCCAAAGTTCCTTGATTTTTTTCCTTGTCTGTTTTATGGCTTTGAATTATAATTTAAGCACCATTTATTGTAGCTGATCTTCGCGAGCTCGACGCCCATAGCTGGCAAGAGACAGCTCAGAACCGAGATGCTTGGAGAAGTGTTGTATCGGAGGCCAAGATCCACTTTGGGTCGCTGAGCCATGGAAGAAGTAAGTAAGTAATTATTTGGTTTCTTTGTCGCTTCATTACATACCAAAGCAACAGAAATCAAAAATATTACTTTGTTTCCAGATTTAATTTTAAGATTTGACCTTTCCTGAGTGTACATTTATTGTATTTATGGAAATAAATAATTTTTGATTTCAACCAGCCGTTGGTGGATATCACATAGTCAACTCTTACAACACCCTCAGGAAGAGTTGCGGTGGTACAGATTCTGGCCTGGCATGACACAACTAGATACAAAATATTCTCTATCAAATTAATAGTGGCTTTCTATATATCTTCTATATATGATGATTATTGAATTTGGAGTTTTGTAATGGGATGAACTTACATGATGATGTGATGAAGGTGTAGAATACAAAAAATATGTCTTTTATGGTCCCAACAATTATGTTAAACAACCTACAAACCTACTATATATAATATACTATATATCCTATGCATTTGCTCCCCTTGGAGTCGAGACCCTAGGTCCGTGGGGTACTGAGGTTCTCCGAGTTTTCAAAAAATTCTCCGAGCGCCTGGTCGAAGCGACGCGTGACCCGAGAGCTGGTGAGTATCTGGCGCAGCGCATTAGCATTGCCATACAGCGGGGCAATGCAGCCAGCGTCTTGGGGATGCTTCCGACTTGGTATTGATATGGACCAGTTGAGCTATCTGTAGATTGTTTGCAACAGTCTGCAGTTAGCTCAATTGTTTCAATTGTAAATACTAGTTTAAATATTCAGTATTATTGTCAACCAGCCCTAGAACCTGCGTTTTTGTGTAAAAGAATGAATAACTCATTACAACACTTAAAATTTTTATTAATTTTATAAAAGCGAAAGTATGGATAGATGTTTTCTATTACTTACCTAGATATTTCATAAATGATAATAACTTCAAATAATGTGGAGTTAGATTATGGTTTTAATACTATAGATAAAGGTTTGTTTAATCAATCGTTTAATTTAGAAATACGATCTAATACGGCATTAAAAAGAAGAATGATAAAAGTATTATTATTTAATAATCTATTCACAGTAGAAAGTCAAAAACTTGTTTGATGGTCTGTTATTATGTGTATAACAAATGTATTTTTTATTAAAAAAACTATGTGGTCTATCGATGCCAGAGTTTTACTCTAGTGCTTATGATGATAAAAACTATTGGTTTTCGGTATAATATTGAGATGAAACAAAATTGGGATTTATTTTACACTGTGAATCGTTACTGAACAAGACAAGGTCGAAAGTTACTTCTAAGGGATCTAATTATAGGTAAAAGGCCGTTGTCAGAACAGATGTGGTATTTTATTGACTTACAATGGTCTTTCATGCGCATAAAATACACAATTTATATAATTTTGTGAGTCATGCGTCCGGTTCTCGTCTAAAGCGAGTCGAAGTTGCCGGCCGTAACAAAAACTTTGTTCGAATTTCGAACAGAGTATGTTCGAAGGTTTTGCAGTATAAAAATTACAAGTCGAGTACAGAAAACATAACAATGTAGTAAAAAAAGACACGATAAAGAAAGTTATTTTGCTGGAATGCAAGTGAAAATTACCTTGTCCAAACATTTCAATTCCTCAGTCGGATAAACTGTTTTCTCACACCTTGCGCAAGTTTTATTCATGATGAATGTCTTGTTACACAGACGCACTAAAATAAAATATCAGCACTGATATTTCACAGAGAAACACAACTTTCACAATTCACAAACAAAGTTTTGGATTTACTTTTGTTGAAAACACTCAAGAGCACGATTTTCGTAGCATCTCCGTACGCGCATGCCAAAAAATAATGTGACAAATGGCGGCGGTTAGTGTTACAAGGTATACAAAAATAAATTCTACCAAATTATGTAAAAGATTGCCCGCAACAACCAACAGTAGTTAGTAGATAAAAATGTATAGACCCTGTGAACACGGATCTAATTGTAGGTATAGCTTGGACGTTCACGTGAGAAAGCATTTGACTGGTGCGGCCAGCTATATAGTTATACCTGTGGTAGGGCTACAGAACGAAAAACCCTTCAGGCCCGGAATGTTGAATTTGCCAAAATGTTGTATTCTTATAATGTTGAATATACCAAAACGTTGAGTCCTAATATGTTGACATGGCAAAAAAGTTGAGTCCCAAAACGTTGAATTCTCATAACGTTAAATATAACCAAACGTGGAATCCTAAAATGTTGACATGGCAAAATGTTTCAATATGTTTCAGTACTCAGAGGAAAGTACCCACGCTAGAGTTTCAGTTTCCTGAGTACTATTTCCACGAAACCTCTTTAGTTAAGAATATAATACCTAAGATACTGGCCACTTGAAATTGTCATCGATTTATTGTCAGTCAATGTCGAGTTTACAATTATAAAGTCACGTTATTTTAAATATAATGTTTCAAGCTCAAGCTCTTGAGTTTATTAAAAATCAGAAAAACAATGATATGCTAATAATAAATGGAAAGTATACCCTAAGCAAAGATGGGAAACCAAATAAAGATGGATCGACGCGGTGGAAGTGTACAAACCGTGATTCTTGTACGGCCACCGTGACTTTAAGTGCAGATAAAAACAAGATACTACGAGAATCTGTTCATAAATGCGTGACAAGGGAAGATAAAACAATAATTATGCAACTTTTGAATGATATCAAGAAAGAAGTATGTTATAATCTTAATCCAATCGAACAAATATTTGAAGGTATGCTGAATGAATTTGTAGACCGTAACTCAGACCTACCTGCATATAATATACCTACGTATAACTCTGTCAAAAGTTCCTTGTATAGGGCAAGAAAACTATTTTTGGAATCGGATAAACTAGTGTTCAAAAAGCCGGAAGATTTCAAGGTTCCCAAAGGGTTGTCCAAGAAAATGTTCATTTTAGAAGATGGAAATGAGGAAAAGATTATAGTAATGTGTTCTTTGAAAATGATTGAAATAATAAAATCTACCGGCAGTATTTCCTACTATGGTGATGGGACTTTTAGGACGTGTCCAATGCCTTTCTACCAATTATATATTTTACACCTTGATGTTTATTCAGATGATAAAAGCATAAACGTTTATCCCGTTATTTATGCATTCTTGCCCGATAAATCGCAAAAAACATATACAAGGTTATTCGAGTTAATCAAAAATAAGCTCCAAGCTCGCATATTATTTTTTAAATGCGATTACGAAATTGCTCAAATTAACGCAATACGAAGCACATACGAGGATATAAAAGTATCAGGCTGCTATCACCACTTTAACAAAGCGGTGTGGAAAAAAGCCAAAGATTATGAATTAGCAAAGAAGAGATCCAGCAACAACTTACTTTATAAATCTGGAAGAAGTATTGTAAGAATTTGCTCTTATTTTGTGCTTCTTCCGTCGACTCATATGGAACAAGCTTGGCAAGCTATTATCAACGCAGCTCCCGATTCACCAAATATGCACAGGTTTTTAGAATATTTTGAAAACCAGTGGTATAACATGGATCACAATTTGATAAGCTGTGCAAATGATTTGCACCGAACCACCAATACCTGTGAGGGCTATCACCGAAAATTGAACTCCAGACTTCTAAAATCGCCTAATATATTTCTGGTGTTTAAAAGTTTATTAAGAGGCCAATTATTATGATCGGAAAATAACAAGATCATTGTTTTTCCCTTTAAAAAAAACCGAAGAGCACAGGATACTCTTTTCGATATAAAATATAAAACTCTTTTGAATCGTCTGAATAAACAGAAAATCACTCCACTGAAATTCTTAAAAAAGATAGTGTACATAAGACTTAAGTTAGGCTTTTAAGATAATTTAACGATAGTTAGATAATTTTTAAGAAGTTGAATAAAAATTTAAGTTGGGTTTAGTATTATTTTGTTTTCACTTATGTAATGCGATGATAGGTAGCTCATTGGTGTGACAGTGACGTCGACTTCCGATCCGTGAGTCGTGGACCATGCATACAGACATACTGTACATTAATAAATATCGTCTCACTGAGCTCAACTTTACAACATTATGAAAATTCAACAATTTGGGACTCAACATTTTGGAAATTCAACATTAAAGGAATTGTAACTTCAACATTATGAGAATTCAACGTTTTGGGACTCAACTTTTTTGCCATGTCAACATTTTAGGACTCAACGTTTTGGTATATTCAACATTACGGAATACAACATTTTGGCAAATTCAACATTCCGGGCCTGAAGGCGAAAAACTACCTATTTAAACTGAAAAAAAGGCCATTATTCAACCTGGGCCTAGAGAAGATAAAACCATCTACGCCTAGCTGTTAAGCAGTAAAACATTACCTATTTTGTCACTTTACTCGAATGCACCTACATAAATAAATAAAAAAAAACTCAGCATTACATAAATATAACAATACTAAATTATATTAAAACTAAAAACACAGACACTTCTCCCTTTGCAGCACTGCGAGAGCTTCATTGAATAGTTGCTTCGATGTTTGTATCATATCCGTAAGATGATTATAGTCATATTGTTTCTCCTC
Organism: Eupithecia insigniata; assembly: GCA_947859395.1. Lineage (NCBI taxonomy): Eukaryota > Metazoa > Arthropoda > Insecta > Lepidoptera > Geometridae > Eupithecia > Eupithecia insigniata. The sequence continues at coordinate 5,956,470 of OX402022.1, read as the reverse complement.
TTCAATCATTTTTAGTTTGTCCTCCATTATCTTGAGTTTTTCGTCTGCTAGCTCCAATTTAAACTTTAAATCCTCTTTTTCTATTGGTTCATAATCTGTTTGTGACTCTGACGACGAATCACTTGGTCTTTCGGCTGCGGCGGCGGCGGTTGTAACAGAGGATACTCTTTTCGAAACGGACTGTCCGATACCTTCGAAGGTGTTGTCTTTTGTCAAAGAGCTCTTTGAAGATCTTACAAGTTTTTTCGGTTCCTTTATATTTTTAAGTTCATCCTCTAATGCGTTTATTTTACGTTCCAATCGTCGCTTCTTCTCTTTCAGTTTCCGGTGATTGGCTTCTAGTTCGTCCCATTTATGCCTCTCTTCATCAAGTCTTTCGTTCAGGGTAACGACTAAATCTGATAGTTTCTTGATTTCATTATCAGTGGCAGTTTTCATTGGTGTGAAGAAAACACTCTGTAGTGAGCACTCTTCGTATCTCAAGAGTTGTGCTCTTAGCTCCTCAATTTTCACAGCTTTTTCTGTTGATTGTTTTCTCATAGCGTCGATCTTTGCATCAGTATTTGAGTTCAACTTTTGGTATTCAGCTATTTCGCTGGTCATTTTGGCCATCGTCACCGTATTTTCTTTAAGGATTTCTTGGTAATACTGTTCCAAGGTCTTGATTTGGGCCTAAAAATGAGAAATTTTAGCTATTACTTCATAACGAATATCACTATAAAAAAGTAGGTATGTAGGTACCTAAGAGTGCCTAAAGTTCTTCGTATTAGTAAATCTGATACCTACGAAATTAAACAATCCTAAAATCGTAAAAAAAAACATCCAAATAATGAATCCTACTACAGCTATAAACTTTATTTAGTGAGTGCCGAATTTAACTTACTCGTTGTTCATTAACTAGCATGTCATCAGCGTTGCTTTTCTCAGCAAAAGTCTGCATTTTCTGCCGAATGTTAACCGAATCACACTCGAGGTTCCTGATCCTACATTTCGCTCCATCCAATTTCTTCTTTAGCTCGTGATTCTCTTCTCGCAGAGCATTTAGCTCTTTCATGGCCGAATCTACTTCCTTCTTCCTTTTTGCCTCTAATTCCCGTATGATCTGTTGATAGGCCAAATACAATAGAGTCAAGATAATATAACAAGTTAATTTCTAACAGTCTGTAGAATATTGATAAGTTGCACAAAAAAATAAATATTGTAATTATTAGTTATGATTAAAAATTAAATAAAATGTAGGTACTTTAAAAAATTAGTTAATTTAAAAAAATAAATCGAATGGGTAACTGCTGCTACTAAATTTCTCTATGCAATATACTACACACGAAAATACCTCAGATTGTGGCTTAACGTTTGGCTTGCCCCTGTACTCTGGTTTTCCACCAGCTAATTTTTCTTCCAACTCACTGATCCTAGCTTTTAGCTTGATTATTTGCTCAGCTCTGCCCTTCCATCCAGCTAAATCATTCTGCAGTTCTTTTAGACTAGTGAATTTCTCACCCATTTCTTGCTGTAATATCCTTGTAGCTAGAAGAATATCACTCTTTAGTTCAAGGTTTCTGTTTTTACTCTCGTAAAGCCGTTTGTTAACTAAAGAGAGTTGTTTGTTTAATTCTTTTAGCTCTTCAGGACGTGGATCATAAGGTTCATCTTTGCAATGACAAGTTTCGTCTTTTACGTGTTCTTTCTCCATTATTTCAATTTGCATTATTTTCCGCTGCAGTGCAGCGTTTTTCGTTTTATATCCTTCAAGTTCGGCAACCAAGTGTCGATTTTGTTTGCAGAGGTCTGTTAATTTGGCACTGATGATTCCCGCTGATTTTGAAGATATTGCGGGACCTGAACCTGATATCATATCTCTGATGCGGGTGTTCAGATCTCTGACTGTTTTATTCAGCTCTTTTATATTTTCGTCTTTTGTGAATACGCATTTTCGAAGTTCATTGTTTTCGCAAGTCATTACCTGAGGAATTTAAGAGATTTAAGCGAAACAGCTAAGCATATCATTTAAGCATGGACACAGGGTTGAGTGTGTGGGAGGGACCTCACCCTTTGCGTAGGTACTACCTATAACGAAGATTAAGTTTATTTATTTATTTATAGTATGGGCAGAAATAGCTAGGTGGGAAGAGATAGGTCGCTGTCGTAGGATTAACAAGTTTTCACTTGGAAACAGTAGGTATATATTAGGGCGTGTTTCAAAATACGATAAACCAACTTAAAATTCCCTTACATATACCTACATATACACTTATTTTAATTGTTGCGGGATAAATACTAATGCCCTGGGAATAAATATATGGGACCCCCTCGGGATAATTTTTTATACAATAGTAAAAGAATTTTCAAAATAGGTCCATACCGAATTGACGGAGATATCGTGTAACATATATTATATAAAAAAAAACAAAGACGAATTGAGAACTTCCTCCTTTTGAAGTCGGTTAAAAACAGGTAAACAACAGTGAACACAAAAAAAATATCATAACAGACTAATATTTGCTTTTACCATAAAATATATACTGTTGATGAAAGTACATACATAGTATCTGTATAGTTTTATACTATTAGTACAAGTAGCGGCACGTAACTTTAGCGCTGACCGTTATTGCGCAGCAGTAAAAAATAAGCTACCTACCGGCGGGGCTAGCGGTACATAATACACAGCGGCACGTAACTTTAGTGCTGACCGTTATGGCGCAGAACTAAAAAATAAGGTACCTTGGCGGGGCTACCTGTACATAACCCATGCGCAGCTATCCCCTCCGCGTATCGCTCAGCGCTAGACTTACGTGCCGCTACTTGTAGTAAGTAATCCGATAATAAGCAATGCTGTTTTGTCCGAGATGCAGTCGGATCTTAGATCATATAGCGAAGGCGTGGTAACTTTATGATTTGTTGCAAATTAGTTTGGTACTTTTTCCTGCCAGTAGGTAGGTATGTTCCATGTTGAACTGAGAAAAAAATTACAGTAACAAATAAAATAATTTCTAACTAAATCTAACTCGACTCTGTTGCACGCTGAAATCACGGAGCTTTGCTATGTATGCTTCATTAAGTAAAAATATTTTTTATGTTTAACCTTCAGTTGATCTATAAGATGGGCATTAAGCTCAGCAGGATACAGATGATCATCAGGCTCTGGCTTATCAAGGGCTGCAAGCATTTTGAGTTTCATTTCATCCGTCTCATCTATTTTTGCAGCAAGCTCTACCAAGTCCTTTGCATTTTGTTTGGATGTTTGTTTTGAATCTTTGCCTGTTTTTGTAGTTGTAGTTATTATAGTCGAAGGGGGTTTACTTTTATTACTAATATCCATTTTACGTAGGTCTTAAAGCATCGGATAAAAAATATCGTATTTTTATTTTCAAAATGTCAATAAAATTTTCAAATTTGAATATGATTCGCTGAATCGGTCTTGGTTTACTTTACCAAAGATAATAAAACCACTCTGTTATACTTGAAGTACTTGACAGATGTACGGTAGTTTTGTATACTCAATGAAATATTGAGATGTACTCAAGGAATTTATATACGATGTACTAGCTAGGGATGCTAAGTTAGCAACGTGAGGACGTAGCCGGTAATTTCCGAAAATCGAATGTTTAATGAACGCATCCACTACTCTGTTACCAATTTCATCAAGATTTCGGAGAAAAATGTCAATGTCATTTATTTTATTAACGTCAGAATTCGGTCGGTCGGCGGTCGGTGGATGGATTGATTTTCTGTCGCAGTGTTTTGGCAGTGTTATTTTTGCATTTCTTGTTCTTTCCTCTTTATTGATGCTATACATACTTGCGTCTATTATTAATTGCTAAATTTAGTGGCCGACTTGTAGTGATTGTTTTTGAGCTAAGTGCATGAGGTAAGTTGTAAAGTGATTCGACCTTGTGGTTCTTCATTAACTGAGAAAATCATGTCTTATCAGAAAATAATACAAACAAAACATCTTCACGGCTACTTATTCTTCATTGCCACTATTTCCTATCTATTCACCGGCTGCAAGAAATCACGATTTCATATCGTCGTAGTTTAAATGTAGGTGTGTTATGTATGTAAATTGTTATTTTTTTAACCCAGTAAATTATTCATAATAGTTGAATTGTATTTACTAAATGTATTTCAAGGCCAGAACAACATGTATGCCAAGTTTCAGTCCTATCCATTAAGTTGTTTTAGTGTGAAAGAATTATAATTTAGAACCATAAATCCTCCTTCCAGGCAACAATGCCAGGCACAAACCTCATAGTTCCCGTGGTGCTATGGGGCAAGCATGCTCCAACACACTGCATATCATCGATCTACCTCTCTCGAGACCAGAAGACCCTCGTCACTGGCTGCTATGATGGCCAGATCTGTATTTGGCAAGTAGAGCCGGAGACCTTGAAGATGACTCCAAGATGTTTGCTGGTTGGGCATACAGCTCCTGTGACTTGTTTGTCGAGAGCTTCTATAATACAGGTTAGAAATACTTTACCTGCCTTAGAGACCCCATTCATGGTGGAAAGAATGTACAGGAAATGATAAGGAAGAATTGCTGAACATTGCCAAAAGTGTGTTTAAAAAAAGATTATGTCACTGTTATTGTTTTTTTTTTAAACTGTTCGTTTGAGACTGAATTGCTTTTTGGACCTGGAAGTGAGGTGGTAGTGGCACTCGGCACTTACATTATATGACAAATAACTACTACAAGTTTTTATAAGTGTATATTTTGTAAGTGCAGTTTAGCAATAAATAAACACAAATATAAAAAAAAATATAAAAAAAATGCAAGTGCTGCTGTGGGCTGCAGAAATAAACAGTGCAGCTCTTAAAGATTTAAATGTAATAGTTACAAAAGACTTAACCACAGACTTAATTTAAAAGGGAGGTACCATAAACGCGGGTCACTTTAGCCATTTTCTTGCAGTATTTTTTCGTAGTCGAATTAATAGGTTATAATAAACAAGTTTACATGGGCATTTAGAAAGAAAAACTTGCGCAAGTATTTTTTCTTTTAATATAAATTTTGGGCCAATGTTGTTCTTAGAGGAGGGTGACTTTGTCCCACGACTTTTTTGTGGCAAAAAATGGCTTAAAATCGATTGTGTTAACAATTCCACGAAACTACTTGCAATAAGGTCTGAATGAACCCTATCTTGATTTGGCAACCTCGTTATCAGTTCTTCTTTATTAATAGGGAAGATGCCTGTCTATCTAAATCCCGATATTAGATTTGCCTTGGTCTCAGTCATAGAGTCCAAAGTTTCTTCAAGCAGACGTGGAAACTGATCTTTCGGCGTAGTCGGCAATTTCTTTCCCAATTGGGTGTTTTTCCAGTCTTGTAATATCTGCCGCCATTTGCACTTTAGCGGTCGAAAATGGGGAACATCTAAAGGCTGAAGGATATGTGTTGCATTTGGCGGGAGGCAAATGAAGTTGATATTGTTGTACTTTTCACATTCAGATAACACTCTTTTGTTAATGTGGGAAGCGAGGTTATCGCCGATCACTACTTTCTTGCCTTCTTTTTTCTTAAGTTCTATCAATAGATGATTCATAAACCAATCTTCGAATGTCACTGAATCCATCCATCCACTTTTGGTGCGGTTATAACGGGCATTTACGGGTCCATTTTCAGTCCAAGTGGACCAAAAGTGTTCGGACTTATAAACGACGTATGGAGGAACTGCTTCTCCTGCAGCGTTACCGCAAAACATGACGGTATAACTAGTCTTTGTAGCGTTGACTATTGTCTCAGGATATTTTATTCCACGTCTGCATATGATTGTTTTCTTCCCGGGATCGTCACTTAAATTAGTTTCGTCGTAGTTGTAAATGTTTTCAGGTGGAACGTTTTCCAATTCTTTCTCGAGGCTTTCTATAAATTTATCAATAACATCTTCGGACACTTGAGCTCGAACCCTTTTTATATTGTTTGCAAGTCGTCGTGTCAGGTTTTTGTTTCACGAAAGGAAACATTTTACCCAATATTTTCCTGGTATGTTACTTTTAAATTTTGACACAGTTCTTCCTTGGGATTCAAGGTAATCTCTGATTATAATTTTCAGGTCAAAATCAGTTATAGGGAAACAGTACTCCGACAGTGCTGTTATATGCGCAACAAAATACATTTCTTCTTGTTCTGTGAAAATAGTGTTTCCACCAGGTTTATTAGGATATTTTCGTGCTAATTTGTTTTTCAGCGTGCTGCGCGGTATGTTATATTTCGCTGATGCTGCTCGTTGTGTCAACGATTTTGATCGTATCGCAGCTAGACATTCCTCCAACTGTGCCTGAGTGTAGTCGACATACCGTCGACTGCCAGGCTTCCGACGGTACTTGGCTGGCATGAGAAAGCAGTGACTTCTACTCTATCCAGACGTAGGTATGCCGGACCTGCATTTCAAATTAAAATAATAAGTTAACAATACTTATGTAGGTACCTAGTAGTTATTTTTTGGTAATAATAAGGTCGGTGGGTGACTTTGTCCCACGGGCCAAAGTACCCCGAAAATGCAATCAAGCTACCATAGACTTCGTATTTTGGGATTTGGTGGACAAAACTTGTGTTAAACCTCGGAATTTTCGGTATGCTACACTGCTAATACATACATAACAAGAATATAAATAGTACAGAACGTGAACTTACCAATACACCGACTTCTAGGATAAAGTTTCCGGGGGAAAAACACAAACTTTATTGAAAGGTAGTACCGGTACTGAATAGTATGAACTTAGGCGCAGGTCAAAAATAAACAAACGGCCGTAGTGCCATCTATCAATGAGCGTTAGAACTACGATGATAACTCAAACCATATAGACTTGGCGGGGATTCTAATCTTTTTCCCGGTTTGGGCTAAAGTCAACTCCCAGGGCTAAAGCCACCCGCGTTTACGGTATATTATTTAAAACCCTGTATAAAAAAATGATAAATAACAAATAAATATCATATTATATGTTGGCAGCATCGTTGCTTTCCATCACAGATTGGTTGAGAATGTTGAGATTGTGGTGAAACAAATATCTATACGGTTTTTATAGTGCTTATGCCCGCACTTTGGGTAATCTTAAAGAATTTAAAGATATCCCAAAAATTTACGACTCCGGCGGGACTTGAACCCGCGACCCTCCTCTGAATACGAGGATGCGCTATCCAACTGCGCCACGGAGGCAAGTACCCGACCTGTCGAAAATCTTTGGGACTTACGGACTATAGCGCCGTTAGCTTCACCTACAGGGGAAACATTGAAGTTATCCAAACCTGCTCAAAGTCTAAAGTTACATTTAGATCGTTTGACGAGAGGTATCGCTGTTGCTAATCTCTAAGGTTTTTATAGTGCTTATGCCCGCACTTTGGGTAATCTTAAAGAATTTAAAGATATCCCAAAAATTTACGACTCCGGCGGGACTTGAACCCGCGACCCTCCTCTGAATACGAGGATGCGCTATCCAACTGCGCCACGGAGGCAAGTACCCGACCTGTCGAAAATCTTTGGGACTTACGGACTATAGCGCCGTTAGCTTCACCTACAGGGGAAACATTGAAGTTATCCAAACCTGCTCAAAGTCTAAAGTTACATTTAGATCGTTTGACGAGAGGTATCGCTGTTGCTAATCTCTAAGGTTTTTATAGTGCTTATGCCCGCACTTTGGGTAATCTTAAAGAATTTAAAGATATCCCAAAAACGAGAGGTATCGCTGTTGCTAATCAGCAATTTTTGGGATATCTTTAAATTCTTTACAAATATCTATATTTATTTATTTAATTCGGATTGCCATCAACTTAACTAATTACAGTAGAATTTAAAATAGACACAGAAAGCTAATCATAGGCATTCGCTAATAGAATCATACTAAACTAAAAGTGTGAACACTATTTCTTTCGTCGACAATTGCGTACTTACTAATGTATTAAAATTATATTAAAAAAATATAAAAACAAAATAATATATAAAAAATTAAGAGTATAACAACATTATTATGTGAAAAAAAAGTCGAGTTATGCATCGTCTTGCCCTGTGAATGCTGGCATTGAAAGGGTCAATGTTCAACGTCCTGCTGAATTCATTGAAAGTTCTACTCGCTCCATTACAAATGAATTTTGCCTATAATTAGTTCCATGTTGAACATGTAGTAGGGGATTCTGTCTAAGCTGCTTACGTAGTACATTGAAGTATAATTTGCCAAGAAGTTCTGGACAGTCAACATCATTGTTGATAATCTACATTGATATATACATCATAGTTAAAAAAAAATAAGATTTTTGTTATTTTCTGTACAAAAGCCAATGTTAAAAACATAACCCTCCTTCTTGCACATTAGGGTAAAGAGCGTAAAGAGGTAATGAGCGAAGTATCCTCTTATAAATTTTGATTTAATATATTAATTTGTTTTTTTTTTTAAATTTAATAGCTGTAGGTATTTATTGACAAAGAAAATTACAATGAAATAATAGAAACAAATTAGAACTAGTATTTACAATAGGCATGACAACTGATTTTGAGAAAATACACCGTGATATTTTTAGACATCAACTGAATGCAAAATAAACCATATTTCCACAAAAAAAGTGGACGGAAGAAGGAAAAATTATAGCTTTTAAAAATACATTTTCAATTTCGCTCAAAAACGTTACAATACTCGTGGTGTCTGTCTATGACGTCATAGATGCACGAACATCTGATGATCTTTGCAAATTCTGTGCCTTTATATTGTGACGGCATGACGTCACACTTATGTATTCTCTGATTGGTGTTCAACGTGTCATGGCGGATTGCTGTATTTTGTAGTTTTATTTTATCAAAATAATAATTATTCTCGATCAAAACATAAAATATAATACTTGTTTGTAATCTATGGCTCAGGTATAATTACAGAATTATACCATTTTTTGTTATGTTTAGTTACTGTCGTCATCCCTATTGAAACAATTGAACTAACTGCAGACTGTTATTTCCAAAAACCATATTTTTTCAGGACAACAACTACATAGTCAGCTCGTCAGAAGCAGGAGAGATGTGTACATGGGATCTGGTTGATGGAAAATGCAGGGAGAGCGTCAAACTTACGCAAGTTCACACAAATATCCAGGTAAAAATAAAGAAGGCGGTTCCCTGACCCAAACTAGCGCCGCCACCTATTTTATCGTATTATTACGTTAAACAAAGGAATTTTCAAAGATCCCTTGGCTGGTTTGTGATAGCTATCTTAAGCTTTTTTTTAATGCCTCTGTAATAGTTTTATTTTGTATAGTTTAGGAAGAGATGCGAAGTTGCACTTTTTGGCCACCAAACTTGGTTTTCGCATCTCCTAAGCTATACAAAGTAAAACTATTACAGAGGCATTAAAAATAAGCTTATGATAGGAATCGCAAACGGGCCAAGGAATTTTTGAAAATACCTTTGTATATCGTATTAATACGATAAAATAGGTGGTGGCGCTGATTGGGTCGGGGTAGTCCCATTATCAAACAAACTACTGCGATCTTCATCCTAAAGATGACTAGATGACTAAAGGGTACCGAGCTGAATTTGAATCACTTACTGATGAATTAAAATAGCATGATAAAGAGATTAATCTATTGCAAAGGAAAATAAGTAATGCACAAACATAATAATTTATTGTTCAAAATATTGTGTACAACAGCGCCATCTATACGTAACAAATCTACTTCAGCAACATACTGTAAGATGGCGCTGCACTTACAATTAGTTGTATTGAAGACAGTGCCATCTGTATGAAGCCCCTGGATTAGCTCTGGAATTCGATATGAGATGACGTTGCATTGTTATAGACAACACCAGTAGTTCCACACGAAACCAGATGGCGCTTTTATGTTATCTTTGCTAGTCAACGATAGGTGGCGTTTGAAACTTTAAAAAACCTTCTAAGCTTTTAAAAAGTTTTTTCATTGTTCAATAAATTATTTTAGTTATTTGTTTGTTTTTTAGGCCTACCACATGTGCAACAGTGAAGACCTACGTTTGTTTTGCAATGGTTACTACGCGGAGATTCTGATAATGGACCCGTTTTCATTGGAGATCATGTTCTCTCTGAGTTCTAAGATGAATCCTGACTGGATATCGGCTTTGCATGTAAGTTGTGTAAAAATAATTTGATTGTTTTGAACAAACTAAAAACACGGTTGAAAACAGTGTAAACATTCCTCAATATTTACACTGTTTTCAACCGACTTCAAAAGGAGGAGGTTCTCAATTCATCTGTATGCTTTTTTTGTGAGTATGTTACGCGAAATCTCCGCCAATTATGGACAGATTTTGAAAATTCTTTCACTATTGTATATTAAAATGATCCCGAAGGGGTCCCATAAAATTGTTATCCCCAGGGGATTAGTATTTATCCCGCAAAACTTAAAATAACTGTAAAAGTAAGGTAATTTGAAGTCGGTTTATCGTTTTTTAAAACACGCCATATTATTTAAGTATAAGCGGGTCATATACTAATATACCATCTTGGGATCATTCTATAAATACCAGTAAGTCGGACAGACTCGCGCACGTGATGGGACCCGCCCTGTACAACAACCTACAGGGTCATATTTTTTTTATCGATAATGGTAAATCGTTTGACCACCATCACTTGAGAAAGTGAAGATGTGCCCTAAGATGGAGCACGCTTTCCCCTACCGGGTCATATTTTTTTTATTGATTATGGTATAGCGTTTGACCACCATCACTTGAGAAAGTGAAGATGTGCCCTAAGATGGAGCACGCTTTCCCCTACCGGGTCATATTTTTTTTATTGATATTTGTATAGCGTTTGACCACCATCACTTGAGAAAGTGAAGAAGTGCCCTAAGATGGAGCAGGCTTTCCCCTACCGGGTCATATTTTTTTTATTGATAATGGTAAAGAGTTTGACGACCATCACACTTGAGAAAGTGAAGATGTGGCCTAAGATGGAGTACGCTTTCCCAGAAGGAACTTATTCACTCAGGATTTGAAGACTCCTAGATTGTACTCTACCGGAAAAACAGCCGCAGGAAGTTCATTCCACTCTTGACCGTTACTTATAATTAAAGTAGAGCGGAAACGTTTGGTTCCTTCCTTTCAACTCACTCTAGGCCAAAAATCAAGTCGATTGGTTGCTTAGATAGGGCGTGAAAGAAGGACAAACAAACACACTTTTGCATTTATAATACATATTAGTTAGGATAATATACATAGGTTTATTTTTTATGGTTTGTATTAATTTTCCTTTTAACCTCTGAATTTGGGTAGATAATAAATTCCTACGTGTTTTCAGGTCTTACGTCCGTCTTCGAGGAAGGATGATGTTGTTTTGGCCATTTCAATCACTGGCACGGTCAAAGTAAGTTAAAAGTCACAATACCTCATAAGCAGAATATATACATAAATAAATAAATAATGCTGCACAATCCACACAGCATCATCTAGCCCCAAGCTAAGCAAGCTACTTAGCTTGTGTTATGGGTACTAGATGAGATGACGGATACTTAATACAATAGATATTTTTATTGTATATAGAAAATACCAAGAACAGCCGGGACAAATATTTGCAGATCGTACAAACATTTGACCCAAGGCGGGAGTCGAACCCGCAACCTCCTGCGTTGCAGGTGGATTTTCGCCCGCAGCGCCACATCGGTCGTCTACAACTTTAAATAACATTTCATTTAGATTTCATTACGAGATCTTGACTACAATATATTTAGGACTCAACTGATACAATTATTAACTGACAAAGAAAATAACAATCAAATGATATAAACACATTAAACTAGTATTTACAATTGAAGCAATTGAGCTAACTGCAGACTGTTGCAAACAATGTACAGATCAGATAGCTCAACTGGTCCATATTAACATCAGTCGGAAGCGTCCCCAAGACGCTGGCTGCATTGCCTTGCTGTATGGCATTAATTAACAATTAACATTAATTATTAATTAACAAATGCTATTATAATATTAACGAGTTTATGATTTAGATAAATTTTGACATTACCTTATTTTACTATTGCACCATTTAAGTTTTTTAACATTGTCTAAAAGTGCAATATAGTAGTTAGTTAGAAAGCTATATTAATTTGAAATTACTTTAACATTTGCATGCTTATCTTAGTAGAACATAATTGAAACCATGATCCAAGAAAACAGGTCTGCTCTTCCGGGAGTGTCGCCAGGTGACGTCACTGTCCAGTTGCCACTTCATTTCAACAAAATGTACAAGTTGGGAAACAAATGTGATAAGGGTCAATTGAAAAATAAAAAAAATGTGAATCGTCAATTATGTTTGTTAGATCAGTCAACACAGCGTTAGTTAAATACAAGTCAATGTGATAAATAATTAGTAAATACAAAACCACATAGTTTTATCAGATTCATACAGGAGCTCGGAGAGTTACGATTTTGCGCTACTGGTATCACCAGGAAACAGATTCATCTTCTCATTGGTCGATCGCGTCTATGACGTAGCTTGGAGACACCCACGTGACTATCGTGGTGTGGTATCGTGTCTCGGAAGAGCATACCTTGTTTTCTTATACAATGATTGAAACCAAAATATTATTAACATCTGCGTAACCCATAGACTTCAGGAGAAAAAACAATCTAAGTCTATGGTGTAACCTACATTCTGTTCAAGCAAATAAACGATCTTTATTTTTATCTCTAGACGACTGATGTGGGTGAAGGTCCGCCTGCGACGCAGGAGGTTGCGGGTTCGATTCCCGCCTTGGGACAAATGTTTGTACGATCTGCAAATATTTGTCTCGGGTGTTCTGGGTATTTCCTTTGAATTAATAAAAAAAAACTATCTATGTTATAAAGAAATTACACTAGTATTTACAATTGAAACAATTGAGCTAACTGCAGACTGTTGCAAACAATCTACAGATAGCTCAACTGGTCCATAATAATACCAGTTGGAAGCGTCCCCAAGATGCTGGCTGCATTGCCCCGCTGTATGGCAATGCTAATGCGCTGCGCCAGATACTCACCTGCTCTCGGGTCACGCGTCGCTTCGACCAGGCGCTCAGATAATTTTTTGAAAACCCGGAGAACCTCGGTACCCCACGGACCTAGGGTCTCGACTTCAAGGGGAGCAAATGCGTAGGCTCTGTCGAGACCTGCATATTTGCGCCTCTTGAGATCCTCGGCCAAATCTGCCGCCGAACCAGCCCTCACGGATGTCCTTGAAAGATGGGAAGGCACAAGTGTGTCGACACATGTAGCGTCCCACACAATAGGCCTCTCCAGCTCCCAAGGGACTAAAGTCATGCCGTCGGGCCTCTTACCATCGTCACGCAACAGACCATTCGGTTCGAGAATAGCTGGTACGTTAGCGATGACAAAGGCCCGTCGGATGATGTCGTTAAGGCTGGCATGGCGAGATATCCGACCGGCAGCCCTAGTACACGATAATCCGTGATGACCAAGCTGTTCGACAACAGTACCGCACTGGCATTGATTATGTTATACATTGTATTATGTATATCAGTCATCTAGTACCCATAACACAAGCTCTGCTTAGCTTGGGGCCTGATGATGTTGTGTGGATTGTCCAACATTATTTATTGTTTTATTATTTATTTACTTTATCTTTTCAGGTCTGGTCCCTCCTAGGCCACGAGAATAAGCAATCGGAACCTATCTACGAGAACGAATCAAAGCAAATACGCTGTCTCAACGCACTATCTCTCAACTGTTGCGCGTTCAACCAACGCACCGTGTTGATTGTCTGCGCTAAGTACAGCCAGATTTACGATGCTGGTGAGTAGAAATAATAGAGCAGACTTAATGAATCCAACTTATAATAATGAAGCGGTCTCAAGATTATGAAGAATAACTTTATTTCTTTAGGCTTACAAAATAAGCACATAGACAATTAGACAAATTTTATTCTATAGGAAATGATAGAGTAGACTTTAGATAATGGATCGGACTTAAGATAATGAAGTGGTCTCAAGATAATGAAGTGGATTTTAGGCAGTGAAGTGGCTGTATCAGGTAACTCCCTAGTTAGATATTTGTATTGACTATTTTATATAATTTTTTTTAAGAGAAAGAATTTAAAATTAAATTAGATTCATTTATTAAATTAGACAACATATTAAGTCCATTTCTTGTGAGCTTTCTTACAATCTATGCTAAAATTATGCTTTTCCCAGCAGTGTAAAAAAAGTAGGCATAAGAGATAGAGATAGATACATAAAGAGATTGACCATTTCTCAATATCTAACGTTTATCATATATCACAAGCAATAAATGTCGCTGAAAGCCTTCGGTGACATAAGAAGGTTTTTCCGTGATGGTTCACGACCCCCAGTATTGGGGAAACGTGCAAGGAGGAGGGGGAAACATTTTTCTAAATTATTTTTCCGTATTCAGGTGATTTCTCGGTGCTCTGTTCCATCCAAGCGCCGACCGGCGAGAGGTGGATGTCAGGCGACTTCCTGGCTCCAGATCGGGTGCTGGTGTGTTCCACCGAAGGCAAGGGATATCTGTACAAGCTACCCGCTAAGTAAGTGGACTTAGATAATGAATGGGACTTTATATAATGAATGGGGCTTTATATAATGAACGGGACTTTAAATAATGAGGGGGAATTTAGATAATGAATGAGATTTTAGATAATGAGGGGGAATTTAGGTAATGAAATGGGTTTTAGATAATGAAATGGATTTTAGATACTGGAGGGGATTTTTTTTTATCATGGGCAAACAATGTAATTTTTTCAACGACACAAACCAATTGACCATTGGTTTTTAAGACTGGAAGTATTTGAGTACATTCACAGCTAATTAGGATTTTAAAACTATTTTAACAATGCATAAAACTGTTGGGTCAAAATTTCGATGTCATTTTCCTTAAAACTAAAATCACTTAATAGAGTATTTACAACGATTTGTAGTTTTTTGAGAGTTACAATGATTTTAGATTAATCGTGATGGTTTCCAGTTTATTCTTGCGAAAATTTTCTTTTGAATAACAATAAAAGTCAAAATTTTGACCCAATAGCTGCTATATCTAAAAACAGTCTTTCGAGGACTTAAACAGGGTCTAAATTGGCATGTGTTCATTCAAAATTCATTAGATTCTCATGAGCACATCTTGCTAATGTGTTTATAGTTATTGTTTTGTCAAATTTTATCCATAAACTATGTCAGTAGCATGTCTATCGGATAAGATTGATTTTAGGAAGGTTTTGTTAGTTTTGCCTATTGGTATTAACATTTTGATAGTCATTGTACAAAAAATACATAATTAGACTGTAAAGATACATAAATGTATGTATTTTGAACTAAAATCAATCTTATCAACCAGCACAGAAACTCTGATGCACGAGTTTCTGTGCTGGTTGATAAGATTGATTTTAACAATCGCATAAAGTGAAGCTAGAAATAGTCCTATGAACGTTCTCAATATTCTGAATACATAAAAAAAATAAGCGTTTGTTAGTTTGGCTCTTATAGACTGATTACATGCACTGATGCTTTGTCGTCACGTGAGGGAACAAGGTTGAAACACACCTAAGTAAATTAAGACTGGTCTTAAACGACTATTGGTTTTAAAATTTGGATAGTCACTGTACAAAAATAATTACTTAATTAGACTGTCTAAAGATAAATGTAGTAAGTATTGGTGGATAAGATAAAATTTTAACAATCGTTGAAAGTCAAGCAATTGTCTTAGCGGTTCTCAATATTCTAAATACCTAAAAAACATCATTGGTTTTTGCTAGTTGTAACAGCAAAACTTGAATACCAATAGACAAAACTATCAATTGTAACTAATAAATGTCAATTTATTAATACAATCACTGTTTATTGTGTAAAAAAAATTACATCATTAAACTAAATTCTTAATGTTTTTTTTTATTTGCGTGTAATTTAGAGATCTACGATTAATGAAATGTATATTGGAAATAATAAATTGAAACACTTTTTGTAAATTTTTTTTTACTAATACTATAACATAGTTTATGGATAAAACAGCTAAATAAGATAATAACGGATCATTTCTTCTTTATAGCAGACTGCGTGGACGGGCTATCAGTAGGTCAGCACCAACGTCTTATTATGTACTAGCTAGTTGATGTACTGTTTACTTGAATACTGTCGTTTTTACAAGGTTTTATTTAACTTGTAATGTATGTTTGTTCGTGTGAAATCTTTCAACTCAATTTTAGACCAGTTATCCTCAACCGATTCAGCTGCAATTTGGCATACTTATGTAGGTTCGGTGAAAATGCAATGTCATGGTACCATCGGGCTGGTCTGATGATGGAAACCGAAGGCCATAGGAACTCCTAAACGAAACGACTTAACCACGTCGAATTTGGGTTCATTGGATTTGTCTTCCCAAGCACTTTGGTCCTAGATGTTATAAAAAGTTGTATTTTAAAGTTTTTTGAATATAAAAAATTTATATTAAAATTGAATTCAAAGAACAGACAGAAAATGCCATCGGCACTTGGCCCACCATTTCTCAACTATTTTTAAATAATAAAATAAATAAAAATAAAATAACAATAAATGTTTGTTTATTCAGACGTGTTGTCCATAATTAAGTAGGTACATTACACCAAACAGTTACAATAAAATTAAAATCAAAGTTGGAATTAAAATAATGTGCGAAAAAAATGATTTTTTTCCGTCGAATATTTAAAATATTCGACTTTTCTCAGGAGATAAAAAAGATTATTCTGATCCTATGGTTAATTGAGTTTAATTTATCTCCAATTCTTAAGGACAAATTTATTTCGAAATAAATAGAATTTATTCCTCTTAATCCAGAGTTTAAATAAAATTTATATTTATAGTTTTTTTAATTAATCTTTTAAAATAAGTTTTTCTCACAAAGGGAGTAAAAAGAGTTTTTTTTTAATTTAATAAAGACCTTCGTTTGGCCACAACGTCACCTGGTGGAAAGTGACGATGTGGCCGATTGTGTATCACGAAGGTCTAGAAGACACCTATTCACTGTTGTCTTGAAAAGACCCAGATTGTAATTGACAGGAAAAACAGAATCAGGCAACGAGTTCCAATCCTTAGCGGTCCGAATGATGAAGGTGGAGGAAAACCGCTTTGTTCGAGTGGATGGTATATCCACCAGATAAGGATGGTATTGTACCGTCCGTCTGCTTGACCTGGAGTGGAAGGGTTATGTGTATACTATGCTTATAGTCTCACTCATGTTTGCCTGCTTTTAGAAAGACTGGTAAATTACTTGACTTAAAAGCAGTGATCTTTGTATCAAGTCTAACACCTTGATGTGCCTTGAAGAAAATCTTAATAAAGGCTGTCAGAAAAGGCTGAAAGCTGTCAGAAAAACCAAACAGCTCTCAGAAAAAATAGCTGTCCTAAAATGTCATATCCCAAGGGATAGATATAATACTTTATTTAACCACTCAAAGACAGAAAAAACAACACAAAAATGCTAAGAATAGTAGAAGTACAGACGGCGGCCTTATCACTTTGAGCTGTGAAATTATGAGATATGAAAAAGACAAACATAATAGGGAAATTCTCTAGTAAACAGTACATTGTTCATTATTTTGCTTGCACTAATGTCCAGATGCTTTGTAGATCTATCCTTTTATAACCAGGGGGCCTACTCGGCAAAGGAAAATCAAAGTTTCTTTTTCGTTTTCATGCAAAATCAACTCTTATGTCGCTTGCATAAGATAAGCGTTTGCACGAAACTTTGTAAGAAACTACGATTTCGTTTTTACGAGTACGGGCCCTGCGTATGTGAATGGGATTGAGAATGACTTCATTTCTAATCCTGTCCCGATCAGATCGAAATAGATCTGAAACTCAAAAACTCGAAGTGCTTTATTTCCTTTAGACCTCAGAGGACTCTTGGTGCCGTCACAAATTTAAAATTACATTAGTAAAACAGGGAAATAAAGTGATCACTTTGATTTTTTGTTCACTTCAATCTTTTTAAAGTAAAGAAGCGAACGGTTTCTTACCTTTACCTTGTTAGACTGTTAGTTTTCTAGTTGGAGCAAAACTCGTCCCAAGCTTTTTTATCCTCTGGATAATCTGATATTTTGTAGTAAGCCTTTTTAAAAAGGATATGGTTGACAATTTGTTTGAATTTATTTATTGATAATTTTTGCAACTCTGAGTTTTGTGGTAGAAGCGTATACATTGCCCTTTAAAAGATACATTAATCTTGTGTAGCCTAGTTGTGGGCACAGCTAGTTTATTTTTATTTCTAGTATCTTTAAGCGAGACACAATGAAAGATGACTCCTTTCTCAATCCCAGCTTAAATACGTACGTTATGAGATTGGTATTTTTACTTGGTTTTAGAGAATAGTTTTTAAAAATGCAATTCCATTTTGTGTTTTTTACCAACCAATTTTATTTATTGTCGGGCTCGTGCATTGATATTATTTTTATGATAATTCTTTTGAATATTAATATAATGTGGTATTTTTTTGTTAAAACAAATATTTCCCTGTAGTCAGTACGCAATGTAGTTTAGTTTTTATGTAATGTGTTGCATAGCACTTCATTTTCTCATCTGTGTTGATTTAATTCGTGTTTAAAATTTAAGCAATTTGATTGTTGTGAAAAACAAAACAGATATCTACTTTGAATCCCAAAATTTTACGCTATGTTCAAGTTTCGGGATAAATAATAATCCATCGGGAATATATTTTTATGGGAAGACCTCGGGATCGTTTTCTATACAATAGCGAAAGAATTTTCAAAAACTGTCCATAATCGACGGAGAAATCGACGAACATACATAAAAAACGAAGTCGGTTAAAAAACCTTCGCCCTTTTAATATTAGTAGGTTTCAATCCTTTCAATAATTTACTCCGGATGTTATTTTATTTTGTTTGTAAGTTTAAGGGTTCTCTTAAGAGCCTATACTAAGGCTCTGAAACTAAAACCCTGAGAAAAAAGAAGCTTATTTTCAACTTCGCCGGATGTTTATATCTTCTATAGTACTGAATATTTAACTTTGAAATGTATATATGATAAAGTTCAGGACTTACTCTATCCTTCATATGTTTCGAAAAAAGGATTTCATAAATATTTCTCGATAGATAAAAAATCCAAATATTCGCTCTAAACTGTACAATAAATCGTCGCTATTCAATAAATACTTTAAAATAAGCCTTAACACTTTGTACAGTAAACAAACAGAATATAAAGCAGACGATATATGTTTTAGATTTTCAAAATTTACTATTATTTTTACCGTAAAAAAACAAAAACATGATTTTTGCGGTTATGAAGCTCTGCTCTGTCCCGGTCCTATGAACGCGAAATCCTATGCCTGTCCTTTTCACACAATGGCGAGGTATTGTAGGCCCTTAATATACGTTTATATTGCAGCTCCGTACCAGATCATAAAGGTTTCCACGGCCCTACAGTGGACACAGATTCTCCTGTGCTGTTCGGTATACTGGCACACCCTGATAATAAGGTGAGTTTTTAATAAATCCTGTTCCGAATTAATATTATAAATGTGAAAGTGTGTTTGTTTGTCCTTCCTTCACGCCCTAACTAAGCAACCAATCGACTTGATTTTGTGCATAGAGTTAGTTGAAAGAATGGAGAGTAAGCTAGATTTTGTCCTGGTGAAACATCAAATTCCCATGGGAGACTTACGGGAATAAATACCTTTTTATCCCCATAGAAATGAGAAATTCGAATTTAACGCGAGTGAAACCGCGGTGAACAGCTAGATCCTACTAATATTATAAGTGTCAAAGTTTGTATGGATGGATGTATGGATGTATGGGTACTTGTTACTCTTTCACGCAAAAGCTACTGAACCGATTAGGCTGAAATTTGGTATGGGTATAGTTTGGGACCTGGTGGTCATTTTCCTTTGAAGCGGGAATCGAATCGGCAGCCGGACCATCGCCCGTTGCAC
The DNA here is from genome assembly GCA_947859395.1 of Eupithecia insigniata. Classification (NCBI taxonomy): domain Eukaryota; kingdom Metazoa; phylum Arthropoda; class Insecta; order Lepidoptera; family Geometridae; genus Eupithecia; species Eupithecia insigniata. The sequence continues at coordinate 5,936,599 of OX402022.1, read as the reverse complement.
CACAGGGGTCGACATATCCTTACGAAATTTGTGTATTCAAAACTAGATGGCGCCTCTAAAAACCATCACCCTTACAGATCCTATCCTGCCCACCATCAATGCGCATGTCAGTAACGTCAGCAGGTGGCAAGCAGCGCCGTCTGCTACTTCGTGGAGACTCGGCGGGCGTCGTGTCTCTATGGAACGTGGACGCATGCGCCGCGCCCATACTAAACCAGATGCCGAGTGAGTACTTGTGTCTCCCCCATAGTGACCAGAGATTATAAATAAATTATAATAAATAAAGCTGGAAAATCCACACAGCATCATCTAGCCGCAAGATAAGCAGAGCTTTTTTCATGGCTACTATGTAGATGGCTGATATACTTAATACAATGTATGACACAGCATCATCTAGCCCCAAACTAAGCAGAGCTTGTGTTATGGGTACTACATATAATAGTTTACCCCATAGCCCAATTACCCAGTCCATCCATTCATCACAATATCATGTTTTTTTTATTACGTTCATTTTCCTTTGCAATAGTCTCTACACCTGGCGGATATCATCTTCGGGTGTATCATATTGTGCAACCAAGGATGATACCCGCTATGTGTAGCTCTCGCCTTTAGATTAATTCTCATAAAGGGCCTCTGTGCTGTTGGCTTCGGCTCCACGCATGCGTCCCAAAGGACCGGGTCACTATATGGCCGTGATCATGGAAATAAAAAAAAGTTTTATTTTCCAGAAAAAAGCTTACAAAGTATATAAATTTATCTTAGTTAAGGATTGATTATATTTTTGTTACAGCTCACGCGCCAATAGTGCTAACAAGTCTGGATATGGCGTGGGCTGAGATGAACCCTAGTCCAGTTGGGATATTGGACCAGCTGAGTCACCCAGATGAACCGGGTAAGATATCTACTTAAACAGTTCCAGTTATAATAACCTAGAAGCGTCTTGGGGACGCTTCCGACTGGTATTGATATGGATCAGTTGAGCTACCTGTAGATTATTTTTAACAGTCTGCAGTTAAACAGTTGCAATTGTAAATACTAGTTCCAATTTGTTTCTATTATTAAGTTACTAGCTGACCCGACAGACATTGTCCTGTCATTCAAGTCAAACAACTAACAGTTATTTCAAACGTGCTTAGCGAAGAGTATATAACGCTGGGGCTAAGGTTACATCAAAAAAGTTTATAATGAAGGTAGTCGTAAAGTTTTCTTAAATTTTCGTAGTTTCTGCGAAATTTTCTTAATTTTTTCAATGTAAGAACCTTCTACGAAGTGTTAGAATACATTAAAAAAACAGATGAATGAAATCGGTAAAGCCTTTCTCATGTTATAGCGTGACCAGGAGAAATAGGGGTTCATCCTACTAATATTATAAATGTGAAAGTTTGTATGGATGGATGTATGGATATTTGTTACTCTTTCACGCAAAAACTACTGAACCGATTAAGCTGAAATTTGGTATGGGTATAGTTTGCTCACGTCCATACACGTCCACTGCTGGACATAGGCCTCCCCCGTACGACGCCACAAATAGCGGTCCCGAGCCGCCTCCATTCTTCGACTCCCTGCGACCGCTACGATGTCGTCGGTCCATCGAGAGGATGGTCTCCCATGTAGGGGGGGATTTGGCATAATCACCACGCTTGGCAGGCGGATTGGTGATCGCAGTGTTGGTGTTTAAAAATACTCAGAAGGAAGCTGCTACCCTTCCTCTGGTAGGATCCCTTAGTCGTCTCTTACGACATCCACGGGTTGAGTTGGAGGGGTCGATATTCGTACGCCGCGGCCCCACGGCAATTGATGTAATTATATCACAATAAATTGTTTCGATAAAATGTCCTTATTGTATCTAAAATCCACAATTTCACATGTATAAAGTTATAATTGAGATATAATTATATAATGGAGATATGATGATAGTTTGGGATGATTTAACGCGGGCGAAGGCGCGGGCAGCAGCTAGTTTTTGATGTGTATAGATATTTTTCTTGGTTAATAAAAAAAAATATAATTTAATTTTGTTACAGAAATAAAGCTGACTTCATCAATATACCTCCTTTGCTGCAACCGCTTGGTGGTTGGTCGAGAAGACGGTACTATAGTGATCGTGAACGCAGCACACACGGTGCAACTGCAACTGTTACACGGCACGCATCAGCAGCTGGACGGTAAGTCTTATGATTGACACTTAAGTTAATAACACGATATTTGGGTTAATCAACTTTTAAGGCACTCCATAAGTGTCATGGAAAAACCGATAAAATCCGTAATAAATAAATAATACTGGACGATACACACAGCATTATCTAGCGCTAAGCCAAGCAGAGCTTGTGTTATGGGTACTAGATAACTGATATACATAATATAAATATATTACATAAATATATATATTATTAGTATCCAATGGAAACCGACCAGATGAACTGAACAAATATTTGCAAATCGTACAAACATTTGTCCCGAGGCGGGAATCGAACCCGCAACCTCATGCGTCGCAGGCAGACCTTCGCCCACCGCGCCACAGAGGTCTTCAAAGGTGGAAGATAAAACATAGGCAATTTCCATACAAAAAACCTCCAGCAAAAGGCTTCTAAACCTTTGTATAGAGATTGCCCATGTTCCGCTGAGTTACCAAAAGAAAATCAAAACTTTAAATTTTTTAATTCTATAAGACATTCTATAAATTTTTTAATTCTATAAAACCATGAAACTATCATGTTACCAGAGTGCCTACTCGGAAAACGGAAATCGAAGTTTCTGATTAGTTTTCAAGCAAACGGTAATCTTATGCAAGCTACATACGAGTTGGTTTTGCACGAAAACGAATCAGAAACTTCGATTTTCCTTTTCCGAGTAGGCCTGCTGATAATCTAAGTTTACGTTAACATTAAAACAATCATATTTTAAACTGAAATACAGATTTTATCGATTGTTCCATAACGGGGACACAAAAGGAGTGTCATAAAAGTTGATTCACCCATTTACCATGATTTGAGTTTTGAGTCCTCCAATATTTCGACACAGTTTCATGCGCCATGATCACGGAACAACTGACGACTTTTGAATGAACAGACGTATCGATCTACCCTCTTTCTTTGTCTTTTGCTACGAATGTTACCACTACCACCGGTTTCATTATCGAACGCAACTCGATCACGACACACAACACTGACGGTATCTCAACGCGGCCCGGTTGATACATCACTTCGGTTAAAATATTTTAAACTTACGCGATCTGAACACATTATTATTAATTATTCACGGGTATTTATCGCGTTTTTAACAAAGTGTCGCACTACCTACGCGATAAATACCCGTGAATAATTAATAATAATCACTTCGGTTTTTGCACATTCTCACCACTTTCGGATAGTTGGAAACCTTCTCGGTTGAAGTTCATGAGTTTGGTCATGGTATAAGAAAACAAGGTATGCTCTTCGGAGACACAATGGTCACGTGGGTGTCTCCAGCTTACGTCATCATCGCCATCGGCGAATGAGAAGATGGATCTGTTTCCTGATCTTAGCAGTAGCGTAAAATCGTAACTCCCCGAAATCCTGAAAAATCGTAACCGCCCGAAAACTATGTGGTTTTGTATTTACCAATTATTTATCACATTGACTCGTGTTTAACTAACCCCATTTTGACTGATCTAACAAACATAATGACGATTCACATTTTTTTTTATTGATTTTTCAATTGACCCTTATCACATTTTGTTTCCAAACTATAAAATTTTGTTGAAATTAAGTGGCAACTGGACAGTGACGTCACCTAGCAACACTCCCGGAAGAGCGGACCTGTTTTATTGGATCATGTGTTTGGTAATTTGATTCGCCTCCTGTACCATTCTTGGTATGTAATGTCCCTCTGTTGAGATTACTTGAGGATTATGCAACTCGATCCAGTGGTTTGAACCAGTCTAGAAGATGCTCCGCTATCGCAGACTTCTCCGTGGCCAGATTCGTATGTGCAGGTACAAGGGATGTGCAGGGGGTCACCTCGGAACACGAAAATGCACAAAACTACTTCGACGGGACTTGAACCCGCAATCCTCCCTCAGTACGGGATGCGCTAACCAATTGCGCCACGAGGTCAAGTGACGTAGGAGTCCCAGTGTGAGGCTTACGCTCTATACTCATACTCATTTATTCGCCGTAAGAGCACACACTTGGATACATCAATTTACAAAAATATAGTTTACAATGGTGTTTATATTATAATTCAAAGCCATAAAACAGACATGACAGGGAAAAAATAAAGAATTAGATTTTTTTTAAAATGGTAAATGAATAATAAATAGATCAGCTGCAAATAGGCATAGTTATAGTCCTGTAAGTAAAAATTCTAATTATTATAAGTTCATAGTAATAGGGCATTATCAAAACCAAATAGCAAAAACCTACGAAAATTTTACTTTCTGATTCATTTTGAAGCAAAACCTCGCAGATTTTTTTTTCATTTGTCATCGAGGGTTTTTATATATATAGGTCCATTTCTATGCATGTGATAGATTACTTGAGAGTCTTTACTTTATAACTTTATAGGAACAAAATGACATGTGAATATGCACTGTCCTACTAGGGCAACAAAACAAAGTATGCTTGCTAGAGTTGCTAGTAAACAATTTATTCTAACATAGCCAATTATTAATACTTTTGTAAATTTTATCGATATCCAATACCAGCCGATCCCCGCGTTATTACTCGCGTTAAATTTGAATTTCACATTTCTAGGGGGATGAAAAGGTCGTTATTCCCGTAAATCTCCCATGGACATTTGATGTTCTACCAGGAGAAAAAGAAACCTATGTTACTCTCCATCCTTTCAACTAACTCTATTCCAAAAATCAAGTTGGTTGCTTAGTGCGTGAAGGAAGGACAAACAAACACACTTTCGCGTTTATAATACATATTAGGTAGAATTAGAACCTAAAGCCTATAAAACTGATCTCTACCACTGCAAATACAGCTTTGAGTGCAGGTCGTAAAGTATCAAGTCTTGTATTAGCGATATTACATCTGTACTCAAGATTCAAGATTCGTTATTGCGAACAGAGAAAATACATATTCTTTATTCCTCTGGAACAGGAACAGTGTTACTTTTCCTTCTGAGATTTGTTCTTTTTTTGTACTTAATTACGTGCGTTTCTACGCATGTGATGATATGCGTTTCTACGCATGTGTAGATATGAGTTTCTACGCATGTGATGATATGCGATTCTAGGCATGTGATGATATGCGTACAAACACGTACGGCTATAGTACATCTCATACATCATATAGTACATATATAAGGGACTACTACTTACTTTATCACTTCATAGGAACAAAATGACATATGTATCCATATGCACTTTCCTACTAGTGCATCGAAACAAAACAACGTATGCTTTTAAACAATTTATTTTATAAGTATATTTTATCCATATATATTAGAAGAAGCTAAAGCATGTATAACCGATATCTGCCACTGGAAATACAGCTTTGAGTGCAGGTGTTAAGGTATCAAGTCGTGTACTAGCGACAGTACATCTGTCCTCTGGAACAGTGGGAGTGTCCTCTGTATCCATGGGCGCGGCAGCATTCGTCCTTCTCGGGGTTGATGCGGGAGCAGACCTGAAGAGAATATAGACTTTGAGCGATGTGTGTAATAGAATAGAAGAATAGAATAGAAATACTCTTTATTGCACACCAAGATAGAATAACAAGACAGGAAAACACAAACACAGAAATAGTTGTACAATGGGCGGCCTTATCGCTAATAGCGATTTCTTCCAGGCAACCTTTGAATGGACACGTAATTATTGTATAGGTATAGACGGTGGCGTATTAAAGACTAATGTATACTATACAGAAAATACATAAACAATTACCTACTGATATATAAATGTCAATAAATATCTACTAAGTTTAAAGAGTTTACATAAACATATATAAAATATTAACTATTTGAAATCGAATTAAGAAAGTGTTCATAGACCATATTTTTAAATATAGGGAGAGATTTAGCTTGTCTTAATGTTGATTGTTGACTGGCAATAGCGACAGTAGGTAAGAGTCTCCTGAGCTGATCTGAGAGGAGTACAGGCCTTCCCCGTTATTCATAAATAGCTGCTGCCCGCGCCTTCGCCCGCGTTTTGTCGGGATCAAAAAGCCTATATGTTATTTCAGGTCCCAAACTATACCCATACCAAATTTCAGCCTAATCGGTTCACTAATTTTAGCGTGATGGAGTAACAAATATCCATACATCCATCCATACAAATTTTGAGATCCTTATACTCACTTCCGAATATTATAAATGCGAAAGTAACTCTGTCTGTCTGTCATGTTTTCACGCCAAAACTACTGAGCCGATTTAAATGAAATTTGATACACAGATACTTTACAGCCTGAGAAAGGACATTGGCAAAATCAGCCAATGCGAAAAAATGGTTGTAAGGGGATGAAAGATGGGTTGAAAGGTTGTATAGAAGTATCGTCACTATTAAAGCTAAAAGCTTGGAATTTATTTTTTAGGCTGTTAATTAGATATAAACAAAACGCAATTTAAAGTTCCTACAAATTTTACCCTCAAGGGGGTAAAATATCAAAGGAAATAGGGGATGAAAGTTTGTATGAAAAATCATACTGTCACGATTCCACGCGGACAAAGTCGCGGGCCCAGCTTGTTTATAATATTAATAGGATAGGATTTCTCACCTGGTCGCAAGGCCCGACCCTGGTAGCAGCCTCGGTAATGTCAACCACCATGGCGGCAGCAACCAGCAGGATGATGAAGAAAGCTTTGTAGGCGGCCATTTTGTTTTTTGGAAGTTAGGTTAGTTCTTTACGACGGTTCAGTGAGGTGTGATGATCCGAAGTGTCCGGTATGTCGCTTATAAAGGAACGGATAAGGAAAATGGGTGCAAGATATTTTATTTTATCTTGTCAATAACATGAATATAACAAATCTTGTAGATACCCTTTCGGTCTTGTAGATATCTTTTTGGTTATGTATTGATAAGTGTTTGTTTACATATTTTTGCGAGATTTATTTGTTTAGGATGACTTCGGTGCAGGTAGCGCTATGGGGTTAAAGTTTTCATGGTCAAAGTCATCATCAGCCCGTACACGTCCACTGACGCCACGAATAGCAGACCTGAGCCGCCTCCATCCAACGACTCCCTGCGACCGCTACGATGTTGTCGGTCCATCGAGTCCCACACTCCGTTTCGCAATGCATCGCGGTCGCCACTCGAGAACCTTTACTCCCCAACGGTTATCGGTTCTACGAGCTATATGGCCTGCCCATCGCCACTTCAGCCTGCTGAAAGTAAAATAAAAGTAAAAGGATTTTTATTTGCCAGAACAGATGTAGAAATTACAGTAAATAAACCTTAAATAAAAAGAAAATCTTATATACTTTAACAAAATCGGGCTCCACTCTGCATATGCTATGGTAGAGCAGATCATACCTAGCGCTGGTCTTCCGTGGAGACCGTGTATAATATATAAGTAAAGAATAATAATCTAGCTATTGCCTGCGGCTTCGCACGCGTTTTTGTGGGATAAATAAGTTTTTTCCCCCGACGTTTCAACAGTTTTACACTCTGTCGTGGCCATGGGATGACTGGAGTACTGGAGCTACCGCCTCTGCGAAGCGGGGGGCAGCATTTCTTGCAACTACCCTCACGCGATAAACACCTGTGAATATTTAATAATAATGTGTTCAGATCGCGTAAATTTAAAAACTTTAAATAAATGAAATATTTAAAAAACTTTTAAATACAAGCTTTTATATCATCTAGGATCAAAGTGCTTGGGAAGACAAATCCAACGAAACCAAACTCGACGTGCTTTATTCGTTTCGTTTAGGAGTTCCTATGGCCACCTTCGGTTACCATCATCAGACCATCTGGGTGGTATCATGACATTGCATTGTCACCGAACTTACCTACCATATCTTTCAGTTCAATCGGTTGAGGATAATTGGTCTAAAATTGAGTTGCAAGATTCCAGCCGAACAAACATACATGGCAAGTTAAAAAAATATCAGTGTTTTTCGCCATGATTTAAGCTATTCCCTTGCTGAGTTTCATTGAATTTCATTCAGCCGTTCAGTCGTAACTATTATAGTCTCAATATCCATACTTATCAAATTGCTTGATTGTCCGTCTATCTGCCCTTGTTACCTTTTTAAGAAGGGCAGATAGACGGACAATCAGGCAATTTGATAAGTATGGATATTGAGACTATAATAGTTATTTGATGTTTTACAAAAACTCAAAACCGACTTCAGTATTTTCACAATTTATTATGTTTTTCGGCACAAATAGTATATAATTCCTCGAGAGTAAAATGTATACGGGACCACGCCATTATGATTTTCTATACAATATCCATTAGACATCGAAATCGGCCCAAAATTAACACAGAAATCGGCGAAAATAAATAAGAATATCATACAGCCGTTAAGGTTTTCTGGAAGAAAACTCTTTTTCAGGGTTAAGCTCGACTATGTACATAATCTTATTATATAAGTTGATACAATGTATTACTGTATACAATAAAGAATTACAAAGATTTACAAAGAACAGAACCTCCTCCTATCGCTTGGGCGCTTGGGGCGCTTGCGACTGGTATTGATACGGACCAGTTGAGCTAACTGCAGACTGTTGCAAACAGTTTTCAATTGTAAATACTAGTTTTATTTGTTTATATTATTTGATTGTTATTTTCTTTGTCAATATACATAGATACTTTAATATGCGTAGTGCGACTATATTGTCAAACATATTCTTTGTAAAAGGCTTACTACAAAATATCAGACTATCGAGAAGATAAAAAAATTGCGACAGATTTTGCTCCAACTCGAAAAAATAACACCTAACAGCCCCCCTAGCACGGGGATTTATCTCTTGGGTAGAATAGACAATAATGACATCGCATCACCACACATTGCGTACAATATTGAAGTAGAAGGGATTAATTTCAAATAATTTACGCATTCGATGATAAAGTGACGTCATTTTTCTCTATTCTACCCTAGACAACAATCCCCGTGCTAGGGGGGCTGGAGTAAGGTTTCTTCGTCGCTTCTAAAAAATAAATAAAAAAAAAGCCTTTTATATCTCGATTTTCAATTACCTATCATAATCTCATAAGCAAAATGCATAAAAAATCTATTAAAATGAATGAGATTATTGATGAAGTTAAATAAAGTTAAATACAATTAAAAATTGTCATCATCATCAATGATTACTTCATTGATGATGATGACAATTTATGATTATTTACATTATGTATGTACAATATGTACATCAATTAAATTTAATTTGTATACTTATTTATCTTTATTATTATTTGACATTTAAATTCATTACATTTTAATTATACTTAAGTAGAAATTTCTTAGGTTTATTTTTCATTTTCGAGAAGCCCTACGGTGAAGGCCTCATCTAAAGAATGCCATTACTCCCTCTCTTTAGCCAGTTGCATCCAGTATGGTCCTGCAGTGTTTTTGATATCATCCTCCCATCATCGGGCGTCAGGCCTTCCTCGGTGTCTTTTGCCTTGTGACCGCTTACATGTTGTTACCTTTTTTGTCCATATCTGGTCTTCTATTCTAGCAATATGGCCAGCCCACTTCCATTTCAGTCTTTGAGCGAAGTTGAGAGCATCAGTCGCTTTTGTTAGTTTTCTTATTTTAGTGTGTCTGACTTTGTGTCGTCGCTTCTTTACTTAAGAAGGCTACGAACCTTTCCCAAACAAAAACGGATTTTCCCATGCGGATTTGTTGTTGTTTCACGTAGAATGAAATGGGTCGCGCTATGAGTGAGAAAGCGCGTCTAACCATCTAATAAGAAGCTATTATGTGGCTGTGTGCGTGTTGGCACCATTTTTTGAGATTTTTTCGTACTTTCCGATTAATTTTGAGTTAACGATTGATTTCTAAAATATTTTTGATTATTTATAATGTTGAATATATTTGGGATGTTTGCAGCGCGACAGTTAATAAAGGTGCATAAAAAATCGCTTGAAGATGACTCGATTTGGTGGTCAAAATTAGTTTCGCTCTCATTTAAATATCATTATGTTTTTTCAAAAACTAAGCCGCTGCAAACATAGCTATTTTTCATCCGATTACATATGGAAACATCGTTTCCAAATGAAGCGGAAGGTACGTTTGTATGGGGAATAAGGCTATCCGTTCCGTTCTTAAGTCTAAATACCGAAGCGATAGAAATAAAAAATATCACATTATTTCCAAGTTACTGTTTAATTTTAAGAATTTGACTTTTTCTAAGTGTACATTTATTGTATTTACGGATAATAGTATTTTTTATTTTGATAATCATTTTGATTATCGATTTCTTATCGTAATCGATACTAATCTAACTAATAATATAGGGTGTAACACAAATCCTGTAATCACATAAAAGCGAAATAAAATCAAAAATGAAGCTGAAGAAAGGAAATTGGACTTAAGTTTGGATTTGAAGGAGTTGATGGAAGGAGCAAGTCTGATAGTTAGTTCCAAAGACGTACAGCATGTGCTCTAAAGGAACTGCCATAAAAGGGTTGGGAATGAGTTGAGAACTTGAGGAGTAAGTTGGAAACTTGAGGAGTCTCAGGAGGCATTTATGCTGAGTCGAGACCTTTTTGCTGCTGTAACACAGTCTCTCTTTTTTTTTAACATTTTGTGCAATTATTTTCTCGTACTATAAGTTACTATGTTATTTTGAAATGTATTTTATGTCTGTTTTGTACTGCAGCAGCAAATAAATGAGTGTCTATGTCTATATTGTGAGAGTTTAATTAAAGATATGATGAAGATAAGATACAGCTATTTCTCTAAGTACAAGAGCAGTAAGTGTGCGTCACTAAAAACTTGTTACAAGAATATGAAGCATATTGTTGATAAGGCTCTGGAGAGTGAAAAGGCTGCATTTTTTACTTACAAAATAAACAATAATAAGAATAATGCCAAGAAACTTTGGAAAAATCTAAAAGACAATATCTTACCTAATAATAAATCATATGCCGAAATTCCAAGCCATCTCAATGACCCAGCCCTTATAAATGTCCACTTCCTAAATGTGCCTGGATCGGGCCAAGTTAACTTATCACTCCTCACATATTATGAGCATTTTCGATGTGGCAACGGATTCTTCTCACTTCAACCGGTATCGGAATTCACAGTACTTAAGATTATTCAAAGTCTCAAATCCAATGCTCAAGGCGTTGATGGCATATCAGTGGAGATGTTGTTACTGACTCTACCTGAATCACTTCCATCAATCACGGCAGTAATCAACAAGTCCTTGAGCAGTGGTATATTTCCGGACTCATGGAAGGCTGCCGTGGTAAAGCCGATTCCTAAAAATAATCAACCTTCTACTCTGGGGGACTTGAGGCCAATAAGTCTGCTTCCTTGTCTGTCCAAAATATTAGAAAAAGTGGTGAGCATACAAATGGTTAAGTTTATAGAGGTACAGCAAATTTTACCTAAGCTACAATCGGGTTTCCGCAGGAGCCACAGTACATCCACTGCCCTACTTGATGTTGTCGATAATCTTCTAGCGGCTTATGCAGTGTGCTCGTTCTGCTGGATTTTACTAGGGCATTTGATTCCATAAATGTCACCCTGTTATTATCCAAGCTTGCTTTTTACGGCTTTGACATGAACGCAATCCGGTGGTTCTGTAGTTACCTTGGCAATAGAAGTCAATGTGTTGAGCTCAAAGGTTCCGATGGTGGCCCTCTGAGATCATCTTTTGAGCCAGTTATCAGGGGAGTACCGCAGGGTTCCATCCTCGGCCCAATCCTTTACACCCTGTATAGTGCTGATATAGTCGATTGCATCTCTTCATGTCGCTATCATTTGTATGCTGACGACTTACAGCTGTTCCACTCATTTAAGCCCTCAGATGCTTCTGGTGCTGCAAATGAAATAAACCTTGACTTAGCTAAAATTTTTAAATGGTCGACATGCAAAATTGAACCCTAAAAAGTCAAAGTATCTAATAATAGGTACAAAAGCTAAACTAAAGAAATTGGATAGTTTAAGCTTGAATATAAACATTAATGGGGAGCCAGTTCAGTGTGTCAGGGAGGCACAGAACCTTGGACTTAAGTTTGATAGCAACCTTCGGTTTGAGAGCCATGTTGCTCATAATGTGCAACAATGTTTCTATAGGTTGAAAATGCTTTATAAGATCCGGCCATACCTTTGTGAAACTATACGTATCACTCTCTGTGAGTCTTTAATCTTATCCAAGTTAAATTATGTTGATGTGGTCTATGGCCCATGCCTGCTTGGTCGAAGTGAAAAGCTTATTCAGCGCGTGCAGAATGCCTGTGCACGCTTCTGTTTTCATATCCCTCCACGTAATCATGTCACGCCTTACCTGAACTCAGCGAACATGCTCAAAATGAAAGCCCGCAGGAGACTCCATCTTGCTATATTGCTCTTTGGCCTTACCAAAAATATGATACCCCAATACCTACACGCCAAGCTTACCTGGGCCAAAAGCAGCTCCCGCTACCCAAGACGTGAGTGCACATATGTATTCGAAACGCCCAAACACAGAACGGCCGCATTTAGAGGATCGTTCCGATTCGCTTCTTCGAAATGTTGGAATGATTTACCACCACCATTTAGAGCTTTGAATAGCGTTTTTTCGTTTCGACATAAAGTACGAGATTATCTTTTCGAGATTCAAAAATGTATACTATAGTATCACTCTTTCTTACCTTTCCTTATCTAGCCTTTTCGCACTCATGTTGACCTTTTATCTACACATTATTTACTCCGCACGAAAAACGATAATTTGCAGTGGTCAGCACCTATTCTGGTATCCTTCGGCCTTGATAAGGCTGCGTAATACACGACCAGAGGCTTCCTCACGTTACAATCACGTTTACTCATATCAAAGAGAATACAATACTACTCATATTCTTTGGCTGCACATAAAGAGATAAATGGATATGGCAGGCGAGGCGACAAACTCTAATTTGTTAAGTAAAAATCCGACATTACATACTGCACTTTCATGTAACTTGAATAGACTTCTTCTACTTCTTTTAGCTTTGGCTCGAATAGACTTCTTTGTTATTGGCAATATGTGTCTGGTTTGCCACTGTCTTTTCTGCCACTGTCCAGTTCACGGAAATTTCATCTTCAACTTCTTCTTTTATGGCGCCATGGAAATTTCAAATGTGAATGTTGTGCTCTTCACTTGATGTCAGTTCCAAGGGAATGTCTAGTGCAGTCAAATGCATAAGTAAATGTAATGGTAAATGTCAATGATCGTCACGGCGGTCAACTGTCACGGCGGCCTAACAGAGGGCGCGTTCCGTCTGCCAATAGCAAAAAGTAAAGTCTTGCGTTCACAGTTATTTTGTTTTATTGTTTGTAGATTCTTTTTCTGTACATAAGCCTTATTTGTATGTCTTTTATTCTTATATTTGCTTTTTGTTCCTTTTTAGTATCAAATTTGTATGTTATCCTAATGTATTATATATATATATATATATATATATTGTTAGTTATATTGTAACTCTTTATATTCTTTATTTTAATATTTTAGCACACTAATCTATTGTCTAAGTAGTGGTCAGTATTGAGGTCACCTCAAATAGGTTCCTTCTGAAAACCAGCGCTATCTTGCATTATGTAAGGTAGCATTAGCTGAGATGGAACCCTTTGATCTGCACACCACCGTCACAGCGCGGAGCACACTCCGGTAGCTCGCACACCTATATAATGGAATGAATAATGTTGTACATACCTGTATTAATATAATCACAGTACCTACCTACCTATACATATCAACCTTTTGCTATTTATTAGCTTTACTGTGTTGTCAATTTGTTCTTCCCCTAACGTCTTTTTTTTTTTTGTAGGGTAGGTGGGTACCTACTGCTTTATTATTGGAACTTGTAATTATATTTTCCGCTTCGTAATTTTGTATTGCATCTTTCATTTATTTATTATTTCTAATTAAGTTCTATTTCTGTTCTGTGCTGTATCAGGGTTGTGTTTGTCAATAAATTTTTCTCTATCTCTTTTTTCTCTAGTTAGACGAATAAAGGTACTCGAAGCGTTCTTTAAGATACGTTGGAGAAAGAGGATTAAAGAATAGAATAAAAAAGATAAAGAACGATTTAAGTGTGCAATAAAGCATTTTATATCTATCTATCTAAAGCATGGTTTTAAATTACCGTCGAATGACAAATCGTTTTCGAGATCATATAGATCTTCATAACATATTTCCTGTTACCTCAAAGATGTAGAAATACTTAAAGAATTCTACGGTCCTATTTCTTACTATAGGGATGTCAAAACAAAACAAAATATATTTGTAAACAATTTATATTAACATAACCAATCAAAAATCATTAACACATTAGTACGTTTTGTTCATTTGTTTATTTGTTTGTTATTTTACATATTAGAAGAACCCAAAGTCTATATAACCGATCTCAGCCATTGCAAATACAATTTCGAGTGCAGGTTGTTAGGTTAGAGACATCAAATCTTGTACTAGCGACAGTACATTTGTCCTCTATAACAGTGGGAGTATCCGTTGTTGGATCCATGAGCGCGGCAGCATTCGTCCTTTACACGGTTGTTGAGGCGGGAGCAGAACTGGGTAATAAAGAAATTAACATAATTAATTTTAACAAAATTTATTTGGCCACATAACACGACATATTACAGTTAAAGGAAAGTACAGGAAACATAAACATCATCAGCATCATCATCAGCCCGTACACGTCCACTGCTGAACATAGGCCTCCCCCAAACGACGCCACGAATAGCGGTCCTGAGCTGCCTCCATCCAACGACTCCCTGCGACCGCTACGATGTCGTCGGTCCATCGAGTGGGAGGTCTACCCACACTCCGTTTCGCATTGCATCGCGGTCGCCACTCGTCAACATAAACATACATAAAGAAAATAGATAGGAAAAGTGTTAGCGCTGGTTTTCAGATTAATTTAATTCAGAACATGTTACATTAGAGTCATATCGAAGCAAAGGAAGCCACATCCCATTAAAAGTCATGGATGTTGCTGCCTTTGCTTCTTTATTTTGATTATAAGAATCAGAATCAATAACTTTATTTCTTTAGGCTTACAAAATAAGCACTTAGACAAGTCAAATTGTATACTATAAACATAGTTATTATTATCACATAAGAAATAAGGTGTTATTGATATTCTCTTCAGTTCAATTTTTTGTCCACTAGTGGAAGAAGTGAAAGAGAAACCACTAGCACATTATAATATCACTTATTGTGTCTAATACATGTTTATTTTGCCTATCTAAATCTAAATTTAATTCAATTTAGATACATGTCAATATGTCTTTAAAGCTAAACAGAACATTGAATTTCTTACATACTACTGACAGTGCGGAACGGAGCGACATCTGGCCAAGCATTAACATCATTGATGTAATCATCTATGGAGTAAAAGGCCTTCCTGATAAGATTTTGTTTAATGTACTGTTTAAATTTACGAATAGGGAGTTCAGTTGCTTCAGATGGAAGCTTATTATAGAAGCGCACGCAATTGCCCATAAATGATTTCCCCACCTTTCGTATTCATTTCATATTATGTACACATATTAATAAAGAATCGATGTCACTACAGAAGCTTTGCAACTGTGTGGTGGTGTGGTGACTCTTCGCAAAGTAGGGTGGGGTCCATTTTTACCTCTTCTTAATAACGTGATTACAACTTTCTAGGGGAGTTGGGGTCAAATTGAACATAATTCTAAGGAACTTTCTCTACCTACTCTTTGAAGTTTCTCTACGCGATAGGGTCCGGATTACGGATATCCGTAGAAGAACCAAAGTTACCGACATAGCTCTCAGAATTAGCAGGCTGAAGTGGCGATGAGCGGGCCATATAGCTCGTAGAACCGATAACCGTTGGGGAATAAAGGTTCTCGAGTGGCGACCGCGATGCAATGCGAAACGGATTGTGGGAAGACCTCCCTCGATGGACCGACGACATCGTAGCGGTCACAGGGAGTCGTTGGATGGAGGCGGCTCAGGACCGCTATTCGTGGCGTCGTTTGGGGGAGGCCTATGTTCAGCAGTGGACGTGTACGGGCTGATGATGACTCTATGAAGTGGATGAAAACTTGCTATTTGAAGTAGGGGTCAAAACAGAGCGAAATTCTATGGGCTCCGTTTCCGTATCTCCTGAATGAGGTGGATAAGAAATATTTTATGGTTGCAGTCAGAACAGAACAAAAATCAATGGGAAAAATCAATCAATGTTATATTGCTTATACTTTCGCAATTCAAACTAAATTATTTGATTAATTGATTGGTTGAAAATTATTTCTCACCTGATCGCAAGTGTCGACCCTGGTAGCAGCCTCGGTGACGTCAACCATCATGGCGGCAGCAACCAGCAGGATGATGAAGAAAGCTTTGTAGGAGCCCATTTTGTTTTTTGTTGACAGTTGGTTAGTTTCTCTAAGACAGTTGAAAGTGTTGTGATGAGGTTGGGTTCGTTTGTGGTTTATAAAGGAATGGATAAGAAAAATAAGTTCAAGATTTGTAATGTTAGTGTTATATATTGGTTTAGGTTAGTTATCAATTGATAAGTGTTTGTTTACATACTTTCGAGATTTATTTGATTAAGATAACATCTGTGGCGCAATGGGGTAAAGTTTTCATGGTCATTTATCAATAAAAGTATAATAACCTAACTGTTACCTGCGGCTTCGCATGCGTTTTTCGGGATAAAAATATCAAAGTTCTTCGCCGTGATTTAACACGTTCCCTATGCAGTAGTAATGGGTCAATGACTGTTTTTGCGTTAGCGAAACGAAACCGTTTTCTATAAACTGTCAACTAGTTGAAAAACCAGTTGATATTTAACTTGTTTGGTTCATAGAAACGTAAACTGTAGTAGAAGGCGTTAAGCGTTGTAAAACGTTTAACTGTTAATGTTGTTCAATGAATTAACCAGTTGATAGAATCAACTAGTTTAGCGGTAAACAGAAAACGGTTAACTGTAAAAAACTGTTTAAAAAAACGGTTTGTCGTTTCCACGCTCACAACTACTATGCAGCCAAGATTATGGAGTCGACCACTTACGTGCAAACGAAAATTTTGGATCTTATGTTGCAATAGCTTGGTCTATAATAGACCTAGGTATTGCAACATAAGATCCAAAATTTATTAACAAAGAAAATAACAATCAAATAATTTAAAAAATTAAACTAGTATTTACGATTTAAACAATTGAGCTAACTGCAGACTGTTGCAAACAATCTACAGATAGCTCAACTGGTCTATATAAATACCAGTCGGAAGCGTCTCCAAGACACCGGCTGCATTGCCCCGCTGTATGGCAATGCTAATGCGCAAAATTTATTATGATATAAAGTTCTACATAATATATAAATGAATTTTTATGTCCCCCTCAATAAAAAAAACGCATAAGCGACAACTTTAAAATGCACAACCACCGGTGGGTCATGCACAGGGAACGTGTTAAGCTATTCTCTTGCCTAATTTCATAGAATTTCATTCAGCCGTTTAGTTGTGAAAAGATAAAAAAGGCAGCTAGATCGACACTTCTTCCACTAGTGGACAAAAAATTGAAGTGAAGAGAATATCAATAACACATTATTTCTTATTTGATAATAATAACTATGTTTATAGTATACAATTTGACTTGTCTAAGTGCTTATTTTGTAAGCCTAAAGAAATAAATTTATTGATTCTGATTCTGACAAGCAGGCAATTCGATAAGTATAGATATGGTCACTTAAACTTTTTAAAGTTTTTAATGTAAAGAAAAACTGACTTCCATTTCCCTTTATTTTCACTGTTTTGAGAATTTTGCGGGACAAATAGTATAATTCTTGAGAAATAAAATGTATGTACATATATGGGACCACCCCATTATCATTTTCCATACAAAACCAAAGGACATCGAAATCAAGCCCACAAATGACTAAACAGTACGAGAGCCCATGACAATTTTTTTGTCTCTTAGCAATACAGCAAAAACCGCATTCAATTGATAGATTCGATTATTTTCGAAAATACCCATATAATAAATTTTCCGTGTAGTGTTTGACCTGACCGAATTATCAAAAATGTCAACAAAACGATCTGACGGAACCCTCCGTGGGTGTGTCGACTCGCACTTAGCTGGTTTTTTTATACCTGTGTTCTATCTTCCGTAACCTAACAAAACGGCTCGGTTGGAAAACGAGCGTTGGTTGTACGTATAACCTGACTTGCTGACAAGGGACCATTTTGTGACTCAAGCATACCTACTGTTTTCTCTTATATGTTGTTCTTTAATGGTCGGTGTCCTCTGGTACACTCTACACATGCACACATTTGACTACCGATGTGGCGCGGTGGGTGAAGGTCTGCCTGCGGCGCAAGAGGTTGCGGGTTCGATTCCCGCCGTGGGACAAATTCTTGTACGATCTGCAAATATTTGTTACGGATGTCCTAGCTATTTTCTATTTATAAAAAAAAATATCTATCTATGTTTGTATTGCATTATGTATATCAGTCATCTAGTACACATAACACAAGCTCTGCTTAGCTTGGGGCTAGATGATGCTGTGTGGATTGTCCAACATATTATTTATTTATTTAACACATACATACATACATACAAACACGATGCATTTTATATTGACAGTATTAATATTAGAATGAAAAAAAAATTTCTAGTAACAATTCCGCGTATAACCTTCTCTGATAGTATTCATCAAAGTAAGTTGTCTACTAGTTTCGTCTCTCCACGAGACATCTTCAGGACACCACAATACTCGACCTTGACATTGAGATTGGTCAGCACAGCAGCACCGACAAATTCCCGCCAGCGATGTTGCCTCTCCGAGCTCCTCGCGCCAAGACAGTATCGACAGTGCTGGATGTACATTGCACATATGTGCTAACGCCTTAACGTTCCTAGATTCTTTGGACCACTTACGACCTGTTTCTACCCATGCAGTCCGCTGAGTTTGATCATAGAGTTTTAAAAATAACAATCAATGAAAAATAATGGAGATCAAAACTTATAACTCAAATTGCATTATTTCCTTTAGACCTTACAGGACTCTTGGACACGTCACAAAATTAAAATTACATAAGTAAAACAGGGAAATAAAGTGCCACTTTGATTTGTTGTTCAATTCAATCTTTTTATGGAGCGAGTGTTAAGAAGCGAAAAACAAACCTTTACCTTGTTAGGTTGTTTTCGAGTTGGAGCAAAACTCGTCCCAAACTTTTTTTCCTCTAGATGATCTGATATTTTGTAGTAAGCCTTTTTACAATGGATATGTTTGATAATTTGTTTGAATTTATTTATTGATAATTTTTGCAACTCACTTTAATTTTGTTGTAAAAGCGTGTACATTGCCCTTTAAAAGCCCTTTTTACACTATTCTTGTGTTGCCTTGTTTTGGGCAAAGCGAGTTTGTTCTTATTTCTAGTATTTACATTATTTATGTCGCAATTTTTAGGTAACCGATCGATATTTATACGAGTGTACAATAATTTTTCATAAATCCCCCAGTAATATCAAATGATCCTATCCATCCAAACTTGCCTGGTAGACATCGTTCTTGAGCGATAAGACTGCCACTTGTCACTTACTTTACATGTTGTTTTTGTATTGTTTCAATAAAGCATTTTCTATCTGTTTATCTATATGCATGGTTATAAATTACCGTCGAATGACCATCCCAACTCGTTTTCGAGATCCTATTGGTCTTCGTAACACATCTCCTGTCATCCTGTTTTCTCCGGTCTCTACTTTTAAGGATTTTAAGCTCCTATTTCTTAATATTAGAATGAAGAAATATTTAGTAACAATTCCGCGTATAACCTTCTCTGATAGTATTCATCAAAGTAAGTTGTCTACTAGTTTCGTCTCTCCACGAGACATCTTCAGGACACCACAATACTCGACCTTGACATTGAGATTGGTAAGCACAGCAACACCGACAGAGTCCCGCCAGTGATGTTGCCTCTCCGAGCTCCGCGCGCCAAGTTGGCTTGGCGCGCGGAGCTCGGAGAGGCAACATCACTGGCGGGACTCTGTCGGTGTTGCTGTGCTTACCAATCTCAATGTCAAGGTCGAGTATTGTGGTGTCCTGAAGATGTCTCGTGGAGAGACGAAACTAGTAGACAACTTACTTTGATGAATACTATCAGAGAAGGTTATACGCGGAATTGTTACTAAATATTTCTTCATTCTAATATTGTGCAATGGATTTCCGCAAAGTAACGCCTGAATCTATTATTTATCCTATTTCTTACTAAAGAGGTGCCAAAACAAAATATGCATGTGAACAATTTATTATATATCCAATCAACAATCATTAATACATTAGTAAATTTTGTCCATTTCACATATTAAAAGAACCCAAAGCCTGCATAACCGACCTCTGCCATTGGAAATACAGCTTCGAGTGCAGGTTGTTAGGTTAGAGACATCAAGTCGTGTAGGTACTAGCGACAGTACATCTGTCCTCTATAACAGTGGGAGTGGCCGCCGCCGTATCCATGAGCGCGGCAGCAGTCGTCCTTTTCACGGTTGATGCGGGAGCAGAACTGGGTTATAAAGAAATTAACATCATTTATTCAGCACATGTTACATAAGCTTTGCAACTATAGTTATAAGTATGGTGGCGTGCTGACTCTATCACTCAGTCGCCAGGTAGTGTGGGTTCCATTTTTACCTCTTCTTAATAACGTGATTACAACTTATAGGGGAGTTGGGGGTCAAAATAGAACATAATCATCATCATATCAGCCCATACACATCCACAGCTGGACATAAGCCCCCATATGACGCCACAAATAGCGGTCCTGAGCCGCCTCCATCAATCGACTCTCTGAGACCACTACGAACATAATTCTAAGGTATAGGTATTTTTTACCTTTACTCAATGAAGAGGATGAAATCTTGCTATTTAAAGTAGGTGTCAAAACAGAGTGAAATTCTATGGGCTCCGTTTTTGTGTCTACTGAATGAGGTGGATAAGAAAAATATATGGTGGCAGTCAGAACAGAACAAAATTCAATGGGATGTTTATTGCCTTCTAAGCTATAAAAAACATACTTTCGCAAATCAAACTACATTATTTGATTAATTGATTGGTTGAAAATTATTTCTCACCTGATCGCAAGTGTCGACCCTGGTAGCAGCCTCTGTGACGTCAACCATCATGGCGGCAGCAACCAGCAGGATGATGAAGAAAGCTTTATAGGAGGCCATTTTGTTTTTTGTTGACAGTTGGTTGGTTTCTCTAAGACAGTTGAATGTGTTATGCTGAGGATGGGTTCGTATGTGGTTTATAAAGGAGCAGATAAGAAAAATAATTTCATGATTTGTAATGTTTGTGTTATAGATTGGTTTAGGTTAGTTATCAATTGATAAGTGTTTGTTTACATACTTTCAAGATTTATTTGTTTGAGATAACATCTGTGGCGCGATGGGGTTAAGTTTCATGTTCAATAAAAGTATAATAATCTACGTATTACATACGGCTTCGCACGTGTTTCTCCGATATAAAAAATACTATGTCCTTCGTTAAGCTTTTCCCTGAACAAACCTTGAATTTCGTTCAGCCGTTCAGTCGTGAAAAGCTAACAAGGGTAGATAGTTGGTAGATCGATAAGTATGGATATGGGCACTTAAATTTTTTGACGTTTTTATTGAAACGAAAAACTGACTTCAATTTCCTTTCTCTCTCCCCTTATTTTCACTGTTTTTTTAGTTTCGCGGGACAAATTGTATAATCTTGCAGTAATAAAATTTATATGGGACGACCCCTGTATCATTTTCCATACGAAACCAAAGGGCATCGGAGTCGATCCATAAGTAACTAAGAAATCGGCGAAAATATATAAAAATAACATAATAAGGTATAGCTAAATATAAAACCTCGTATATTTGAAGTCTGTCAAAACATTAGGGTCTGGTACCTAAATAAACTTTTTTATATTTAACAAATCCATACATTTCTCTAACTCTCATAGTTACAGATTTGGCCATCCACTTCCATTTCAAAAAGCCACCCTGTATAGCAAAGAACTCATGGAAAACATTTCAATTGAATGCTGTTTCGGAGGACAGCATTTTTCGATTTATAAAAAAACCGTTTTTAGGGTTCCTGCTGCGAAATAGTTAATTTCCAATAGTAAGGAACCTTCCATGAGCGAGTCAACTCGCACTCGGCCGGTTTTATTTTTACATGTCGGTCGGAAGACCTCCGATGGTTGTACTTAATGTATTTACGTATAAATATAAATAATAAAAATATATTTCATATAACAATATTATAAATTGATAAATAGAGATAAATTAAATGAACTTAAAACAAAATTACAAATCTAAATTTAAATGAAATTAGATTAAAAATAAAAAGGTGAGGGAAGTGCGTTGTGCCGCTATTTGATTTTCAGTTGATAATCCTCTGCACAAGGCACCTTCATAGCGGAAATATGACGCAATCCGCCACGGTCTTGAGGATGCTGTTTCGGTTGCCCCTTACTCTGCTCATCAGGGAAGCGGTCTTCTTGAGCTTTGATGGCGTGAAAGCCATCAGTTTGGTGGTGCGAAAACATCCCCGACGCGCTTAAGAATCGGGGAAGCCACAACATCATCCTGAAGATATTGTTATATTGGATAGTTAGGGCGTCCATTGATCTTTTGGTGTACCTGACCCACAGGCTTACCGTGTAAAAACCCTGACAATAGGTTTTCAAAACCGTGATTTTCACTTGGTCCGTACAAAGGAGAAATCTGCGAGTCAGCATATTATCTCGGAACCGATAGAGCCCTAAGTTCCCTCTCAATATCTCCATCATTAAGGTCATCGGTAAGATAATGCCCCAGATATTTAAACGTCGTAACACGAGTAATGTTCAGACCGTCCAGGGTAATATTAAGTGTATAATCGGGATATTTACCCTTAGCATAAGGGCAGTACCGGTGGCCTTATAGACGATATGTATTCAGTTTTCTTTATATATGAGACCATGCGCATCAGCATAATTCACACAGAACTTTAGTAGTTCTCTGAGACCCCCACCGCTGGGCTCAGCACCACCATGCCGTCTGCTTAACTAATGTTATTGACGCTAACGCCGTTCATCCGACAGCCGACACGCATGCTGCTCAGCTACACGATGAGGTCGTTTACATATAGGTTGATGAGTCATCAGCCCCCCCTGCCTCACCCCATATCCGACCTATATGCTCCCGACATCGCATTGGCCCACTTCACATAGTCTAATTATCATACCAATACTTAATATCTTAAGGATTTGAAACGGTAGACCCCTGTCCCTCCTCCTTACTCCAGAGCACAACATACGACACAAGGTCAAAGGCTTTGGAGAGGTCAAGGAAACAGGCGTATACCGGTGTTCTGCGGTCTGTATAATACTGGACGGTGTGCTTGAGACCTACTATTGTGCTATCTGTAGACAGTCCCGGCCGAAACCCAAACTGAGCGTCATGTAGGTTTAGGCATTTTTCCAAGTAAGAACTGCTGACACTGGGACCGTTTTGTGACTCAAGCATAGGTACTGTTCTCTCTTGTATGTTGTTCTTTTTTGATCGGGGTCCTCTGGTACACACGCACACATACATACATACAAACACAAAGACACATTAAAGGCTGTCGCAGATCTGGACAGCACCACTGCCACAGATCTGGACAGCACCACTACCGCAAGCCACAAAAATGTGCATTCAATATGGGCTAATACTCGTAATGTTTAGATGCATTTTGTGACGGCATCAGATAACAGACAGATCTAGCTAGACTAGCTTGAAGCTTGCAGTAAGCCATTTTTTCAGTGTTAAATCCATCTAAAGGTGAGTTATTGGAATGATTATTATTATACCATGCAGTACCGGTGCTGCATGTATGTATGTGCTAAGGCCTTAAAGCTCCTATATTCTTTAGGACCACTAAGGACCTGTATCCACCCATGCAGATTCCCCAGTACCCACGTCGCTCTTGAGCGATAAGACCGCCACTTTTTACTTAATTTTTACGTTGTTTGTTGTATTGTTTCTATTGATTTAAGTGTGCAATAAAGCATTTTCTATCTATCTATAGCATTGTTTTAAATTACCGTCGAATGACCATCACAAATCGTTTTCGGGATCCTATTGGTCTTCGTGATACATCTCCTGTCATCCTAAATAAATAATAGATTCAGGCGTTACTTTGCGGAAATCCATTGCACAATATTAGAATGAAGAAATATTTAGTAACAATTCCGCGTATAACCTTCTCTGATAGTATTCATCAAAGTAAGTTGTCTACTAGTTTCGTCTCTCCACGAGACATCTTCAGGACACCACAATACTCGACCTTGACATTGAGATTGGTAAGCACAGCAACACCGACAGAGTCCCGCCAGTGATGTTGCCTCTCCGAGCTCCGCGCGCCAAGTGAAGCATTGCCCGCAAAACCCCCCTTTATATAGTCACGGATCAAACAGTGCGCACACAAAGTTCATAGTGTGTGTGTGGCAGTACTATTGTTTGAAAAGATTCGTAATAACGGTGACCTAGGCAAACCTGTACTAAGTTCATTCAACAGTGTATTATTACTATATTTTGTAATTTCTAAATTTTCTAAGACTGACATCCTAAATCCCTTATCACAAGTATGTAAAATAGAAAAACAATGATTTTGACTTAAAGAATGACCAGATTCCAATAAATGTTTTGCAAAGTTAGATTTTTCTGGATAATTGTTTCTATAAGCAGCTAAATGTTCTTTATACCTAACCTGAAAACTACGACCCGTTTGACCTACATAAATACCATTACATTCGTCACATACCAACTTATAAACACCCGATTTTTTATTGTTATCTAACCTATCTTTAACGTTACAAATCTGTTTTAATAAATTGTTTGTTTTGAACGCTGCGTGTACTTTATGTTTAGACAAAACTCTTGAAACTCCGTCACTCAATGGACCTAAATAAGTTAAACTGCCCACAAATTTGTCTATCCTTTCTGGAGCTACGGGATACAATAAGGAACGGATAATGTTTTGTTCTTTACTTCTTATTAAACCATCAACCATCTTTCTACTATATCCATTACTTTCAGCCGTGTGGTAAATAATAGATAGCTCTCTGTTAAAGTTCTCCTGAGACAAGGGGACTGACATCATTCTATGGACAAAACTACGGTAAGCTGATAGCTTATGTTGGAATGGATGACAAGATGAATTTGGTATTGTAATATCTGTGTAAGTAGGTTTTCTGTAAATTTGAAAATCATGCCTATTGTTTAACCTAGTTATTGTCAAATCTAAAAAGTTCAGTGAACCACCAATTTCTAATTCAAGTTTAAATTTTATTTTTGGATGAATTGCATTAAGTTTGTTAACGAACAGTTCTATTTGACGCAAACTTCCAGTCCAGCATATGATAATGTCATCTACATAACGATAATAATATAAAATGTTTGATTCCCCTATAATGTTTTTATTCTCAAAACTGTCCATGAAAATGTCTGCCATAAGTGGACTTAGTGGTGAACCCATAGCTAACCCTTCTTTCTGTTTGTAATATTGATTGCCAAATTGGAAGTAATTTTGTTGCATACAAGTTCTAGTCAAAGATATTAACTCCTCCTTTTCTGCCGGAAGTACTCGTTGTCGCTCAAGATGTCCTTCCAATATTATCAAACTCTCCTCATAAGGTACGTTTGTAAATAAACTTTCTACATCCAGCGATAATAACTTTGCATTGTGAGGCAGGCTAACATCTTTAACTTTGTTGACCAAATCCATACTATTCTTTAAGCTATACTTTGGATTGAATCTAGATCTACTTTTTAATTCGTAATTTAAATATTTTGATAAACCATATGCTGGTGCTCCTATGTAAGAGACAACGGGCCGGATTGGAATATTATTTTTATGTATTTTAGGTAAACCATACAACATTGGTGTTCTTGGATTCATAGGAATTAAATATTTAAGAGAGTTTGGAGAAATAAAGCATGAGTTTTTTGTCATTTCTTTTAATTCCTGTGTGAAAACTTTGGTTGGGTCGGAATTCAATAATTCAAAATCATTGCCCTGTATAACCTCATTAACCTTCTGCACATAAGTACCCCTTTCTAAGATAACTACAGTATTACCCTTATCTGCTTTTGTTATCACTAAGCTATTTTGATCTACCTTATTCCTTAAAGATTTAAAAGCATTTAATTCCCTTGGTAAACTTGGAACTATAGCTGAACTAATTGGTTTCTTTATTAAAGAGGCTACCTCATGTTTAACCCCTTCGTCAGCTTTACCCCTAACAATTGCCATCTCTGAATCAACAGCCAAAATCTCCAAAGTTTTCTTATTTAAAACTGGTTGTAAGTTGTATTTAAGACCCTTTTCTAACAGTGATAATTCTGAAGTTGTGAACTGGACGCCACTATGATTTTCTACGCGTTGATAGAACGTATGAGGACATGGTTGCTGCACAGTATTACTATTCCCCCTTAGTCGGTCTACCCTCTGTTTGTCTCTAACTAATCGATCTAATTTCCCTGTCTGAATTATATATTTCCTGTGGGCTAACTCAGCAGCGTATTCCCTAGCTTTATTATCTAGTAAATCAAATTCTATGTTGTGTAAGGAATAAGCTAACTCCATGTGTAAAACTCCCAAGTGAGTTTTATAGTTGTCTCTGATAGTAAACCAATGTTTTATTTCCTCATTTAACCAAGTATTCCTAGCCCTTATCAAAGCAACATTAGCTGCCCTACTATTTGTATTACTTCTAATTTTAATGTAAGATGGAATAACCCCCAAATGTTTACACTGTTGATTGAACCATACATTTTGAGCTGCAATACGATGTGACTGAGTGAGTTTGATGTATAATTTTGCCTGTTCAGCTGTACCTGCTGATCTAAGATAAATAATAGATTCAGGCGTTACTTTGCGGAAATCCATTGCACAATATTAGAATGAAGAAATATTTAGTAACAATTCCGCGTATAACCTTCTCTGATAGTATTCATCAAAGTAAGTTGTCTACTAGTTTCGTCTCTCCACGAGACATCTTCAGGACACCACAATACTCGACCTTGACATTGAGATTGGTAAGCACAGCAACACCGACAGAGTCCCGCCAGTGATGTTGCCTCTCCGAGCTCCGCGCGCCAAGTGAAGCATTGCCCGCAAAACCCCCCTTTATATAGTCACGGATCAAACAGTGCGCACACAAAGTTCATAGTGTGTGTGTGGCAGTACTATTGTTTGAAAAGATTCGTAATAACGGTGACCTAGGCAAACCTGTACTAAGTTCATTCAACAGTGTATTATTACTATATTTTGTAATTTCTAAATTTTCTAAGACTGACATCCTAAATCCCTTATCACAAGTATGTAAAATAGAAAAACAATGATTTTGACTTAAAGAATGACCAGATTCCAATAATATTCTATTTTACATACTTGTGATAAGGGATTTAGGATGTCAGTCTTAGAAAATTTAGAAATTACAAAATATAGTAATAATACACTGTTGAATGAACTTAGTACAGGTTTGCCTAGGTCACCGTTATTACGAATCTTTTCAAACAATAGTACTGCCACACACACACTATGAACTTTGTGTGCGCACTGTTTGATCCGTGACTATATAAAGGGGGGTTTTGCGGGCAATGCTTCACTTGGCGCGCGGAGCTCGGAGAGGCAACATCACTGGCGGGACTCTGTCGGTGTTGCTGTGCTTACCAATCTCAATGTCAAGGTCGAGTATTGTGGTGTCCTGAAGATGTCTCGTGGAGAGACGAAACTAGTAGACAACTTACTTTGATGAATACTATCAGAGAAGGTTATACGCGGAATTGTTACTAAATATTTCTTCATTCTAATATTGTGCAATGGATTTCCGCAAAGTAACGCCTGAATCTATTATTTATCTTAGATCAGCAGGTACAGCTGAACAGGCAAAATTATACATCAAACTCACTCAGTCACATCGTATTGCAGCTCAAAATGTATGGTTCAATCAACAGTGTAAACATTTGGGGGTTATTCCATCTTACATTAAAATTAGAAGTAATACAAATAGTAGGGCAGCTAATGTTGCTTTGATAAGGGCTAGGAATACTTGGTTAAATGAGGAAATAAAACATTGGTTTACTATCAGAGACAACTATAAAACTCACTTGGGAGTTTTACACATGGAGTTAGCTTATTCCTTACACAACATAGAATTTGATTTACTAGATAATAAAGCTAGGGAATACGCTGCTGAGTTAGCCCACAGGAAATATATAATTCAGACAGGGAAATTAGATCGATTAGTTAGAGACAAACAGAGGGTAGACCGACTAAGGGGGAATAGTAATACTGTGCAGCAACCATGTCCTCATACGTTCTATCAACGCGTAGAAAATCATAGTGGCGTCCAGTTCACAACTTCAGAATTATCACTGTTAGAAAAGGGTCTTAAATACAACTTACAACCAGTTTTAAATAAGAAAACTTTGGAGATTTTGGCTGTTGATTCAGAGATGGCAATTGTTAGGGGTAAAGCTGACGAAGGGGTTAAACATGAGGTAGCCTCTTTAATAAAGAAACCAATTAGTTCAGCTATAGTTCCAAGTTTACCAAGGGAATTAAATGCTTTTAAATCTTTAAGGAATAAGGTAGATCAAAATAGCTTAGTGATAACAAAAGCAGATAAGGGTAATACTGTAGTTATCTTAGAAAGGGGTACTTATGTGCAGAAGGTTAATGAGGTTATACAGGGCAATGATTTTGAATTATTGAATTCCGACCCAACCAAAGTTTTCACACAGGAATTAAAAGAAATGACAAAAAACTCATGCTTTATTTCTCCAAACTCTCTTAAATATTTAATTCCTATGAATCCAAGAACACCAATGTTGTATGGTTTACCTAAAATACATAAAAATAATATTCCAATCCGGCCCGTTGTCTCTTACATAGGAGCACCAGCATATGGTTTATCAAAATATTTAAATTACGAATTAAAAAGTAGATCTAGATTCAATCCAAAGTATAGCTTAAAGAATAGTATGGATTTGGTCAACAAAGTTAAAGATGTTAGCCTGCCTCACAATGCAAAGTTATTATCGCTGGATGTAGAAAGTTTATTTACAAACGTACCTTATGAGGAGAGTTTGATAATATTGGAAGGACATCTTGAGCGACAACGAGTACTTCCGGCAGAAAAGGAGGAGTTAATATCTTTGACTAGAACTTGTATGCAACAAAATTACTTCCAATTTGGCAATCAATATTACAAACAGAAAGAAGGGTTAGCTATGGGTTCACCACTAAGTCCACTTATGGCAGACATTTTCATGGACAGTTTTGAGAATAAAAACATTATAGGGGAATCAAACATTTTATATTATTATCGTTATGTAGATGACATTATCATATGCTGGACTGGAAGTTTGCGTCAAATAGAACTGTTCGTTAACAAACTTAATGCAATTCATCCAAAAATAAAATTTAAACTTGAATTAGAAATTGGTGGTTCACTGAACTTTTTAGATTTGACAATAACTAGGTTAAACAATAGGCATGATTTTCAAATTTACAGAAAACCTACTTACACAGATATTACAATACCAAATTCATCTTGTCATCCATTCCAACATAAGCTATCAGCTTACCGTAGTTTTGTCCATAGAATGATGTCAGTCCCCTTGTCTCAGGAGAACTTTAACAGAGAGCTATCTATTATTTACCACACGGCTGAAAGTAATGGATATAGTAGAAAGATGGTTGATGGTTTAATAAGAAGTAAAGAACAAAACATTATCCGTTCCTTATTGTATCCCGTAGCTCCAGAAAGGATAGACAAATTTGTGGGCAGTTTAACTTATTTAGGTCCATTGAGTGACGGAGTTTCAAGAGTTTTGTCTAAACATAAAGTACACGCAGCGTTCAAAACAAACAATTTATTAAAACAGATTTGTAACGTTAAAGATAGGTTAGATAACAATAAAAAATCGGGTGTTTATAAGTTGGTATGTGACGAATGTAATGGTATTTATGTAGGTCAAACGGGTCGTAGTTTTCAGGTTAGGTATAAAGAACATTTAGCTGCTTATAGAAACAATTATCCAGAAAAATCTAACTTTGCAAAACATTTATTGGAATCTGGTCATTCTTTAAGTCAAAATCATTGTTTTTCTATTTTACATACTTGTGATAAGGGATTTAGGATGTCAGTCTTAGAAAATTTAGAAATTACAAAATATAGTAATAATACACTGTTGAATGAACTTAGTACAGGTTTGCCTAGGTCACCGTTATTACGAATCTTTTCAAACAATAGTACTGCCACACACACACTATGAACTTTGTGTGCGCACTGTTTGATCCGTGACTATATAAAGGGGGGTTTTGCGGGCAATGCTTCACTTGGCGCGCGGAGCTCGGAGAGGCAACATCACTGGCGGGACTCTGTCGGTGTTGCTGTGCTTACCAATCTCAATGTCAAGGTCGAGTATTGTGGTGTCCTGAAGATGTCTCGTGGAGAGACGAAACTAGTAGACAACTTACTTTGATGAATACTATCAGAGAAGGTTATACGCGGAATTGTTACTAAATATTTCTTCATTCTAATATTGTCCTGTCATCCTGTCATCTTTGATCTTCTTTTAAGGATTCCAGGTCCTTTTTCTTACTAAGGTGCCAAAACAAAACGAAATATGCTTGAAAACATTTATATCAACATAGGTAATTAAACATTATTGATACATGAGTAAATTTGGTCCATTTCACATAGTATTAAAAGCACCCAAAGCCTATAAACTGATCGCTGTCATTGGAAATACAGCTTTGAGTGCAGGTTGTAAGGTATCAAGTCGTGTACTAGCGACAGTACATCTGTCCACTAGAACAATGGGAGTGTCCGCTGTGTCCATGGGCGCGGCAGCATTCGTCCTTTTCACGGTTGATGCGGGAGCAGACCTGGGTAGTAAAAAAATTAAGATCGTTAATTCAGAACATGTTACATAATTATGATCATAATTTCATATAACATGTATATTATTAATAAATCGATGTCACTACCGAAGCTTTGCAACAGTGTGGTGGTGTGGCGACTCTTATCACGCAGTCGCAAAGTAAGAAGTATGGTCTATTCTTACCTCGTCTCAATAGCGTGATTAAAACTTGATAGGAGATTTGGGGGTCAAAATGGAACAAAATTATATGTGCAAAATTTTGTATCTAATGAATAAGTTGGGTAAGGATAAGAAATATTTTATGGTAGGATACAAAAGAGAACAAAATTCATTAGGGTCTAATATTGCCTTTCTGAAGCATAAATAACCATACTTTCGCAAATAAAACTATTTAAAATTCAATCAGATTAGTTGAAAATTATTTCTCACCTGATCGCAAGCTCCGACCCTGGTAGCAGCCTCGGTGACGTCAACCACCATGGCGGCAGCAACCAGCAGGATGATGAAGAAAGCTTTGTAGGAAGCCATTTTGTTTTTTGTTGACAGTTGGTTGGTTTCTCTAAGACCGTTGAATATGTTATGCTGAGGATGGGTTCGTTTGTGGTTTATAAAGGAGCAGATAAGAAAAATAAGTACAAGATTTGTAATGTTTGTGTTATAGATTGGTTTAAGTTAGTTATCAATTCAGAAGTGTTTGTTTACATGCTTTCGATATTTATTTGATTAAGATAACATCTGTGGTGCGATGGGGCTAAATTTTCACGGTCAACAAAAGTATAATAGATTATTATACTAGGTATTACATACGGCTTCGCACTTTTTCCGGTATCTATGTCCTTCGATAAGCTTTTCGCTAAACAAATTTCATTGAATTTCATTCAGCCGTTCAGTCGTGAAAAGCTAACAAGGGCAGATAGATGGACAAGCAGGAAATTCGATAAGTATGGATATGGTCACTTAATTTTTTTTATGTTTTTATTGTAACGAAAAACTGACTAATATTCTATTTTTTTTTAGCTTCGCGGGACAAATAGTATATATACTTCAAAAATAAATTTTTCCACTCCTTTATCATTTTCCTTACAAAACCAAAGGACATCGAAATCGGCCCATAAGTGACTAAGAAATCGGCGAAGATATAAAAAAAAATTGCATAAAAAGGTACCTACACATTAACATAAAACCTCTGGGATCTCTTGTACCTACATAGACTTTTTCATCCCATCTATTCGAAAAGAGGCAAAGGGTTCCTCGATAATTGCGACAGTGCGAACAAGGTGGGTCATTTCAGCGCACTTAATAACGGTAACGAAATTATTTTTGAAATTGGAACACTATTTATTAAAGATTTAACGCAATTCGTTTCAACTTCAAATTCAACTTCTTGGTTAATGGCTCTGCGTCTGGATTGACGCAATTCTACCAGTGTCTGTCTCATAATAGCATCGTAAGCTTTTTATTGGATTGCATTTATTAAACTTTAGCAGTATTTACAACAAAGAAAAAACATTGATTGTGAACAACAAAACACTCTACAAAGCTAATAAAAAAAAAAAAAACAATGCTAAAACAACTCAAGCAATTACCTACTTTTTAATAAATGAACACATAAAGAGAAAGGACTTTAAACTAATTAGCACTTTATATCATTATTATACTAATTTATTAAGTCCTGGCCGTTAATAAAAAAAGAGCGCGTGCGGACGCGGCATTGGCTATCCAAATAAAAAAGAATACGCGGGAACTTTTTATTCATTTTGATATTAGTTTTTATCAAAATATTAGAGACCAATATCAGGCGATTCACACAAATTAAAAAAAAAGATTTCTAGCAGTGAAAGAGAAATATTGACAACAGAAAATATAAAATTAAACACGGAAACAATTTACTTCCAAACAAATCGAGATAAAAGTATCTAAAAGCCTATGAAAATTTTATTACACGGAAAAATCAAAAGGGGCTTCCTTTTCAATAAATTTGTAATTTGGTTATGGACAGGTAGTAAGTAGTGACGATAAATATACAAATATTTATTCGTCACTACTAAAAGCATCTCTTATTTATTTTTCTCGTATTATGATAGACAGATATATTTAATTTAAAAAAAAACTGTTAATAGCGTCTTAAATCCTAAGTTAGGTTTATCTAGACCCTAGGGTTCTCTTAATACTAATTATACAATAGTTTGCAAGTAAGCATCGGAATGTATTGCGGTAGACAGTCCCATCCGCTGCATGTCTCGGCAGCCGTACAATAGTTTGCAAGTAAGCATCGGAGTGTATTGCGGTAGACAGTCCCATCCGCTGCATGTATCGGCAGCCGCACAATAGTTTGCAAGTAAGCATCGGAATGTATTGCGGTAGACAGTCCCATCCGCTGCATGTCTCGGCAGCCGCACAATAGTTTGCAAGTAAGCATCGGAATGTATTGCGGTAGACAGTCCCATCCGCTGCATGTATCGGCAGCCGCACAATAGTTTGCAAGTAAGCATCGGAATGTATTGCGGTAGACAGTCCCATCCGCTGCATGTCTCGGCAGCCGCACAATAGTTTGCAAGTAAGCATCGGAATGTATTGCGGTAGACAGTCCCATCCGCTGCATGTCTTGGCAGCCGCACACAGGCGATCTGCCAATCACGTGCGAGCAGTGATTCCGCCGCGCTTGAGTTGAGTTCAACTACAGGATGCTCATTTATCTATAAAATGAGTGAAGCTCGAGTAATAAAAATAAATGATCTTAGGATAAATAATATTTTATTAATAGTTTTTGATTTATTTTATTTTTAATTTCCATTGGTAGAATATTTATTAAGGAAGGTATTAGATAATGAAAGGTTCGCTTTCCATAAAAGTTATTAGTTTTTGGTATATTTAGTTTTTTTTTGTGTAATGCTTCTGGTGACTGTAATGTGGCTTTTGAGTACTTGGATATCTGTACGAAAGTACTGTTCTATGAATTTTTCTCATTGTTTGGGATGAAAAGCAGAGTATGTCACACGGTACTAAAATTATTTAACCTTGCGCGACGTACTTTGAAACCCTCGCTACGCTTGGGATTCTCCTATAGAATCCTTCGCTTCGCTCTAACCCTAAATACTTTATTTTGTTCCCCTGTGACACAATCTACTATTTTATATCTAATAAATCCAAACATTTATCTAAATATCATAGCTACAGATATGGCCATCCATTTCAAAAAACCAACTGTATAGCAAACCACTCATGGTAACCAAAATTTATATCGAATGCCATTTAAAAGGGTAGCATTTTTCGATTTATAAAACAAATCAGTTTTCAAGGTTCCTGTTGCGAAATAGTTATATATGATAGTACGGAACCCTTTTTTTAAATGTTTATAATGCTGTTGACTGCAGATGGCCATGACAGCGTTACCGGACTTTTAGCGGGCGTAGACACCTTGCCGGTAAAGTTAGGTTGCGGCAACACGCACAAGGGCCACCACTTAGTGCGTGCGAGCCTCAGCTTGGGCTGTCTACAGATGCTATAAGAGGACATGAGGGTTTCGCCTAGGTGCACGAATGCACCTAAGGGCGGAAGTGGGGAATTTTTCGACCCCGCATCCGGCGGGGTTGGTTTTTGGTCGGTTGTGTAGTTTGCGGAAGCGAATCGGTTGCCGTCACCTCCGGGTTAGCGGCGATGATTGGATCAACGGGGTCACCGAGAACGTGTCTCGGTCTACAGAGGAGAGGTACGGAACCCTCCGTGGGCGAATTAACTTTTACTTGGCCGGTTTTATTGTTACCTATGTTCTATCTTCCGTAACGTAACCTAACGAAACGGATCGGTCGGAAAACGAGCGTTGGTTGTACGTACTTACGTATAACCAACTCATGCTGACACGGGATTGTTTTGTGACTCAAGCATATACCTAATGTTTTCTCTCTGATGTGGCGCAGCGGGTGAAGGTCCGCCTGCGGCGCAGGAGGTTGCGGGTTCGATTCCCGCCTTAAGACAAATGTTTCGATCTACAAATATTTGTTCTGGGTGTTCTGGATATTTTCTATTCACAATAAAAAAATATCTATCTATGTACGAGTATGTATTGCATTATGTATATCAGTCATCTAGTACACATAACACAAGCTCTGCTTAGCTTGGGGCTAGATGATGCTGTGTGGATTGTCCAACATTATTATTTATTTATTTAACACATACATACATACATACAAACACGATGCATTTTATATTGACAGTATCAATATTAGAATGAAAAAAAAAATATTTAGTAACAATTCCGCGTATAACCTTCTCTGATAGTATTCATCAAAGTAAGTTGTCTACTAGTTTCGTCTCTCCACGAGACATCTTCAGGACACCACAATACTCGACCTTGACATTGAGATTGGTCAGCACAGCAGCACCGACAAAGTCCCGCCAGTGATGTTGCCTCTCCGAGCTCCTCGGAGAGGCAACATCAGACACAGTGCTGGATGTACATTGCACATATGTGCTAACGCCTTAACGTTCCTAGATTCTTTGGACCACTTACGACCTGTTTCTACCCATGCAGTCCGCTGAGTTTGATCATAGAGTTTTAAAAATAACCATCAATGCAATAGAATGCAGATCCCCTGTTACTATCCAATGATCCTATCCATCCAACTTGTCTGGTAGAGAGATCGCTCTTGAGCGATAAGACCGCCACTTGTCACTTAGTTTTTAAGTTGTATTGTTTCTATCGATTTAAGTGTGCAATAAAGCGTCTTCTATCTATAGCATGGTTTTTAATTACCGTCACATCATCATCACGATGCTTAGAATTTGCTGAAGAACTCTAATTATTTAACTTATTTCATTAAAATTTTAGGATATTTAACTGATTTTGACGTTATTATATTTAATAATGATATGAATGTGTATAACGCTTAGTGATAAACTGATAAGTAATGGAATATATGGACTTCCCCCCTCCAACTCAACCCGTGGATGTCGTAAGAGCCGACTAAGGGAACTTACCAAAGGATGGGCAGCAGCTTCCTTCTGAGTATTTTTAAACACCAACACTGCGATCACCATCCGCCTGCCAAGCGTGGTGATTATGGCAAATCCCCCCCCCCCTACATGGGAGACCATCCACTCGGATGGACCGACGACATCGTAGCGGTCGCAGGGAGTCGATGGATGGAGGCGGCTCAGGACCGGTATTTCTGGCGTCGTACGGGGGCCTATGTCCAGCAGTGGACGTGTATAGGCTGATGATGATGATGATGATGAAGTAAATAAATAAATCGCAACTCGTTTTCGAGATCCTATTGGTCGTCTCCTGTCGTCTTGTCGTCTTCGCTTTCTATTCTACTTTTAAGATTTCTAAGGTCCTATTTCTTACTAATGGAGTGCCGAAACAAAACAAAATATGCATGTAAACAATTTATTAATATAGCCAATCAACAATCATTAATACATTAGTAAATTTTGACAATTTCACATATTGGGTTATTCTACCCAAAGCATATATAACCAATCTCTGCCATTGGAAATACAGCTTTGAGTGCTGGTTGTAAGGTATCAAGTCGTGTACTAGCGACAGTACATCTGTCCACTAGAACAATGGGAGTGTCCGTTGTAGCCATGAGCGCGGCAGCATTCGTCCTTTTCACGGTTGTTGCGGGAGCAGAACTGAATAAAAATTCAATTAATATCATTTATGCAAAATATGTTACATAATTATGATAATAATTTGTTATTACGTATATTAAAGTAAAGTAAGTTATGTTACTATATTATTATGTATATTAATAATGAATCCATGTCACCACAGAAGCTTTGCAACTGGTGGTGTGGCGACTCTATCACGCAATCGCAAAGTAGTGTGGTGTAAATTTTTCCTCGTCTGAATAGCGTGTTTAACGGCCGAATACTCAAACGCAACTCAGATGTAAGCACGTCTTATGTCGAAATATTTTGACAGTTTTCAATGAAAATCTGTCAAAAAATTGTCACCTGAGTCGTGCTTAAATCTGAGATTCGTTTGAGTATTCGGGGGTAAAACTTTCCATAGGAGTTGGGGGGTTGAAATAGAACATAATTCTAATGGGTAATTTTTACCTCCATTAAATGAAGTGGGTGAAAAACTTGATATCGGAAGTAGGGGTCAAAACAGAAAAAAATGCCATGTACCACGTTTTTGTATCTAATGAGTGAGGTGGATTAAAAACATTTTATTGTGGGATTCAAAACAGAACAAAATTCAGTCGGGTCTTATATTCTTCTTTAAGTTTACCTTCTTCTAAGTACCTTCTGAACTAGAAAAAAATATTTCTCACCCGATCACAATCTCCAATCCTGTTAGCAGCCTCGGTGACGTCAACCACCATGGCGGCAGCAACCAGCAGGATGATGAAGAAAGCTTTGTAGGAGGCCATTTTGTTTTTTGTCGACAGTTGGTTGGTTTCTCTAAGTCAGTTGAATGTGTTGTGATGAAGATGGGTTCGTTTGAGGTTTATAAAGGAGCAGATAAGAAAAATAAGTACAAGATTTGCAATGTTTGTGTTATAGATTGGTTTAAGTTAGTTATCAATTGATGAGTGTTTGTTTACATACTTTCGAGATTTATTTGTTTGAGATGATTATTTTCTGCGCCGCGATAGGGGAAAGTTTTCATGGTCAGTAAAAGTACAATAAACTATCTGCTGCCCGCGCCTTCGCCCGCGTTTTATCGGAATAAAAAATCCTACTAATATTATAAATGTGAATGTTTGTATGGATGGATGTATAGATGTATGGATATTTGTTACTCTCACGCAGGGACTGTACAACCCCGAGTTTGGGTTAACCCCTTGCAATGGGTAACACTTTCATCGATCTGCGCATTTCGATTGGGTTACCCTTTATTCGGGTAACCCGTATAAAACACATGTGAAAGGGTAACCCTTTCATTGGGTTATATCAACGATAGGGTTACCCTTTACACTATTGTTGCTATAACCCAATGAAAGGGTTACCCTTTCATTGGGTTATAGCAACGATAGGGTTACCCTTTACCCTATTGTTGCTATAACCCAATGAAAGGGTTACCCTTTCCGATTGAAGAAGTTACCTCATTGTATGTGGTTTTTAATGGTTTTTAGTGTTACACTGTGATTATCATTTCTATTGCAGTTGAAATGACTACTCAGTTAAATATCTGAACACTGACTAACGTTGTTCGATAGGTATGCATACATCATCATCATCATCATCATCATCAGCCTTTATCAGTTCACTGCTGGACATAGGCCTCCCCTAATGAGCGCCTAATGCATACATACCTACTTACAATTACAAATGATTTGAAAAAATATTTTTAAAACCGCGGCAGCGGCGGCGCGGGTGAGGATCCCGAAAATACTGAGATCTGTTCAAGCCAAACTCCACATGAAATATTTGTAAACAAACAATAACAAAAAAAGTACATGACGCGATGCTAGGCGTCGAGTTTTAGATATTTATATTTGTTAGCAATTGAAGGAACGATCTCAAATTGACAAGGAATTTAAATTGTGTATTAAAATACATCATACATAACATAACAGAGTAAATTGTAATTTTAAGTATGAGCGGTTTGTTTACAAATATTCCACGTCAAATTTCGCTGAATTATAGCCTTAATTCGGATCGCCGAACAACTGCAGTCAATCTGGCAAGGAGGCGACGGCGCGGGCAGTGCGTTACCAAGGATACAGATTCCCGAATGGATCCGCGAAAAGATTAATATATATGTACATATGTACCTATAGCCGCGAGACTTCTTGAAACGCAACTTGAGCTTAAATTTAGGTAAGTAGGTACCTACCTATTTTCTTAGGTACCTACTAAGTTTGTTGTAGGCATCAATCTATCAGCAATCTACACTACCTAGGTAGTCTACACTACCTAGGTAGTCTAGGCGAAGTAAGATTACCTAATCTGTAGTCTAGGTACCTAACCTAGGTAGGTTAGTAGATACATTATAGGTAGATAAAGTACCAACTAACCTATCTAGATATTTTGTATATCTATCTACATTATAAGTACGTACCTACCTACTTCGGTCACAGATTAGGTACCTGCCTACTTTATGTGACTACCTAGGTACTCACTAAAAGTTAGTAAGTAGGTAGGCAGTTAGGCACCTAGGTACCGATTACTACGAAATTTCCTTAATAATACCTACTTAGACACCTTACCTTCCTAAAATAAAAATTAAAAATAGACAATCCACATTAGCATTATCTAGCCCCAAGATAAGTAAATAAATAATGCCGGACAAATCACACAGCATTATTTAGCCCCAAGCTAAGCAGAGTTTGTATTATGGGTAGTAGGTAACTGATAGGTATACAGGTAATACAATACGATTACCTACATAGATAGATATTTTTTATTATACCTACATAGAAAACGACTAGAACACCCTGAACAAATATCTGCAGATGGTACAAATATTTGTCCCGAGGCCGGAATCAAACCCGCAACCTCCTGCGTCGCAGGCGGACCTTCGCCCACCGCGGCACAGAGGTCTTCAAACCTAAGTACTAACCTACTTACATTTAGGTAGGTAAGGTACCTATCGGGTTGGCTGTAAGTTCTGCTTCTGCCTACTCTGGAAATATATATAAATATATATACATACATGTAGGTAAGATTTATAGTTCAGTTACTTTAATATAATTTCGGCATAATTTGCATTTGCTATTGCTGTTTTCTGCGTCGTATTCAAACTATCTATGCACGGCATCTCTTCTCGGCAAAGGCATCATTCACTCACTTAAACTTAACTCACTACGATGTTCCTAGTTCCTACTTCCGAGTCCAAGTGGCGAATGACAATAAAATTAAGACAATTGCCACCGGCACATCAAACAATTTGCCGCTATAAGGTCAAAGGTGCCGCAACCCGCTTTGAGTTCGCGCCGCTCGCGCCGACACGCGCCGGTCGGGGCGCGGCGGCGCTCTTTACACATAAAAAAATATTATTTTCACCCTTACGCTAATCAAATAGAGATTAGTTTGTAGTATACTTACTTTAAAATAAAACAGTAGGGTTGGTCCGGCAGTTCAAAGCACTCAAGAAACTCAGGGCGTAGCTCGCTGCGCGACTTAGAACTTCAATCAAAGTCGCGCAGCGAGCTATGCCCTGAGTTTTTCGGAAGGATAGGAATAGGAATGTACCTAAATGATGAACGTACCTGAGTTTTTCGGAAGGATAGGAATAGGAATGTACCTAAATGATGAACGTAACGAATAGGTAAGTTCATCGGACAGAGAACCATAGTCATCGACATTCTAAGAATTAGCAAGCTGAAGTGGCAGTGGGCCGGCCATAGGTATCTTGCGAAGAACCGACAGCCACTGGGGTAAACGTGTTCTTGAGTGGAGACCACCACTCGTTAAACGTAGTGTAGGACGGCTTCAGGCCAGGTGGTATGACAACCTGCGAAAGACTGCAGGCAGGGAATCGAACCCGCAACCTTCATGATGATGATGATTTACTACCTAATCCTAGGATTAGGTACCTAGTAATGCACAGGGTAACCGTGTTTCAATGATGGAAAGGGTAACCCCAAACGTAGGGGTTATCAAATCTATCTAAAACCCAAAACTCTTTCAATAGATAACCCAGTCGAAAGGGTTTTGAAAGGGTTACCCCTAAAAGTCGGTTATTCATTGAAAGTGTAACCCATAAGCAAAGGGTTTTAAAACAACTTCTTCAAAAAAACCCTATAGAAAACCCTTGAACGGGTAACCAAATCAGTCCCTGCTCTCACGCAAAAACTACTGAACCGATTAGGCTGAAATTTGGTATGGGTATAGTTTGGGCGAATCGACGACATCGTAGCGGTGGCAGGGAGTCGTTGCATGGGGGCGGCTCAGGACCGCTATTCGTGGCGTCGTTTGGGGGAGGCCTATGTTCAGCAGTGGACGTGTACGGGCTGATGATGATAATGATGATAGTTTGGGACCTGGAGTAACATAAATGCTATTTTTTATCTCGATAAAACGTGGGCGATGGCGCGGGCAGCAGCTAGTAGCCTATATGTTATTCCAGGTCCCAAACTGTACCCATACCAAATACCATGCCTAATCGGTTTAGTAGTTTTTGCGTGAAAGAGTAACCGATATCCATACATCCATCCATACACACTTTGATATTTATAATATTAGTAGGATTGCGTGCGGCTTCGCACGCGTTTGACTGGGATAAAAAATACCTATATCTTCGCAATGATTATAAACTATTCCCTTGCCAAATATCATTGAATTTCGGTCAGCCGTACAGTCGTGAACAGATCACAAGGGCAGGTATGTATGTATAATATCCGAAGTTTTCAAAAACTCTGTAGGGTGAACCCTATCGACTCCGTGGCGTGAGCCAAGGGGCTGGTGAGGGGACTGCTGAGGTAGGTGAGCGCGGGTTGCTTTCTGCGAGCTGCCTCGCTGACAGTCAGCAGAGCGTTAGAAAACCTTATTTCTACCTTTATAAGCTTTATAAGCCGATTCAGGGCAGGACAGGCAGGCAATTCGATAATTACGGATCTAATAAATAATAATAAAAAATTCATTATGAATGTAAGCGGGTTAACTACGAACCTAGTTTGTGTTGGAAGAACACCAACGTTTCATCTCTTAACGAGGGACTTCTTCAGGGTGAGTGCGGTTCGCGTCGCGCTCGTTCAGCGTCGCGGCGCACACTCGCTTACATTCATAATAAATAATAATAAAATAAAAATGCTTTAATTCAGACAACAAATGGGTCCATAGATTCATGACTTATTTACACATAGAGCACACATAAAAAAAATAAAACAAAATAGAAAATAATATAACAACAACGCAGAGTATAATCAATGAAGGAAATAGCTTCCTTCATTGATAACCCTCCGCACAAAGCACTTCCATAGTTGAGAAGAAAAGCACTCTGCAACAGTGCTTAGGATGCTGTTGCCACTATCCCGCACTCTGCGCATCAGGGATACTGTTTTTTTGCGCATAACCGCATGGAAACCGTCCGTGCGGTGCTGCGCAAACATTCCTGACGCACTGCAGAATCGAGGCAGTCGCAACATCATCCGAAATATATTGTTATATTGGACTCGTAGGGCGTCCATCGATCTTTTGGTATGCCGGACCCACAGACTTCCCGTGTAAAAACTCTGACAATACGCTTTAAAAGCGTTATTTTAACTTGGTCAGAACAACGGGAAAATCTGCGAGCCAGCATGTTAGAACCGATAGAGCCCTACGCTCCCTTTCGACATCCTCATCGTCCTTAAGGTCGTCAACAAGTAAATGCCCCAGGTATTTAAACTTTGACACTCGATTTATGTTCAAGCCGTTCAGGGTAATATTAAGCTGGTTTTCAGGACATTTACCGAAGGCCTTAAAGACCATGTATTCAGTCTTCTTAACATTATATTTGAGCCCATGCTCAACAGCGTAAGTCTCGAGTCTCTAAGACTCACACACTCTCAGTAATAATGAATTTATCAAACTACGAAAGTCTTTATAGTAAAATAATAAAAAATATCTATGTATATATGTTATATATTGTATTATGTATATCAGTTATCTAGTACACATAACACAAGCTCTGCTTAGCTTGGGGCTAGATAATGCTGTGTGAATTGTCCAGAATTATTATTTATTTATTTAATAAAATTGATCTTTTTACAAAAACGATAAACCGACATCGATTTCGTTTTATATTTTCACTGTTTCTTTTTTGTTCTTGCGACTAATATTATAAATGTCAAAGTTTGTATGGATGGATGTATGGATATATGTTACACTTTCACGCAAATCTACTGAACCGATTTGGCTGAAATTTTGTATGGGTATAGTTTGGAATAACTGACCTGATAAGTACCGTAATTACGCGACATGATACCGATGCTACAACTAGCTCCCCTCTCCCCTACTATTTATTACAATTGGATCGATTGAGCTCACTGCAGGCTGTGGCAAACAATCTAAAGGAAGCTCAACTGATCTATATTACACAACACACACACATACATAAGTACACCCAGACAGATTAACCGTACCTATCGCCAACAAAATGTCTTTGACGAAAAACCAGCGTTAATGCGATTTAATAACCCATGCTGAGGCAGAGGCCATTTTGGGTCCTCGGGTTGACATTTATGATTATTTTTTATGTTGTATAAATTGTGTATGTTGATTTGATTGCACTAATAAATTTGTAAATTTTTATTCTTATATCAATACCAGTCGGATGCGTCCCCAAGAGGTGGGGCATTGCCCCGCTGTATGGCAATGCTGATGCGCAGCGCCAGATACTTACCAGTTTTATCTTATTGTTTTTCAACCGACTTCAAGGAGATTTTCAATTCGATTGTATTTTGATGAGGGATTATGATGGAACAATTTCATAGATAGATAGAAAATAACAATCAAATAATATAAAAAAATTAAACTAGTATTTACAATTGAAACATTTGAGCTAATTGCAGATTGTTGCATACAATGTAAAGGTAGCTCAACTGGTCCATATATAGATGATAGATAACTCTTTTTTGTACCACACAAACTCTAAATACAACAGAGAAGGAAATTTTTAATGTCTTTACATACAAAGAAAATAATAATCAAATACCTAATACAAACAAATTAGAACTATTATAATTGAGCTAACTGCAGACTGTTCCGAGGGACTAGTATTTGACCCGCAAAAGTTAAAAACGGTGCAAAAATTATGGTATTCGAAGTCGATCCCCCATCATGGAAAACCCCATCACTAGAAAATACTTCTATGTGGTTGCTCTAAATGGGAATAAAATGGATGCTCTAACTGTGGTGCTCTTAGAATTGGTACTCGAAATGGAAATATTTCGATTTATAGTATTTGACCCGCAAAACTTAAAGAAAGTGTAAAAATATGGGATTCGAAGTCGATCTAGATCTAATTGGAAAAAATACAGCTAGTGATGGAGCGTGAATAATAACGCAGCTTTTGGACACTGAACTGTTTTTAATTAACACTAATATCTATGCAGTAGCGAGTGGGACGACATCTTGGATTTCAACTACCACAGATTCTAAAACAAGTTACTATTGTATAGGCCGGTAGGCACGCTCACAACTCGATACTTAACCGCTAGTTATATAAAAAACACCATCACTAGAAACTACTTCTTTGTGGTTGCTCTAAATGGACATAAAATAGGTGCTCTATCTTATCAGGAAGTCCTTTTACTCCATAGATGATGTTAATGCTTGGCCAGATGTCGCTCCGTTCCGCACTGTCAATAGTATGTAAGAAATGCAATGTTCTGTTTAGCTATATAGAAATATTGACATGTATCTAAATCGCATTAAATTTAGAATTTGTTAGGCAAAATAAACATGTATTAGACACATAAGTGATATATAAATGTAATTATATATAAATGTTTCTTTTTCACTTCTTCCACTAGTGAACAAAAAATTGAAGTGAAGAGAATATCAATAACAGCTTATTTCTTATTTGATAATAATAACTATGTTTATAGTATACAATTTGACTTGTCTAAGTGCTTATTTTGTAAGCCTAAAGAAATAAAGTTATTGATTCGGATTCTATAAATGTGGTGCTCTTAGTATTGGTGCTCTAATTTATTCAGATAATTATAAAATCTAAAGGAAATAAAATCTAGGAATACTTTGATTTATCGC
This sequence comes from Eupithecia insigniata, assembly GCA_947859395.1. NCBI lineage: Eukaryota > Metazoa > Arthropoda > Insecta > Lepidoptera > Geometridae > Eupithecia > Eupithecia insigniata. Next base: position 5,891,957 of record OX402022.1, on the reverse strand, counting down.
TTTTTCAAAACAATTAAACTATTGAGTTACAGATAAATGTTTCTGTTTATAATAATATTACTAGCGAAGCGACCCGCCCCGGCTTCGCACGGGTGCAATGCTGATACTAAAGTATACATAATAAACCAAATAAAAAAAAAACATTTTGTTGGAAGGGTGCTTTGCTTATATTCATTAAAGGATTTTAAATTTTGCCTATGAAAGCGACCTCTAATTTTGATAATATTCTTTAGTTTTTAAGAGACAATGTACATATTTAATTTTTTAAGTTAATTTTGAGATAACTAATAATTATATTCAAATACAATTGTAAACATTGTTCATGAATAAATCATCTATCTATTTTTGAATCACTATCTATTAAAAAAACCGCATCAAAATACGTTGCGTAGTTTTAAAGATAGTAAAAGAAATAGAAACGTTTATTTGTAACTCGGACGCATACAATTATAAATAATTATATAGGAGACTAGCTGCTGCCCGCGCCTTCGCGCGCGTTTTATCGGATTAAAAAATAGCCTATATGTTTAAACATTTATTTATCTATATATTTAAAAGAAAGTCGTGTTAGTTACACCACTTATAACTCGAGAACGGCTGAACCGATTTGGCTGAAATTTGGTGTGCAGGTAGCTTGGAACCAGGAAAAGGACATAAGATACAAAAAAATTAGGGTTCCGCGCGAAAAAAATAATTCGACGGGGGCGAAGCCGCGCGCAGCACCTAGTTTCTTATAAAATATTAACTATGTAGGTTGGTACAATATAGTATTTTGGTAAACATTAGTAGGTAGGTTTTATATAAAACTAAAGTGTACCTTTGTAAATAAAATAACACGAATTATTTACTCTAAGCCTACGGCTTTGTTATTATTTGTTAGGTAGGTATGTCATCAGTACCAGTATGCTGAGTGTGAACTGCCATACTGTTTACTACAAAGTTTGCGTAACTTTATTTTCTATGGAATTCCTATTTTCAAAACTTCCCGCTTGGAGCGCTGTTCAGGAATTCCATAGAAAATAAAGTTACGCAAACTTTGTAGTAAACAGTATGGCAGTTCACACTCAGCATACAGAACCTTAGTAAGGTGACAGTCCTCCGTACTAGTAAAAACTGTTTTACGGCAGGATGTTATTCCAGGTCCCAAACTATAGCTATACCAAATTTCAGCCTAATCGGTTAAGTAGTTTTTGAGTGAAAGAGTAACAAATATCCATACATCCATACAAACTTAGACATTTATAATATTAGTAGGATCTAAGCTTGGGGACAGACAGTCAGACTTCTACTTCTACTATGTAGTGATTATAAGGGACAAGACCAACAACAAAACTTAGGTTACAGATGGGCTGATATACATAACAGGTTATCAGGTCACTGATGTTAGAACCAGGGAATCTCAGCTTGCAAATTGTATAAGGAAGGAAAATAAAATTATATGCTTATTCTATAAGGAAAATACTGATTTTCCCTGTTTTGTACCTATAGTAAAACATATTTGTTCGATTTGCATTTAATCATGAACTTCATCATCGACGACCTCTGTGGTGCTGTGGGCGAGGGTCCGCCTGCGACGCAGGAGGTTTCGGGTTCGATTCCCGCCTCGGGACAAATGTTTGTACGATCTGGAAATATTGTTTCAGGGTGTTCTGGATGTTTTCTATGTATAATAAAAAGTATCTATCTATGTAGTGTATTATATTAAGTATATCAGTTATCTAGTACCCATAACACAAGCTCTGCTTATCTTGGGGCTAGATAATGCTGTGTGAATTTTCCAGCATTATTATTATTTATCATCATCATCATCATATCAGCCGATCGTCGTCCACTGCTGGACATATGCCTCCCCTAAGTATCTCCACAATGACCGATTTTGCGCTGCCAGCATCTAGTGATTTCCCGCGACCTTCACTAGGTCATCGGTCCATCGCGTGGGGGACCCACAATGCGCCTTCCGGTACGTGGTCGCCACTCAAAAGCCTTGTGGCCCCATCGGCCATCGTTCCTAAGAGCTATGTGCCCGTCATCGTCATCACGTCATAATAAACTTACCTATTGATTAGAAAGAATAGTATAGAATAGAAAAATCATTTATTGCCTTATAAATACTTATTACAGTCCGACTTACTTTAAAGACATATAAAAGGAGTACATTATATTAATACTAGCTGCTGCCTGCGCCTTCGCCCGCGTTTTATCGGGATAAAAAGTAGCCATTATGTTATTCCAGGTCCCAAACTATACCCATACCAAATTTCAGCCTAATCGATTCAGTAGTTTTTGCGTGAAAGAGTAACAAATATCCATACATCCATCCGTACAAACAGGGATGAGGGAAAATTCTGGGATGTAGTCGCAGTAACAAATAAAATGAAGCACGAGCATAAACGATGGACAGACATTGACATCAATAGTCTGTCCATCGTCCGCAATTACGGCTTTAGACACCAACAGATTTACAACATTGTAAAAAATGAAAAATTCCTTCTTGAGTCGTCAAATGTTGCCGAAATCACAGTCGTTTCATCAACAAGAAACACGGGATCACATTTCACAGGCCAATTTACTAGTTCATCAACTAATCCCTTCGAATTATTATCATCAGAAAAATCACAATAAAATAACAAATCTCGCCAGTGCTGCCAACATGTACACATATAAATTTCCCGGTAAATTGGGAAAAATTTTGAATCCTCGTATTTATTCAATTATTATTGAGGTAGGTAGGTACTATAAATAGGTATTAATTAATAATTTTAGTTGTCTATCTAATGGTGTTCAATGTTTTTTAAAATAAATTAAACTTGTGTTTGTAAGTAATGTAAATTTAACAGTTTTTACTTATAACAAAATACAATTTTAATAATAATTTTAATCGTTTTCTATTTTTGTGAGCTAATCTACATAACGGCTGGACCCATTTTGATAAAACTTTCAGTGAGGCTCATGCTACACAGGTATTATAGCGAGAATAATGCGCCACAGAGGTCGTGTTAATAAAACGATGAGTCTGTATGTTTTGATTATCAGAAACGTTTTATTGATCTTCCCAGTAACAATCTTAACTAATCATAAATTATTATTTCAAATTGCATTCGTAAATAATTTTTAGGACAAAGATCTTAAAAACATGAAAGTAATCGATATTTTTTTTCTTTGTTGGCGAATCTATAAAACACTCACAAGTGACAGTCCGCCATTGCTGTGCTTCACTTTTGATTCGATAGGATTACATCCGATATTTTACCTCATCCCTGCATACAAACTTTCACATTTATAATATAAGTAGGATGCATGTAGCGCTATTTTTCAATTTCCTCTCGGGTAGCTGGTTATAACGAAGCATGGGTATCGTCAAGATACCCGTGAAAGCTGTATTAATAACTCGAAAGGTCCCCGTGAAAGCTAAATTATGTAATAACTCAGAAAGCGAAAGCAACCGTACAACTTAGAAATGTATGTTTTTTAAGGATGTTTGGGGGTGAAGGTGGCTTTCCCCCCAAATAACAACAGAGGGAGATCTACCCTGTATGGGGCCAATCCATCTAGTCCACATGCCCAGGGTCTTTCGACCGACAGATGATGTTTGATAGTTGTATAAATAAATATTAGAATGAAAAAATATTTGGTAACAATTCCGCGTATAATCTACTCTGATAGTACTCATTAAAGTAAGTTGTCAACTAGTTCGGTCTCTCTACGAGACATCTTCAAGTAAAACTTGGCGCGAGGAGCTCGGAGTCACTGGCTGGCCGCTGTCCTGTCGGTGTTGCTTGGCAATCTCAGGTCGAGTATTGTGGTGTCCAAGATGTCTCGTGGAGAGACGAAACTAGTTGACAACTTACTTTGATGAAAACTATCAGAGTAGATTATACGCGGAATTGTTACCAAATATTTTTTCATTCTAATATTTTGCAATGGATTTCCGCAAAGTAACAATCTATTATTTTAGTTTTATATCTGTTAGATGTTGCTGAATAAACCGTTGTTAGCGCGAATGGGGATTGTCGAGCGATTTTTTCACTTTTTGCACATAAAAAATGTTGTGTATTTGTCTTATTGTTAGCGCGGTCTAGCGGAATTGCTCTGAAGTACTTGGGTAGTATAGTATGCTTACAGTCGTTGGGTTCCTCTATCGATGTTTGTGCCTTTGTAGTTCAGGCGATGTTGGTAAGAGGTCGCTACAGGTGTACTATTTTTTTGACATCATCCATCCATCAGTCCGAGAGCGTGCCATGAGGGGTTGCCATAATCACCAGTCCACGCTTTGGGGGCGGTTTTCTTGATGACAACACCAACCCACATTGGTTATCTTTGACGACCTCTAGCAACGGGCGAGAAAGTCCGATTGGGACGCAGGAGGTCACGAGTTCGATCCCGCCTTAGGACAAATGTTTGTACGTTCTGTAGATATTTGTTTCAGGTATTTTCTATGTATAATAAAATATATATCTATGTTTGTAATGTATTAAGTATATCAGTTAAATGCTCTGCTTAGCTTGGGGCTATATGATACTATGTGGATTGTTCAGCATTGTTTATTTAAGTTTACAAGTGGATGCTTTTGCCCTTTTTGAAATTATATCTTATCTTAAAAAAATATACTGAAATGTCTATTTATTTATTGTAAACTGTTTGCACAACTTCGTTCTTCAAATTATATACAGTAGGTATAATTTTTAACAGCACAAAGATAAATTTTATGTTATCACAACATTAGTATTAATTTATTAAAGATTTTATCCTAAAATCTGTTGCAATCTGGCAGGGTGCATTAATGTTTGCAAAACTCTGTACTTACCTAATATTTTTGTTAACAAATAAAATATTGAATACTGAAATTCTTCCTTAGTACGGGCTGTGGTACGGGTATGCTATATCGCTGGCCATATCGTTCTTTTTAATACAAGCTTTTTTTAACTTGCAATGTAGGTAACTACGTTTGTTCGGGTGGAATCTTGCAACTCAATTTTAGACCAGTTTTCTTAAACCGATTGAGCCGAAATTTGGCATACTTATGTAAGTTCGGTGACAATGCAATGTCATGATACCATCGAGCTGGTCTGATGATGGGAACCGAAGGTGGCCATAGGACCTCCTAAACAAAACGACTTAACCCCGTCGAGTTTGGGTTCGTTGGATTTGTCATTCCAAACACTTTGGTCCTAGATGATATAAAAGCTTGTATTTAAAAGTTTTTTAAATATTAAAAACTTATTGTTCTAGACTGGCCACCACACCAGCTACTCATGGGTCACAATGGAAGAGTCAACTGTCTAATCTACCCCCATCATGTTCATCCCAGGTAATTTATTTATTTTTAAGTAAGCCCTACACAGCCCAGAGGCCCGTTCACGGTATTAAAAAAAACTCAAAACTCAAAGTACTTTATTTTATTTAGACCAAACAGGACTCTTGGACACGTCACAAAATTAAAATTACATAAGTAAAACAGGGAAATAAAGTGATCGCTTTGATTTTTTGTTCACTTCAATCTTTTTAAGGTAAAGTAAAGAATAGAACAAGAAACCTTTACCTTGGAAGATTGAAGTTTATTGAAAAATAACCTCTTGATACTTTCTACCATGTTATACGTTATTTTGTAATAAAAGCTTGTTTTTCATTTTTTTGTTTCAAGTTATTAATATTCTTTGATTGGTTTGTTCAGATACGACAAAGCCCATCTGGTGTCAGGTGGCATTGACTTCGCAGTGTGTCTCTGGGACCTGTTCTCCGGAGTCCTGCTGCATCGGTTCTGCGTGCACGCCGGGGAGATCACTCAGCTGATCGTGCCGCCGAGTAACTGTAGTGTAAGTACTTGCTGTGCGACAGCGATGCAAAGAGGACCTTGTGGCCTCTGACCTTGTGTCAGAGGCCACAAGGTCTGATTCTTAGTATAGGAGGCGCATAGACTTCGCAGTGTGCCTCTGGAACCTGTTATCCGGAGTCCTGCTGCATCGGTTCTGCGTGCACGCCGGGGAGATCACTCAGCTGATCGTGCCGCCGAGTAACTGTCGTCTAAGTAATTACTGTGCGACAGCGATGCAAAGAGGACCCTGTGGCCTCTGACACAAGACTGATTCTTAGTATAGGAGGCGTATAGACTTCGCAGTGTGTCTCTGGGACCTGTTCTCCGGAGTCCTGCTGCATCGGTTCTGCGTGCACGCCGGAGAGATCACTCAGCTGATCGTGCCGCCGAGTAACTGTAGTCTAAGTACTTACTGTGCGACAGCGATGCAAAGAGGACCTTGTGACCTCGATCACAAGACTGATGCGCCTGTGTGACATGTAGGTAAGTCATCATTAACCTAAATCCTACTAATATTATGGAAAAGAAAATTGGTGCAGATGTCAAAACCATTGAATAGATCTGAAGTTATGGATAGCTTTAAACCTGGAGACCACATTCCTAGTCTACTTATGTACTATGTGTGGTACATAAGTAAGCAAAGCCATGAGCAGAGGCTAGTAAATAATCAAAGTGCTTTATTTCCTTTAGACCTTACAGGACTCTTGGACATAAATGTCGATTTGACGAGAGTTTTTGTTACAGCCCCGAATCCAGAAGTGCATTTGTTCCGTCGCCTCGGACCACAGCGTTACTCTGCTCAGTAAGTTTTGATTAAATAGAAGAGCAATATTATTTATGACGAGATGCATTATAACACGCGTTCACACGCACTTCTGTTTCCAATTTTAATTGATTTTGAACAAGTACAAGAGTATTTGAAAGTATTCAAATACAGGACCAAGTTTGAATTAAAAATAGCTGGCACCTGAATCTTTGGGCACAAGCCCTTGGATTTAAAAATTTACCATCGAAAACTTACATTACATAACTTGCTAAACCAGGCTAGGAAAAAAATTACCTTGAGTACCTACCTTAAAGCCGCGGGGCCGCGGCGTACGAATATCGACCCCTCCAACTCAGCCCGTGGATGTCGTAAGAGCCGACTAAGGGAACCTACCAGAGGTAGCAGCTTCCTTCTGAGTATTTTTCAACACCAACACTGCGATCACCAATCCGCCTGCCAAGCGTGGTGATTATGGCAAAACCCCCCTACATGGGAGACCATCCACTCGATGGACCGCCGACATCGTAGCGGTCGCAGGGAGTCGATGGATGGAGGCGGCCCAGGACCGCTATTTGTGGCGTCGTACGGGGGAGGCAGTGGACGTGTATGGGCTGATATGATGATATGATGATAATGACCTACCTTAAAACTCACTGAAAATCATCTAGAAACAACATTATAACTAACTAGTACCAGGAGAGCCGAAATTGATTACAGATACAGCGAGCGAGTTGAATCGAGAATTTGGAGATTCAGTAGTATATTTAAATCTACTTCCTTCACGTTTGTGCTACCCTCCCTAGTAATTAATTAAATCTTGTCCTTGAAAATGATACCAGAACAACACTATGAAAGTTTCGTTTCGTCCCGGGCTACCCCCAGGGGTAGAGCGGTAATTTTGTATTTGTATTTATTAAAAAAAACTTATTCTAGGTTTTACATTTTAACATTCTCTAAACCCGACAGGATTTGTGTAGAATGTTGCATTCCTAAGGTTAGGTACAATTTTGTAATAACAAAAAGAAAGTGTACGTTTCTTTTTGTTATTACGTAGGTACCTATTACACGTAGTCTGCGGGTCTGCAGTGTAACTTTTTTTATGCTTTGTAAGGTTCAGGCAGTAAATTGTATTTTTTTTCAGGTCTAACAGAACGTAAATGCGTTACTCTGGCCTCCCGCCATCTTTTCCCCGTGGTGTCCATAAAATGGCGGCCGGCAGACGACTTCATGGTGGTCGGCTGTAGCGACGGCACAGTGCATGTTTGGCAGATGGAGACTGGACATCTGGACAGAGTGCTGCATGGTAAGAAAGACTAAAGACTTCATGGTGGTGGTAATGGCTGTCCGTGTTGTTTTCCACGTGGTATCCATAAAATGGCGGCCGGCGGACGACTTTATGGTGGTCGGCTGTAGTGACGGCACAGTGCATGTGTGGCAGATGGAGACTGGACATCTGGACAGAGTGCTGCATGGTAAGAAAAACTAACTATAGTTGGTTGTAAAATACAAGATTTTTGCAAACAAAAACATGTAAGAAAACATACAAAAATAGAAAAAATCACGATAAAAAACAATGTGCAAGACAGCAACGCATAATTGCACCTGTGCAGCGAAAAAGTGCAAATGCGAGTTCGGTAACGGGCGGATTAATGAATCAAGGTAGAAGGATTGATGAATGAAAGTAGAAGGATTGATGAATGAAAGTATATGGAACGATGAATGAAAGTAGAAAGATTGATGAATGAAAGTAGAATGAATTATGAATGAAAGTATAAGGAATGATGAATGAAAGTAGAAGGATTGATGAATGAAAGTAGAAAGAATGTTAAATAAAAGTAGGAGAATAGATGAATGAAAGTAGATTTACTGCATTAATTATAAATTTTTTACTACTTTCATATCGTATACCAGAAACTTAAAAATGATTGTGATTTTCCAGGTATGATAGCCGAGGAAGTTCTGTCAGCGTGTGATGAGACTTCAACTGATGATCTAGGAGGCTCTGTGACAGCTGGCAGCGACCTGCAAGGACTGGCCAACCCAGCTGTGCATTTCTTCAGGTTTGATATTTATCATCATCTTCAGCCCGTATACGTCAACTGCGGCACAGATTATGTTATACTATATTATAGTAACATAGGCCCAATGACGGCACAAATAGCGGTTCCTAGCCGCCTCCATCCATCGACTCCCTGCGACCGCTACGATGTCCTCGCTACATCGAGTGGGAGGGTTTGTTATTAAAATAATAATAATGTTGGATAATCTACACAGCATCATCTAGCCCCAAGCTAAGCAGAGCTAGTGTTATGGGTATTAGATGAATGATAATACTTACAATATATTACATAGATATATATTTTTAACGCGCTGCGCCAGATACTCACCAGCTCTCGGGTCACGCGTCGCTTCGACCAGGCGCTCAGATAATTTTTTGAAAACCCGGAGAGCCTCGGTACCCCACGGACCTAGGGTCTCGACTCCAAGGGGAGCAAATGCGTAGGCCAGCGTCTTGGGGACGCTTCCGACTGGTATTGATATGGACCAGTTGAGCTATCTGTAGATTGTTTGCAACAGTCTGCAGTTAGCTCAATTGTTTCAATTGTAAATACTAGTTTAATTTCTTTATATTATTTGATTGTTATTTTCTTTGTCAATATTTTTAACTATACATAGAAAATATCCAGAACATCCGAGGCAAATATTTGCAGATCGTACAAACATTTGTCCCAGGGCTTGAATCAAACGAGCAACCTTCTGCATCGCAGGCGGAACCCTCCGCGCCACATCGGTCATCAATAATCTAAAAGAAATTCATTTATTTTCCTTCATCTCGTTACAATCATTTGTTTAAGAAAGTGCGAATACAGATTTTAAATAGCAGGACCATCTTAGACCATCAGAGATATTGTAAAATGCTAAAAAATATTGACTATTGAAAATAATCCAATAGAACCATAGATCACCACCAAGAGACGCAAATGTGCAGGTCTCGACAGGGCCTACGCATTTGCTCCCCTTAGAGTCGAGACCCTAGGTCCGTGGGGTACCGACGCTATCCGTGTTTCCAAAAAAATATCTTAGCGCCTGGTCGAAGCGATGCGATGCGATACCCGAGAGCTGGTGAGTATCTGGCGCACCGCATCAACTTTGCCATACAGCGAGGCAATGCAGGTACGTCTTGGGGACGCTTCCGACTGGTATTGATATAGACCAGTTGAGAGAACCTATAGATTGTTTGCAAGTTAGCTCAATTGTTCCAATTGAAAATACTAGTTCTAATTTGTTTTTATTGTTTGATTGTAATTTTCTTTGTTAATAAAGTCTTATTTATTCTAATAGAATTAAATAAGGTTTAAGTAAGTAAAGATCCGAGACGTGGTCGCTCACTATAGGCCTTATGCATAAGCTCAAAGTCACCCAGTGAGCTATAGAGAGCTATGCTAGTTTCTCTACGAGATAGAATCCGGAATACGGAAATCCGTAGAAGAACCAAAGAAACCGACATAGCTCTCAGAATTAGCAGGCTGAGTTGGCGATAACCGTTGGAGACGTAAAGTTTCTCGAGTGGCGACCGTGATGCAATGCGAAACGGAGTGAGGGAAGACTCCCACTCGATGGACCGAGGACTTTGTAGCGTTCGCAGGGAGTCGTTGGATGGAGGCGGCTAAGGACCGCTATCTGTGGCGTCGTTTGGGGGAGGCCTATGTTCAACAGTGGACGTGTACGGAATGATGATGAAAGTAAGGTTTCTTATATTTATATATATAATTATATTATTTTCATCCACCCTACTCTACATGATAGGATCAGGATCTGAATATGAATCAGGACAGAACACTTGCCCCAGACCATTTTTCAAGCACACTGTTTGTCATTAATTAATAAAAAGGCCAGAAGAGAAGAAGATTTAAAAGAACTTCATGGTAATATCTTTAGGAAAAAGTTAAGTAGATGGTTACTGGAAAATTGTTTCTATAATGTAAAAGAATATCTGGAAAGTTGAATTGTAACATAAATTTAATAGTACCTATACAGTGTGTCCCTGGATAAAGTTCAACCCCGAAAGGGGGTGAAACTAGATCAAAAATTATCGACAAAAAATAGAAAAAAAATATAAAAAAAATCGTATATACTTTATTGATGAATAAAAAATTTTATTACACACTAATTAATGACTCTATTTAATAAAAAAATGATTTCTTCCATAGTAGAGGGTCTATTTTGTTAAAATAAAAACTATAATCATGTCAGATATGTGAAGATGACGATAAAATAACAAATAACTCACAAACGAGTGGCTATCATGACTTTAAGTTTAATTTTTGTATTAAAATTACATTTTTTATGCTGTTTTTTTCCAATAATCTCCAAAAATCTTAAAATTAAGTCTAATACTAGATACTAATAATACTAGATATTTTTATGACTTTTTATTATTGTCTATCATAATAGCTTTTAAATAAAAATAAACCTACGTTCTAACATAAAAAATGCGCTGGCTAGGAGCTTTTAAAGTTGACCACTGATTACGTCACCACTCAGGTAAAGACACTTTTTTTTACTGCTCAGGTAGTATTAGAAATCAAATTTTAGTTACAACATTTTTATTTAACTTATTACATGTAAGTACGAAATAAGGGTTTTGTTAAGCATAAAAAATGTAATTTTAATACAAAAATTAAACTTTAAGTCACGATAGCCACTCGTTTGTGAGTTATTTGTTATTTTATCGTCATCGTCACATATCTGACATGATTTAGGTTTTTATTTTAACAAAATAGACCCACTACTTTGGAAGAAATCATTTTTTATTAAATAGAGTCATCAATTAGTGAGTAATAAAAATTTTTATTCATCAATAAAGTATATACGAGTTTTTTTTTTTTCTATTTTTTTGTCGATAATTTTTGATCTAGTTTCACCCCCTTTCGGGGTTGCACTTTATCCAGGGACACACTGTATAATAATATGACTCGCACAATATTTGCACGCGTGCGTGTGAGTGCAGGCTGAATACAATTACCTAAATAGTTATAAGACCTGACATTGTATAATATTGATGTATTCTTGCAAATAAATGATTTGATTTGACCAATGATATAGCTGAGATTGTACCGCAAAAGTGTTTTGGAAGCAAGAACTACATACACTACAGAATCATTAAATATCAAATTGCTTTATTTCAGACAATATCTACATATGTATGTATATCAGTTATCTAGTAGGTACCCATAACTCAAGCTTGGGGATAAATGATGCTGTGTGAATTATTTATTAATTTATTGAAAAGCCCAAATTTCAAAATTCAAATTTTCCCACATCCTTCATAAGATACCTTCTTTATAGGAACGATGTTTACATAGTCATTATGTATTTTTATTTCAGAGGCCTCCGGCACAGAAACATAAATGCGATGCGAGCGGCCACCGCGCGCGGCCTAGCCGCTTTGGGAGGCGCCCATGGCTCCGCCAACCTTGGTCCCTTAGCGGAGCCCGCGCGCAGTCGCAGAGCTCCGCTCACGGTCCAGGGCTTCAGGTCCAACCCCGCAGGTACATAGCCTTACGTAGTGTCGAGGCCAGATAGACAAAACTCCTTGTATTATAAATTTTGATTTGAAAAAACTGAAAATTGACTTCGAGTTCCTTAATGTACTGTCATTTATGGCTCTTTTTTATTCGTTACTAGGTTTTGTGACTATTACTGTCACTAATGACAGTATGATTCAAAATGATTGACAGCTGTCATTGAAAATTATAATCTTCTTATTTCATCTTTTTATGAACTGGACATTGGCAGAAAAGTGGCAAACAAACATATTGCCAATAACAAAGAAATCAAGTCATCTTTTGCCCTCAAAGGACGTCAATAATGAAAAAGATAGACAATTACTAGATGATGTAGATCACGACGCTCTCACTTTCGTGAGACGTTGGGAATACTTTTCGTGAGACACTGCTACTGGGTGCATTTTCGTGAGACGTTGGGAATACTTTTAGTGAGACGTTGCGACTGACCACGTCTCACGCGAGACGTTGGGAATGACTTCTTAATTTTACACTGTTTTAATTTTTACGGGATAAATACTAGTCCCTCTGGAATAAAATTTTATGGAACCACATGAGAATTATTCAGTATATAAGACTGGCATCCTTATCAAAAGTGCAATAACTCGGTCCGAGCTACTTTCGAGAAAAATGCAGTTAAAGATTTTATGTTACCAAATACTTATAGGTATACTAGCTGCTGCCTGCGCGTTCGCCCGCGTTTAATCGGGATAAAAAATAGCCTATATGTTATTCCAGGTCTCAAACTATACCCATACCAAATTTTAGCATAATCGGTTTAGTAGTTTCTGCGTGAAAGAGTAACAAATATCCATACATCCACCCATACAAACTTTGACATTTATAATATTGGTAGGATTACGGTTATGCTTATAAAAAAACTGGATCGGCTATTAGATACGTAAAACCTGAAGAAATATATAGAGAAGAAAATATAGAGCTCGTTTTACTGAACACGAATAAGTATATAACTCTTTATGGGCTCGAAAACAGAGTTATTGCACTTTTGATAAGGACGGCAGAATATCGTCCCGCCTTGAGATCTGTCCGAAGTAGGTATTTGAGGTTGCGAATCTGTACTAAGACTGTTTTACTTACGCTGTAGCTACGACGTTACAAGGGTGTGATATCATCATCAGCCTGTACGTCCACCGCTGAATATAGGCCTCCTCCAAATGACGCCACAAATAGCGGTCCTGAGCCGCCTCCATCCAACGACTTCCTGCGACCGTTACGATGTCGTCGGACCGTCGAGTGGGAGGTCTCAATCCGTTTCTAATTGCATCGCGGTCGCCACTCGATAACCTTTACTCCCCAACGGTTATCGGTTCTACGAGCTATATGGCCTGCTCATCACCACATCAGCCTGCTAATTCTGAGAGTTATGTCGGTTAATTCGGTTCTCCTACGGATTTCCGTATTCCGGATGATATCACAAGTTTTATTTACAAGATGTAATATTTTCTTGCAGATCCCGAGAGCCATATCCTATTCTTCGACATCGAGGGCCTGATCGTGGAACTGCTGAGTGAGGAGTACTCCGCCATGAGCCCAGCTAGTTTGGAGGTGAGTCATCATCATAGCAGGCCATACACATCCACTGCCGGACATAGGCCTCCCCCATACGACGACACAAATGGCGGTCCTGAGCCGTCTCCATCCGCTTGCAGGAGAGTAAGCAATATCAAATATCAGGTTACAATATCAAAGTGCTTTCTTACAGGACTCTTGGACACGTCACAAAATTCAAATTACATAAGTAAAACTGGGTAATAAAGTGATCACGTTGATTTTTTGTTAAATTCAATCTTTTTAAGGTAAACTAATGAAGCGAACAAGAAACTTTTACCTTGTTAGGTTTTTAGTTTTTGAGTTGGAGTAAAACTTGTCCCAAGCTTTTTTATTCTATAAATAATCTGATATTTTGAGGTAAAACTTTTTGCAAAGGATAGCTGCTGCTCGCGCCTTCGCCCGCGTTATATCAGGATAAAAAATTGCCTATATGTTATTCCAGGTCCCAAACTATATGCGCACCAAGGAACAATGGCAAGTTTCCCTTATGGCCTGTCCCAAAATTTTGTGACTTGACAAGAAATATACCATTCGATTCATCTCAAAATTTTGAGGAATCCTGCATTTTTAGTTTTTTCTTTTTTATTACAGAAAAAATTAAATATTTTTTTGAAAATTGGTAGAATAATTTCATTACCTTCGTTCATCTCTTCATTGCAAATGGCGGTGGGGTGACAAAAAAGGTTTCTACATTAGAGGTTGGTTCAAGAATTAGCATCCAACCTCTTTTCTTTACAGTAGGCCCCATAGCACAGATTAGGTAATGTTCCGATAGTGTATTATAGTACCTACAAGACAAGGCCCGCGCGGTTATAGAATAGGTTAGAGATTATTGAGATTTTTAGTCTAATCTTAGACCACTAGCATCGAGCACATACCCAATTGGTTATGTGCCCGATGACCACTAGCAAGCAATCCACCCTTTATTCGCACAGGTAGAAGAGCAGTGTAGAAATACTAACCTTCGTAATTCCGTACATAATAATCGACATATATAGGCTTATTTCTAAAAATCTTGATAAAATTATCGTTACACCTTCCAAATGAAAAAAACTGTAAAATAATCGGCTCAGTATATAGTAATACCTAATGATTTTATCGCGTTCAGACACGCACACAGAAGTTGAAAGCAACATGCGCATTAAGTGACCAAAACGTGAGATTTCCCTGGGTGGTAGGTAGGTTCATAAAAAAGTATGTGTAGGTAGGAACTAGAACGTAGGTCAAGCCGAGGTAATCGTGGCGCCGCCGCGCGTAAGAGTAGACTTCTCTTACTCAGCCCGTGGATGTCGTAAAAGTCGACTAAGGGAACCTTGGTAGGTTCCCTTGCAACGCTGCAGCGCTGGTGCGTTATGGCCACCTACCCATCATCATCAGCCTATTAGTCCACAGCTGGATATAGGCCTCTCCTACTGAGCACCTTATCGCTCTGTCTTCAGCTTGCCGCATCCAGCTTCTCCCTGCAGACAGCAGTCTGCACTACGTTTGCCGAGTCTCGGTCTCCACTCAAGAACACGTATACCCCGGCGTGGATTTCGGTTCTTAACACGTGAAATGTCCGCGCATTACCTACATGTAATGCATTAGCGAAATGGAATTGAACCGCGTTTCGTAGGCTGGACGTGTGAGCTAAGGCTTTGATTTTCTAGGGACGTATGGACAATTAATTGGCGAAAATAAAACTCAAATGTTCCATCGAATCTTATTATTTATTATTCTAACCTACCCATGGTACAACTTTATTTGTATTATTGGTATCGTATAGATATCCGTATCTACCTGAAGACTTCTCTGTTATCTCAATAAAAGTTGGTAAGTACCTACAGTGATCGCCAATTAATTCGATGAACTGATAAAGATTCCGATCCAAAGCACCGAACAGCTTCTGTTGTCTTACAAAAAGGGTGGCTTAGCGGTGTCTGTTAGCATGTGTGTACATAAACGGGTGTTTTGGAGTCTTCGTATATTTCATTATATTTATTTATGTCCACCGTAGGTATTGCATAGACACTTGATATTGTTATTTTCTAAATTAAAATAGGAATAGACGAAGACTTCAAAAAAGTTGAATAGACGGTCTATTCGACGCTTTTTTATGATACTGCTGGATTTATTTTATTTTTCGTTACATACTACTTCTTATTTTGACTGTGGAATGTTAAAACCAATAGAGCTGAGCAGTAAGTTTAGGTTATTTTTATCTTGGTGCCAAATAGCAAATTGTACATTTCTAGGTAGGTACAGTATCAATCCTTAGGGTTTCGTTTCCTTCAATTCTTATCATTGTTACTTTTCCATTATCAAGAGTAAGTATTATTATTCGGTTTCTTCTCTATCCTCTGGTAGGAAGCTAAATACATACCTCAAAAATAAACAAATCATTTAATGTAATGGAATATGCAGTTTTTGTACCATATATTTATTTAGCAATACACAAAAAAAAACCCAAGGCATCACCATTACCTACTAAAATGATCTCATATCTGGAGTACGTTGATTAGCTGTACTAGCATAATTTATATAGGTGGAGTAGGGACATACCGAAAATTAGGTAATAAAACAATAAAAACAAAATAAATACTCGATGTACTGTACAATAACTTACAATGGCGAAGAGTAAGTAGTTATTTGGCACACGAAAGAAAATATTCTTTGAAACCAGTTTCTTTATCATGCCTAAATTTTTTTGCGAAATTACACACAAACAACATTACACTTGGGTTAGTATTCGGTTCACCTGTAATATTTTGGTAAGTTTATTTCGAAAATTATTTTGTCATCTAAAACTATAAAAGCGCGCGGAACAGTGATTGGACCACAGACAGAATAATGACAGAAAGGATCGGTAGTGTTGTCAATGTCAAAAACAAAATGGCGGATTCTACCAGGTTTTACACCCTAGACCTAGAACCGGAAAAATTAAATGAATTTTTGAAAATGTAGACGATTTTCAAAAATTCATTTAATTTTTCCTGGAACAAAAAATGGAAAAATTAAATATACAGTTTAATTCAGAATTTCCGGAGCTATCGATTGATACCCATGCGATCCATTCACATGATAGCTCATAATTCTTGCCATTGTTCTTTAATTCCAACCCGTTTTTGTTTTTTTACAGTTCAGTATTTTTTGCATGGAAGAGGAACAAACAGCGACTGTTAGTTTCAAGTTTCTAGGCTTAGTTTATGCAGTTTGAGGCTAGATGGCGCCGTATAATATCCAATATTGATTTTTATCAAAATTGTATATATTTACAGGCGGCGGGTCTGATCACGAGTGAATACATGAAGGTGGCAGCACTGACGCAGTCGGCGAGCCCAGACGCCACCAAGCGGATATCAGGTGAACTATCACTTACAAATACTGTTAGTTATTAGTAATATTGGTCGTCAAAAGATAGATAAATAGATAGATAGATAATTCTTTATTTCACAACCATGTACATAAACATTCAGTAGTACATATGTATAATCAAACTTATCCTATAGAAAGGAATTGGCCTTATCCAGGCGATCAAGGTGAAAGGAGACGATTGATAAAATGATAAATAGTGGTAATGCTAAGCTCTGTTTAGCCTGGGCTAGATAATGCTGTGTAAATTTTCCAGCATTATTTATTTAATGTTTTATAAATAATTAATTCTCTAAGATTTTGAGAAATAAATAATGATTTAGCCACCAACAGTGAAATTATCACATTGCTATATAGATGGCGCTGCTGTCATCAGCATCATTTATTAAATAATACGAATAATGGCTCCAAATAACTAAATTTAATGTAAATTTAATTTATTAAAAAAGTTCTCATTTTTTTTATTACCGACGTACATGTTATCTAACGGCAAAACCCCCCCTACATGGGAGACCATCCACTCGATGGACCGACGACACCGTAGCGGTCGCAGGGAGTCGATGGATGGAGGCGGCTCGGTACTGCTATTTGTGGCGTCGTATGGGGGAGGCCTATGTCCAACAGTGGACGTATACGGGCTGATATGATATAAATAAATAAATATGATGGCGCTCAACCATAATCTCTGAAGGATGGCAGGATCTGCACATGAAACACAGTGTTATGATCTGTAACTTTTAATTTACTTTTACAATTTAGGACATGTTTTCACTACTATTTCATACAACAGAATTTACATACAAAATCAAAGGGAATTAATTACAAATAAAAATGAAATGGAAAATGTATTGTCGATAAGCAAAATCGTAACGTTCGCCTAGCTCTGTGGTTCGCGTGAGAATGTGTTTGTCCGACCGTGCGCGTTGTCGCTCGAGGGCTCGCTTCGGGAGCCGTCGGCTCGGCTCGGGTCAGGTCGGGCAAAGCAAGTCGCAGCTGCACGTGACTCAGACCGCTCGTGTTTCTTGTGTATAGACATAAGTATAATATTAGTTCAAAACACAGGTATTATTATTAAAACTGTAACATAAAGTATGTACTGTGCTAATAATATGTACTGTACCTAATAATAAAATCTACTTTACTATCGTGTCAGGAGGCGGGCGAAGTAACTACGCCGCAGTTTTAATTTTTCTCATCTCTTCGTTAAACATGCAACCTATTATACTTGGCTACGTGTTCAATTAAACGGTTTAGTATTATAACATAACGTAAAAATATATTTATTTACAGCAAAGAATGTTACAGTTTAAGAGGTACTTAGTAGTTAGGTATAGTTAAAGATTATATACTATGGTATAGTTAACATTATAAGTATGTCTATTCTAGGATAGGTACATAAATTTTATTGTGGCCTAATATAAACTAACAAAATATCATTGCTGAGGGCTTTGAGACTATAGATTTTATCTATGGATCTCACACAAGGCCGAGCCTGTGTCGCGAGAATCATTCATTAATTTTAGATGATATTTTTTAAAGATGTGTATTGTTCATGAATCTGTTTCGTTACACGCTTACATTGGATAGATTTCTTTGGCCGCGTGAAAGACAAGGCCGGAGATATGGAACGTATATTAAAAGAGAAGGACAAACATGGTGGGTATTTGAGTTAACGTGGTTTAGATGGAACTAACGACGTAAATGGGTGACCTGCCAAACCTAAGGAAAGCGACCAGCGATCAAACTCTTTCTTGGTCGCTGGTCGCCTTCTGCTTAATAAAGCTCAATTTTATTAAAATTTTTAACATTGTAGCGGTCACTGGGAGTCGTTGGATAGATGCGGCACAGGCCCGCTATTTGTGGCGTCGTTTGGGGGAGGCCTATCTCCAGCCGTGGACGGGCTACGGGCTGATGATGATTTAATTTTACTTTTCACTTTAATACAATTTTCGTTGTATTTTATTATTATTGTGTATTTAAAAAGTAATGTCATGTACATTAAATATTTTTATTTTTATTTTATGTTATTTATATGCATCCGGGCCTGAAATGAAATGGCCCCGGAAAAGCCCGGATTCAATCCGTCGTTCATCGGAACATTTGAATTTTTCCTGCATTAACTACATAGGAGCATCTGATTCCGATTTTCACCAGAAAACAACCAACCTTGTAGTAAATGCAGGAAAACTTCTAATATTTGCTAGAGAGGCGGACTGAATCCGGGCTTGTCCGGGGCTGTTTTTTTTTCGAGCCGGGATTCTTGTAGTCCGAGCCTAAGATTGAAGTGTATACGAGTTTCGGAAGGTTCGGAGTAAGATTGTCCTTGCTGTTCAGTGTTTTAACTGGACGAAAAATGCTGTTATAAAAGTCGACGACGAAACAATTGACGACCGACGACGACGTGGCGCGGCGGGCGAAGGTCCCTGGCGTGTTCGATTCCCGCATCGGGAAAAATGTTTCTATTATCCTTATATCATCAGAAACATTTCCGGTTCTGGATGGTTTCTATGTATAATAAAAAATATCTATCTATGGACGTAATGTATTGAGTATATCAAATATCTAGTACTGACGATACTAGCTATGTTTACTCTGGGGTTAGATGATGCTGTGTGGATTGTTCAGCAACATTCCTGCCATTTTTTGTCTTTGACAAAAAATTCTTAGCAGGTTGCGTTGTAATTCTACCTAATAAGAGAGAGAAAAAAAATGTAATGTTCCTATTTATTTTGTATTTTTAATATTTTCTTTTCTTTTAACAGGTATACTAGCCAAAATGAAAGAGGGCGCTGAAAATATGCAGACTAAGTTACAGGCTAAAGCCGAGCAGCTGAAAGGCAATTTAGAGCCTAAAGGTAAGTGGGGGAAGGTCGAGGATCGTCCATCAGGCTGTCATCGGGTCCCGGCCATACTTTTCACGGAGCTTAGGTGTACATTTCTGCCCTCCTTATGAAAAGTGCAGTAACCAGCATTTTTGCCAGAATTGAGTTAGATACATATTCGGAATTGACAGATACAACATTTCTTCAGGAACTCGATTTCCTGATCAACAAAGGATTTTTAGACACTAGAAGAAGCCCCTTTGCGCTAACTCAGTTGCAAAACCGACATTTGTTTGAAGTGTATAGGAGGTTTTGAAACTCCCTGCTGTTCAGCTAATTTTGATCTTGGCTGCCGAATAACTGTAGTTGTCTCGGTCGTACCAACTTCATTGATAGCAAATAATATTGGCATATGTTAAGATTTTTCATGAAAAGGTGGCGGCAGAAATGTAATAGCAAGAAGTAAAGCCTGCTAACTAATCCTTCTGAGATAAGGTAAGTGGATTTCATCAGGCGCAAAATACATTTATACTACATTCAGCTCGGAGTGTAGCAAATTTTTTGAAAAACCGATATATCAATTATACTTGCGCATTGTCGTACTATAAGTAAATAGGCATGACAACAGATTTTGAAAAACTACACCGTAATATTTTAAGACATCTACTGAATGAAAATAAATCATATTTCTACAAAAAAAATGGATTGCGAAGGAAAAATACAGCTTTTAAAAATGCATTTTCAATTTCGCTCAAAAACGCTACAATACTCGTGGCGGCTATCTATGACGTCATAGATGCACGAACATCTGATGATACAGAATGATCATAATATTTTCAAGAGAACCTTTACCAGCTATTCTGTGCCTTTACATTACATATTGTGACGGCATGAAGTCATATGTATTCTCTGATTGGTGTTCAACGTGTCATGCATGGCGGATTGCTGTATTTTGTAGTTTTATTTTATCAAAATAATAATTAATCTCGGACAAAACATAAAATATAATACGTGTTTTTTTAACAGTTTCATTGCCCATGACGCCCATGCCCGGCTCTGGCTTGATGAGCGACGTCACTCCTTCGGGGCGCACTGCCGTGCCTGGGCAGTGAATGCGTTAATCTATGGCTCAGTATAATTCGCTAAATACATATTTTTTGTGATTTTTAGTTACTGTCGTCATCCCTATTACTGAAAGCTGGCGCGATCCTCTTTTGTTTTTCCGTATACTAACTACCTAGTTACGTACGACCTACTTTCGTTTTGTTTCGTTCGATCGGTACTCGGAAATGTTGTACGAATTTGAGCTGCTTTTTCACTTAAGAATGATGATAGTATTTTTTATCTACTTGACGCTGAAATTTTAGTTCTTCCAATCCTACTAATATAATAATTGTCAAAGTTTGTAAGAATGTTTTGTACGATCTGCAGATATTTGTTCCAGGTGTAGTATATATGTTAGTGTATTATATATAAGTTATCCAGCACCCATAACACAAGCTCTGTTTAGCTTGGCGCTAGATAATGCTGTGTGTATTGTACAGCATTAGATATATGTATATTTATTTTATATTAATATAATTTATTGTGATTTTATGCATACAGGTATTGTTCTTAAGTATAGTTAGTGGGTACACAATGCATAAAACTCTGTCAGGGCGCAACATTGCCTTTATTCAAATACCTTTTCAAAAATCTTACTAAACATTAGTCTAAATCTTAACAAAGCATTCAAAAGAATCATTCAAAAACACATCAGCAGGGCGATCGAAAACCTTCGTCGACTCGGAATCTGACACATATCCGCGCGAAATTCAAATATTTTAGCGGTTTTTAATATTTTCTGCGTTCTACAAGGAATAAAACTACCTAAAAAGTAGTTTTTCATAAGTCGCTGACCATTTTCTATCAACCCATGTTCCAATAAAGTACGATTAATGGGGCTTTTAGTAATAATGTTGATTTTAATAATAAATCTCTTAAATTATTAATTTCTCCCAGACTCGAGTCGAATCGAAATTAGTTAAAACATGAGTTCATAGAAAATGTTTTACAATTTACGTTAAGCTACTTTTCTGCTATTGATGTTGCTTGTAGAACGCAGAAAATATTAAAAACCGCTAAATTATTTGGACTTCGCGCGGATTTGTGTCAGATTTCGAGTCAAGGAAACTTTTCGATCAAGTTAGAATAGCCGTGCAGATCAATTTGTCTGACATTTAAGAGAAGTATTATGACAGTTATGAAGTATTATGCCCATGTCGCACCCTTACCGGTCAATGTGGGGAACGATGTTATCGAAGTTGTTGATCATTATGTCTACCTAGGCCAAATGGTCCAACTAGGTAAATCCAACTTCGATAAAGAGGTCAGCCGACGAATCCAACTCGGATGGGCAGCGTTCGGGAAACTTCTCAATATCTTCTCGTCACAGATACCGCCTGAAGGGAAAAGGGAAGAGCCTCAAGACTAAAGTCTTTAACCAATGTGTGCTACCAGTGATGACTTACGGATCCGAGACGTGATCGCTCACTATAGGCCTTGTGCATAAGCTCAAAGTCACCCAGCGAGCTATGGAGAGAGCTATGCTCGGAGTTTCTCTACGCGATAGGGTCCGGAATACGGAAATTCGTAGAAGAACCAAAGTTACCGACATAGCTCTCAGAATCAGCAGGCTGAAATGGCGATGGGCAGGCCATATAGCTCGTAGAACCGCTGGGGAGTAAAGGTTCTCGAGTGGCGACCGCGATGCAATGCGAAACGGAGTGTGGGAAGACCTCCCACTCGATGGACCGACGACATCGTAGCGGTCGCAGGGAGTCGTTGGATGGAGGCGGCTCAGGACCGCTATTCGTGGCGTCGTTTGGGGGAGGCCTATGTTCAGCAGTGGACGTGTACGGGCTGATGATGATGATGATTATGACAGTTATAATAATTTTACTATTAATTTTGGGTTCGTTCCTGATAGATAATAGTAAAAAGTAAAATTAGTAAAAGACGGTATGCTTAGTGTTTATAAATTGGCAATGGTATCCATACAATCCTAATTCCTACTAATATTATAAATGTCAAAGTTTGTATGGATGGATGTATGGATATTTGTTACTCTTTCACGCAAAAACTACTGAACCGATTAGGCTGAAACTTGGTATGGGTATAGTTTGGGACCTGGAATAACATATAGGCTATTTTTTATCCCGATTAAACGCGGGCGAAAGCGCAGGCAGCAGCTAGTGTCAAATAATTTCTTTACTCCACGTTATTTACGTGAACGGAATGTACTTAGTTTCCCATTTTCGTAGCCATATTTCAGAACCAGCTACGAAAATGGTGTTTTTTATCTATGTTCATAACTATTTTCAATATATAAGTAATATAAAAGGTCCATATTATGAGTAGGTAGGTACTAACTTAATCTTTATGTATCATATCACTATATAGTATAAAACAAAGTCGCTTCCCGCTGTCTGTCTGTCCCTATGTATGCTTAGATCTATAAAACTACGCAACGGATTTTGATGCTGCTTTTTTCAATAGACAGAGTGATTCAAGAGAAAGTTATAACTTTTTTAATATCCATAATTTTATTTAATTTTTAATCTATAAGTTACGAACGTAATTGTTAAATTTAAATCGTATTAGTTACTCAATAAATAATAAATAAATTTTGTTGGCATTGCGCCCGTGAGAAGCCGCGCGGGTCGCTAGTTATGTACGTATATATTATACTTCGCGAAGTACCGGCACCCACTTGCCCAACCTACCTAGCACCCACCACAAAGGAAATGCAAATATAATACAATATGCTAAATAATAAACAAAGTAATTACATTAGCCTGACCAAGGTGATCTACATTCATAAATTATTTCGGTACGGATACCTTTGCAATGACACACGGGGCTTTGGGATGGCGAGCTTGTTGGCGAACATTTTAAAGTTAACATTAAACAAGTAAAAAACAGTAAACAAGATACATTTATATTAAGTCGACAGGATTTGAACGGCGCAACGAGTCGGGGCAACTGGCGGTCTCTGGTGCCGGAAGCAAACACTCACTTGTAAACCACCCCACGCCAGTATTTTTACAAGCTTTTGTTCTTCTTGCCCTGTTAGTTTGTGTGGGACAAATCTTGCAACTCAATTTTAGACCAGTTATCCTGAACCGATTGAGCTGAAATTTGGCATACTTATGTATGTTCAGTGAGATTGCAATGTCATGGTACCATCGAGCTGATCTGATGATGGAAACTGAAGGTGGCAATGGAAACTCCTAAACGAAACGACCTAACCACGTCGAGTTTGAGTTCGTTGGATTTGTCTTTCCTAGCACTTTGGTCCTAAATGATATAAAAGGCGGTTATTAAAAAATATTTTTTGATTGTTAAAAAGTAGGCTGGCAATACCCGGCCCGGCCGAATAAAAATAAACAAGCGCCATGCAGAAATGTAATAAACTCTGCCGGATTTATAATTTTTTAATAGATTTTTCTAACCATCACTTACATTTTTAGAAACAGCACTGACCATTAACCATGCTCGGTGTCACTGCAACACTGAATCGTTACTTGAATATTAGTATACTATGGATAGGTGCGTGTTATAAGCTGTACTTAGCTGTACAAGCTCTGGTTTTGGGCTAAATTAAAAAAAAAGTATATAAATATTTATTTGCAGCAAATACAAAGTTTACATAAACAATAATATTACATCTAAAATAAAAATAAACGAAGCTTAAAACACATTACTGTTGTGGTGCATTTTGTAGTTTGCTGAGTAGATTTTACAGGTGATTTTCGTCGACTTCCTCACTAGGCTGAGCCTGTATCGAGGAAGCCAGAATGGAGACAGGTAACTAATTGATACTAACTGTTGAGAGTATTCTAAATAATCAGAAAAATAAATGCACACTCTACTTAATAATTTAAGTAGAGTGTGTATTTGTTTTTTAAATAAGTGTAAAAATACCTACAGAATTAATTAACTTTGATTTGACGACCAATTTTCATAGTAATGTTTTTTTACAATTAACTGCCATTATCAGTGATACCGCAATAAAAATCTACATATTTCCATAATTCACATCACATTCCCCGGATTTTTTTACGAACATGCTCGTCGAACTACACATATCTATGTCTCCAAAATCTACGCCCTCCCCAAGTCCAACCGGATAACAACTAACTCGTAATTGGAATGTATTATAATAATATTCGTACTTAGCACTAACATATAACTTAACACTTTCAGGGCCCATAACCCACGTGAACGTCTTCCGTCTCGTGGAGCTGCGGTATAATAATAAATATTTTTATTCAACATTAGTCTAGTACAGTATGTAAAACACTTAAAAGCTACGGCCCATATATAATATATGTACATAATATAAACCTAGTTACTACCACGTAGTGTTGGCGACGTGTAACACCCAATATATGTCGCACCGCATAAATTGGACATTGAATGCGTTACGTACCTACCAGGTAGGCATGTACCCGATACCACTTAAGCTTTATTTCGGGCTTATATGTATTAAGGAATTCGACATAATTCGTAGTTTTTATTTAAATGGTATGCGACCCGCTCACATCACATCGAACTAGCTTTACAAATTATACCACCGTCAAATTATAACGAACTTGCTCGCGACGAACATGCTCGTTAAATGAAACCTCTTTATGTAACTAAAGCCTACGCCCTCCCCAAGGCAGTCGAGATATTATCAACTAACCAGTAGTAGAATAACCAGCATTCAATTGTAATTGGACTGTATTACCATTCGGTAAGGTCAAAATTATTTTAATATTTACATAAGGCTGGGCTTTGTGTCGCTATGTGTCGGGTGTTGGGTATGAAAGGTGTAGTAATGCTTAGAGATTAACACTTTCCATGGCCCATGACGCACATGCTCATCTGGAGGTACATAAGGTGGCGGCGCGGCGCGCCGCTGCTGGTTGTACCGCCAATGCCGGGCAGTGAATGCGTTGAGAGTAAAGTAGAGAACGCTTGCGATTGGCTCTCGCCTGATGGGAAGCTATGTTGAAATCGATGATTAGTTTTTTTTTTAAATAAAAACCTTTCTTATCTAATTTTCTTTATGCATAATTTGCCGTCTCTCTGCCATAGAGTAAATGGATATAAAAAAACATTAACAGTATTTTAAACGGAATTTGTTTTATTTTATAATGAAAAATTGAAAAAAGTACGCTCTACGCTTTAATAATTACGTACAGCGTAGCGAGTCAATTTTACTTGATTATATTTTTTTACTGTTTGAGAAATAACTAATCTTGAATTTTATAGCCTATATTCGAAAACGTATAAATTATTCTCTACTAGCTGCTGCCCGCGCCTTCGCCCGCGTTTTATCGGGATATAAAATGCAGCCTATATGTTATTCCAGGTCCCAAACTATACCCATACCAAATTTCAGCCCTATCGGTTCAGTAGATTTTGCGTGAAAGAGTAATCCATACATCCATCCTTACAAACTTTCACATTTATAATATTAGTAGGATATTCTTTGAATACTTATCGTAACTTCCTCAAAGCTATTTAAAATCCGGCAGCGAATCCCTTCATTTTAGAATTACCTATAGATAAATTCTATTAAATCGAGTTTAGAATTCAAATTGTTACTGGAACTATTTTCAATAGTATCTATGCGATTGTCGTTCCTGTTGGATATATATATAGTATTATGAACGTCACTGTCACTGACAGGTTGAGAGCCTGACAAGTCTAATGTATAACTAACGAGTAAGACAGACAGATTATCTTCTATCTCTTTCCTTCCAACCCCGAGCCTAGATAGGCGCCTATCATGTGAACAATTCTAATCTTTATAATAAATCAATCAATCAATCAACAAGCCTGCGCGTTTACTTTACTAACAGTTCCATTTTTTATTACTACACCTTTTCCCATTTCAATTACTCTAGAACTATGATTGCGGAAATTGTTATTTACACAGTTATAATACAGTTGTATTTTGATTGTATTTATGTTAAGTAATTTAATGAGTTATGCCCATAGCCTGTTTCTTTGTTCGAAATGTCATTGGTAGGGAAATTATGGGTTTAGGTAGGGATTTTATTGATAACCAGCAGGACACCCCGGCTTCACACGGGTATTTAACACAAATTACAAGATCCTTATTTTTTTTGAAAATATAATATAGCCTATGTCACCCGGGCATAGATTAGCTTCCCAACAGGGAAAGAATTTTTCAAATCGGTTCAGTTGTTTCGGAGCCTATGCAATGCAAACAAACAATCAAATATTTCCTCTTTAAGATATTAGTATAAACTAGCGGCTGCCCGCGCCTTTGCTCGCGTTTTATCGGGATAAAAAATAGCCTATATGTTATTCCAGGTCCCAAACTATACCCATTACAAATTTCAGCCTAATCGGTTCAGTAGATTTTGCGTGAAAGAGTAACAAATATCCATCATACATCCATCCTTACACTTTAACTTTAACATTTACAATATTAGTAGGACGTGGAGTTGACAGCTTATCTATTTGACTAAGTGCCTTTTGAACAAACAGAGACTGCTGTGAAGATACATCGATGTCGGTACAGTGTCGGTTATCAAGTAGAATAGAATAGAATGATATATAGATAATAATCGACTTGGAATGCCTTACTTTTTCACTGTTTTTGAGTTTTGCTGGATAAATACTAATCCTTTAATCTGGGGATATAATTTTTATGGGACCACCTCGTTATCATTTTCTATACAATAGTGAAATAATTTTCAAAATCGGTCACTAATTGGCGGATATATCGCGTAATTTAAAAAAAGTAACATACAATATTTGAATTTGCATAGCAAGAAACAAACAAAATAACAGTGACCGACAAATTCCAGCTTGTCAAAAACCTCTGGGTATTAATTAGATAGTCATGATGTCCTTAAAGTTTCCAGATGGGTTTTATAAAATGGTTATTAGTTATTATACGACGTTTCTTACAATAGTTCACGTTGTCGATAACCAACTGCGAACGATACCTGTTATTTGTAAGAATTCGAATCATAACTATCGTAATGTACTGAAAGGATAGAATGAAACATGGACAAAGTTTTGTATGTGTTTATTTACACTTTGGCAGTGATGGCTTTTACTTTATTTACAAAGAGAGTTACAACATTGAGACCGTTTGTATTTGATTGAGCATTTAATCCGTTGACTAACAGCTGACGTTATCCGCCAACGTAGCCGTTGGCAGACAAGACCGATCGATATAGTTTCCAATAAACCGTAATTCATTAGAAACGTTATCGAAAAACATGATATTTCAAATAACGGTATCCATAACTGGCTATAATTAGCGTTATTTGAAATTGATCAGTTTATCGGGTTTACCAAGCGCGGAGGCCGAGACCCTGGATGCCGTATCCGTGGACTCCAAGACCTGCGGGCAGACCCAAGCCGTAGGGGGAAACTCCGTAAGGAGCAGCAGCGATGGGGGCTCCGAGGTAAGCGGCGCGGGAGGCGGCGGCAACACCGTCGATGGCAGCGGCTTGCGACTGGGCGGCGGCGACGTAGTTCTGGCCGGCGGCGACTGAGTTCCAGTACGCGTTTTGGTGGAGGTCACGGTTGGTTTCGGCGGCCTGGGGAAAAAAATTTAAAATGTCAATCGACTATGCCAACCAAAATTAAGTTATTGAGGTATGATACATAGAACATTGTTCGTGCTGGCACACGTAAGCTATTAAAACAACAGAAAGTCGACAATCGAATCTTTCATCGCAACATGATGGATCACTATTCCATCTGCTAGAGTTTTGATTGAATCATTGAGAGGTATAATATTGATAAAAGTCGTACCTGTCTGACGGCTTCAGTGTTGTATTGGATGGCGGCTTCAGCAGCACGGGCCTGGCCTTCGACAATAGCGCGGTTGTTGTCCTGGATGGCAACGTTTGTGTCAATGGCGGCAGCCTGAAATAGAAATAATTTTATAAGCCCCTTTTAATATTTCTTTTATGAAATAACATAGTAACTTAATTTTCATCTACTGGATCTTCTATCTGCTTGTTGTGTTTTGCATCAAAAAACTATATCGGTAAACGAAAACAAGTTTTGTCAACGTTGCCCGACCACTTAGGTACGTTATGATATTTTGGTAACGGTTCTGAAACTAAATAAAGTAAATACCTGTGCGTCTCCGGGGTTGACTCCCAACACTAGGGGGGAGATAAGCCCAGCGGAGGCATAGCCGAGAACGGCGGCGAAAGCGATCTGAAAACAAAAACGGTTTTCAGAAAACAGCTATTTAGATGCATCCTTATTTTAACGTACATACGTAATAGAACAGATTTTAGTCACTTTGTATTGTTGAGTATTCTCACACTGTGACACAGTTACAATGCAAGCGTTACCTTTGAAATTTATAATTAAATCAAGAGAATCATGCATGACCCTCAAAATAAAACAGGTATTTCACATAACTTAGTAAATACCTTAACTTAATTCGCGTCCACATGTACAGTAGGTATTCATTATTTCACCTTGTACAAGGCCGCAGTACATTTTACTCTTAGGCATGACCGATAAGGCAAGATCTCTTGTGTATTTTATTAGTCTAGTCAAAAAGTGCTTTTTTGGTAAACTTTTTTCAGCAAACTTGGAAAAATATGAATGATGTGTCATTCGATTCAGAATGACGTCTAGACGATACTTGCAAAAAAAATCCGCTCGATATAATTGCAAAAGTTATGAACAATTACTGAAAAAA
Organism: Eupithecia insigniata; assembly: GCA_947859395.1. Classification (NCBI taxonomy): domain Eukaryota; kingdom Metazoa; phylum Arthropoda; class Insecta; order Lepidoptera; family Geometridae; genus Eupithecia; species Eupithecia insigniata. The sequence continues at coordinate 5,862,325 of OX402022.1, read as the reverse complement.
AGGGGTTTAATTGTTTGCAAATATCTAAAAACTAATTAAGATTTTCGAAATCTAAAAAAAGATTCAAACAGAAGAGGAAATTTCATATTCTTATATCTTAATATATAACGAAGTCGGGTTTGTTCGAACACTTAAACTCAAGAACGGCTGGACCGATTTAATGATCTTTGATTTGATGGATTTATCTCCGTCCTGAATTGCAGAATAACTAAAAAAAAAGCTTTCCGCGCAAAAACTAAAACTCTATGCGAGCAAAGCCGTGGGCACAATTAGTAGGAAATTTCCTCCTATTCCAATATATCGCTTGCTTAAGATTAGCGTTTACACGAAAACGAAACAAACTTCGATTTCATTTTTACAAGTACGGAGCCTGGTATCTGGCTCTACATAGTAGGTCTCAATTACTACGCACTTAATTTTTTCTGTTCCAACCAACCTTAAGTTCAACAACCTTCGGCTACTTAAAGTTACGATACAAATTAACCTTCTACCCAAAATGGTTATGATTAATCGAATGCCTTGCATACTTGCATGAATTATTTATCAACGGGATAATTGCAGTGCTTCCTATGTATAAATTGGATTCGGGCTCCGATTTTCATTGCGTGTAGCATCCGGTTGAAGAAAATATGAGGGAAAGATTGCATGACGGTGATCTTACGTGGACATCCGATTGTACATTGTATATCAACATTTTTTTCTTACGCAGAGCAGTTAGAGGTATATATATTTTCTATGTATAATAAAAAATATCTATCTATGTAATATATTATATTAAGTATATCAGTCATCTAGTACCCATACCACAAGCTCTGCTTAGCTTGGAGCTAGATGATGTTGTGTGCACTGTCCAACATTATTTATTTATTATATTATTATTATATACAGTGAATCAACTTTTAAGGCATTTTGCCTTATAAGTTGATTCATCCTATTCTATCAAATGAAATAAAAACTGACATTAGAAGCCAAGGCATGGATCGAGGAACTTCGTTCACCCTATGAAACATGTGGTGTTTGAACAAAAAACTAGATTTATAGTCTCCTAGTCAATAATTATGCGACTTCCTTCTTCCTAAAAGAAAACTAGCTTCGGACTAGCAATTCAGAAAATTACTATTATAAACAAACCTACTAGATACTTAGTAAAAGTAGTATTATACTTGCAAGACTTAATAGAGCCTGTCAGTAGATCTAGATAATATAATCGTTGGCAACACCTACGTCTATTTTATATATCTTGCTCAACCCACCGTGAAATTAAACAAATAAGGCATTCCAAAAATTCACACACAGTGTTAAAACTTAATTATTCTGGCAATTATTTTCGTAACGATGACGATATAAGCGTTTTAGCTATCGCGTGACTTATTAAGCAACCGTTATTTTTCGTTAATCAACGGATGTTTCATGTTACTTGGAATAATGCACTTTGTTCATTGTGAATTTGTGGTAGGTATCAGTTATTATCTTACAAAAAAGCGATTATAAAGTTAATCAAACAAAAAAAATTGTTTATTATGGGTCTTGAACCCGTGTTTGATTCACATCATTACTTGAAACTGTTGTTATGCTTATTCATGTTTATTTTTCTACCTCAGGTAAGGTACCTACTACCGTGGTATCTACTTAATCATTGTTATCAATATTAAAAAAAACTCATTATAATTGTCCGCAAACTGACGCCTACTTCCGCTACGCTATAACATGATTGATTTTACATTGATCGATTGTTTTTTTTTAACATGACTTGTAAATCTCTGTACCTACTCAGTTTTTGCATACGCATGGACAATAACTTCTGTAATTAGTGCCATGACATAACCGAATAAACTTGACCTTGCTACAAATCGATATGGAAAATCGATTTGATACGCTGTCTCACGCGTTACCTTTACCTACCGAGAGCCAAATATTCAAGTATTTATTTTGAAATCCTAATACAAAGTGTGAGAAGTCTTAAATATTTCCCTTTAAGGCTAGGTATTAGGAACCCTGTTAGGGCGCCATGCAACTTGAGAGGAGGCTTGGTTCCAAGATAGCAAATATCTATCTTTTGAATTAAGTAGTTCATATTCACTTTTCCTTCGCCATTGGTCCTGTGGCAAATTGCACCAGAGTTTCCCGATAGCATATCAAATGTAACATTGTTTTTTCTATCTGAACATTCTTGTGAACATTTTTCAAGATCCTGTCATACTTTTTTGATATTCATATATGTATTCCACCGCAGGTACATACATGTCGACACTTGATGTCGTTATAATTTTTTATTGCATTTATTTTATTTTACTTATGGACTTAAGTTAAAACCAAAACGCTCTTGGGCGTTTTGGTCAGGTCTAATTTAATATTGCTTAATTGAACATATCAACCCTTTTGGGTTTCCATGTACCTTTGGTATGCTTAGGGCTCCCAAGTGTCCATTGAATCAAAAAACTCAAAACTCAATAGATTGTCAAAGCCTAGAATCTAATTCGCTGGCATCAAGAATTCAAACTCGACGTTAAGCTATAACTTTGTCTGTCACTTAGACAATTTGCTGGTAATTTAGAGCTTTGCAAAATCTCTTGTCTAAAATCTTTTCAGTAAACTACCAGCCATACTAATACTATAAAAGCGAAAGTATTTCTGTATGTCTTTCTGTTAAAACTTTTTAAACTTTCGCGATTTGTTGACATAATTAAAGATTATTTATCGGGTATTTATCGCGTACCTTTTGTTCGATCGTGGTCACGGGGCGACTGGATGTACTCGGAGCTACCGCCGAGAATTGATGGCAGTATCCACGACTACCCTCAATTCGTCTGCAGAATCATATAACAAAAGGTACGCGATAAATACCCGATAAATAATCTTTAATGATGTCTTTCTGTTACCTTTTGACACCTAAACGGCTAAACGGATGCTAATGAAATTTGGCAGGGAGAAGGACAGTATCCCGGGAATGAACATGGGCTTACTTTATTCCCGGAAAATAGCGTACGAAGTCGCGGGCAAGAGCTAGAAGTTAATAATAATATTATAAAGAGATTTTTTTTTATTGTTTGTTTGTTTGCTTTGAATAGTCTCCGAAACTACTGAACCGATTTGAAAAAATCTTTCTGTTTTTTTTTTCAAAAAAATAAGGAACCTAAATTCCAATAATGTAACCAATAATGTGTTAAAAAAGTATTATAATTTTACATTTAGAATTTTTTGTTTATACCCGTGCGAAGACATGGCATGCCGCTAGTTGTTAATAAATTCAAAAACAAACAGACAGACAATAGGGATGCTCTTGACTCTACCATAACAGGATCGCATGCGCATCACGTTTGACCGAGTAATGTATGACCGTACGTGGTATCGTAACCTTCGGTTGCGTAACAGCTAATTATGCGTTATTGTTATTGCAACCGTTATTTGGTTATATTTTCACTTGTTTGAATTACCATATGAAAAGTACTGGAGCTAATTATGTGATTAGTTGTTTTACATAAGCTTTGTTTGCTTTGGAGCTAGATGATACTGATACAAGGTTGTCTGGTAGAGATCGCTCGTGAGCGATAAGACCGCCAATTGTCACATTTCTTTTTTGTTTCAAATTGTTTGTAAACTGTTTTGTTAAGTGTGCAATAAAGTATTTTCTATCTATTTATCTATGCTCTATAGCAAGGGTCGGCAAGTAGTTTGAAGTGGGGTCCGAATTAGATGTGTTTTTTTATCAAGGTCCAGAAAAAAATTCATGGTGAATCGATAGGTACTGTTTTTTATTTGAGTACAAATCTAGCTAGGTCCCTAAAATTATAACAAAATCTATTATCTCTTGGATATCATTTGGAGTCCAAGGTTCGACCGGTCCGGATACGGACCGCGGTCCGCCTGTTACGGATGACCGCTCTATAGAATGTCAAGAAAGCAAATATTTTGTTACATTGAGACATTTGGTTAAATTAGTCAGAAGTGAAAATCAAATGAGAACAAAACATCATGCAGCGTTTGAACTAATTAAATTCGTTGTATACAAGGTGCCGCAAAACATGTGTACTTAGCCGAAAGGGCTCGACATTTAAAAAAATAAAAAATTGAATTTCGAATAATCGTAGAACTAAACTTTATCCCCGGAATCAACCCCTTTCGGCTTATTACACAAGTTGCGTTGCACCCTGTATAATGGTTTTAGTTGAATGAATGTTTTTTTTTACATATCACAAAGTTAGATTAAATAAAATCTGACATGCGTGAAATGTGTGTCAAAGATATAATGCATTCCAATAGCTCATATTACAACTCAATAGAGTTTGAATTAAGTTTATCTATCGAATTACAAACATGGTTCAAATAACTTATTGGGTAAATATTCAACGAGTTAGCCTTGTCGTTTTCAATTAGTTTTTGATTAAGTTATTGTAACTTAGCTACTGTCAAAAAGTTAGTATCGTTTTTTTATTCACATTTTTTCGATACAAATATTTTTTAGGGTAAGAGTGCGAAGTGATTTGTTATTTCTAGACGCTGGTTATTGAGTTATGATAAATATAAATACAGGTGAAGCTAGAATCGCTTGGTTGGGTAATGAAGGTTCTCTTATTTTGGCTGCTTTTTCTTGTAATTTTTGAAGAATTCTTGCTGAAAACTATTGAGTGAAGTTTGAGAAAACTTATCTATGTTAACGATAAGGTTTTGAAAATATAAACAAAATACAGAACACATTTCTTTGTAAAATAAATCCAATTGGGTATGCGTAAAAACACTTCCATTTTTCGGCTGTCACTTTTGGATGGGGGGGGGGGGGGGGGGTTTGCTGGCTATTATTCCTCCACTTTTTCGGCGGGAAATATCAATAGTTTTTTAAATTAGTTTTATCTTCCACTTTATGGGATGGTATTAAAACTTTTTTAAACATTTCTTCCGCCTGTTTTGGGAAAAAAACTTTTCCGTCCCACTTTTAAACCACTTATTATTAGCTTATTTACTTATTTTACCACTGATTATTATTTAAACAAATCCTACCAGGAATCTCATCGTGCACTTCAGGTTGACTGCTCGATAGCTACTGAATACTGTCATCTGGTTGCCGTGGTCTTTTATACACACCCCTTATTTACCAACTTGTACTAGCAAGCATTGAAAGTACTAAGATCCTTGGAGTAATTTGAGCCTTATGACACGGTGATAGGGGTGCGGTTTTGAGGATGTAGACTTATGAAAGCATAGAACTAGTTGGGGTTGGATTTTAATGAGGAATTGTAATATGTAGACTTCTTTTTGAAGGACTTCTTCTACGCTTCGTTGTAATGTAATGAGATATTTTAGTAATATCGAAAAATTAAATACAGTACAAAAATTCTTGATTGTACACCAGAAAAAACATAACAAAGAGACGCTACATAAGACAAGTACAATGGGCGGCATTATCGCTTAGAAGTGATCTCTTCTAGGCAACCTTTGGATGGAAATAATTGTGAATTTAAAAAGGGCAGGGGATATACCAAAGATGATTTAAGATATATATTAACATAACTTTATAAATACCTACCTAAAAAACAATAGATAGGTATTTTTTTTTATTTCATCATCATCATCAGCCTATACACTTCCACTGCTGGACATAGGCCTCCCCCGTACGACGCCACAAATAGCGGTCCTGAGCCGCCTCCATCCATCGACTCCCTGCGACCGCTACGATGTCGTCGGTCCATCCGAGTGGATGGTCTCCCATGTAGGGGGGGATTTGCCATAATCACCACGCTTGGCAGGCGGATGGTGATCGCAGTGTTGTTGTTTAAAAATACTCAGAAGGAAGCTGCTGCCCATCCTCTGGTAGGTTCCCTTAGTCGGCTCTTACGACATCCACGGGTTGAGTTGGAGGGGTCGATATTCGTACGCCGCGGCCCCACGCACGACCAGGCTTATTATATGTTATTTATTTGTCTCTTACTTAATATAATTTTATGTGTCTACCGGAACCCCAGATTCGGTAAACGGTATACTAGTTTAAAAAACCCTGACTATCACACTAATATTATTAATGTGAAAGTTTGGATGTTTGTGTTATGTTTTTACTTATATAAAAGTTGAGGTTTTTATTTTGAGTACCTATCTTTATATTTTTCTTTGTATCGACACAACTTGTATCTACTTTTCCAAAATGGGAGAAGCCACTGGCTCCTGAAACACAGTTTATAACTAGTTCGGAACCCTATGGATTCATTTTATACCATCATCATCATCATATCAGCCCATACACGTCCACTGCTGGACGTAGGCCTCCCGATATATTTATATATTTGTAACAAATAAATGGTTTTTTACTTTGTTACCTATTCACACTAAACTACTGCGGATCAGGCGGAATTTTTGCATAGAGATAAGTCTAGGCCAGCTATAAAATGTAGGCTACCTACTTTTTATCACATAAATCAGTTCCCAAGGGAAAGAAATATCTTTGAACGTTTCCATAAAAACAAGGCATGCGAAGCCGCGGGGAGCAACTAGTCTTAAACATATACAAGCAGATGCTCTTTACCTGCAGAGAGTTAAACCTAAAAAGAGAGAGTTAAAACTGACTAAAACAGGCTTAACTCTCGTCTCGGGAATGATACTGGAGACCTATGTACTTCTGAGGAAATCACATAAAAAACCTGTAGATTGGTATCTGTAGATTGTTTGTAATAGTCTGCAGTTAGCTTGTTTCAATAGTAAATACTAGTTCTGATTTGTTTCCATTCTTTGTAATTTTCTTTGTAAATAAAGTCAGCCACCTCTATTATAATTTTATGTCTATGTACCGCCCAGTTCTATACGTTCCAAGCTCTACATAATCGACCGGGCGTAGCAGGAAGCGTTTTGAGATCGAAACAAAAAAAGTCTGTCACAAAGTGCGCACTGACATTTTAAGGTGCCCTATAGTTGTTCACCGAACGCGGATGGCATGGCGGGTTAAAAGAGACATACATTATTAATTTCTCTTCAACACGATCAATTTAATTTCAATGAGGGCTTTGCAATCTCTAAAAAAAACATACACGCTTTTCATTTTGACACTAGATGGTGCTGCACAAAAGTCAAGAGTCAATGTCAATTGTCATAAAATAAATAACGAAACGAGTGCCATTTTACACATTTTTTGGCTGATTTTAGACACTGAGTTTCATACAGCGCCATCTATCTTAGTGTATGGCAACCACATTTTTTTTTAAAGCTGTCTCTGAAAACCCCTCATTAGGACTTAATCTTCCCTATGTAAAACTTGAAAAATGACTGAAATGAATGAAGTTCCATTTCAAAGATCACGGGCTATATAGTGACCTTTTGAGTCCTTTGGGAGGCATGTGTGGAGCCGAAGCCGAAGCAAACAGAGGCACTTTATGAGAATTAATGTATAGGCGAGAGCTAAGAAAGGTGAGAACTACACATAGCCGGTATCTCGCTAAACCGTGACGATCCTCCTTAATCGGCTCTTACGACCTCCACAGGCTGAGTTGTAGGGGTCGAGTTTTTCGCCGGAGCTATCACGGCCTCGCGACCAGGGTATACTTACTTACATATCTAGATACACTGCACACTTTACAAAACAATTTGATACAAAAAAAATTACAATTGGCGGTCTAATCGCTCACGAGCGATCTCTACCAGACAACCTTGGATGGATCATTGGATTGTAATCATCTGTGTGCATTACTATAAGAAACTACGACAAATTTACAAAAATCTAATCATTTAACAAATCTTACATACGAATACCTACATAAATTACAAAAATACCTAAATACATAAACCTATTGTTACATACTTATATAGATACATACATACATAAATACATTTTATAAGGAAAACTAGGGTGTGGTCAGTGACAGCAGGACCAATATTGTTCCTTTACCATACGAACTCTTGAATATAGGTAGTGACTTTGCACGCCTTTCTGAGACTGGCAATGTGTTCCAAAGCTGTACAGCACGGGCAGTAAATGAGTCTATACGGTACGGACGGCGTACGGTAATCTATAAATAGTAGGTAATACAATAACATACGGTGTGACAGTCAGCCCAATAAGGGAGCGATCAATGATGTATTATATTTAGTCCTATTTATACGTTTTGTACTCTTATGGTATTTTTATGTTATAAATAAGGTTTTATGTTTTATTTATAACATATTAGCTGTTCCCCATGGTTTCACCCGTGTTAAATTCGAATTTCGCTTTTCTAGGTGGATAAAGAGGTCTTATTTCCCTTAAATCTCCCCAGGAAATTTGATATTATACCAGGACAATAAGTAGTCTATGTCAGCAGTCTTCTTTCCGGCCCTGGTTGGGGGCGCAGAGGGAGCGCTCGAGGCTATGCCTCTTTGCCCCGGCTTTAACTCAAGGGGTGACGACCTTTCGGTCCTTGGGTTGTAAAGCAGAATGCGCTTTTCTGCTTAGAATTAAAATTTTTGTGGGGCTGCTTGTGGTTTTATATTTTTTATCTGTTTTACTTTTTTTCTGTTAAGTAGTCTATGTTACTCTCCATCCTTTCAACTAGCTCTATACAAAAAATCAAGTCGATTGGTTGCTTAGTTAGGGTGTGAAGGAAAGACAAACTAACAAAAACAATTTCGCATTTATAATTATTAGTTAGGATTCTTTATAAGTCTCGTGCCTTATAAAAATGTTTTAATTTATACTATTAGTTATTGTTAATTGTTACTGGCTTGCCTTTATCTAGAGCAGGATCTAGCCCTGATTTACATTCAAAATATATAAAGTATCCCTCAATAATACAATACATTACACATTATTGCACACTAAGAAAATACTAATATACAAGAAAATAGATATCAGAGTTGCACAATGGGCGGCCTTATATTTGCAATCATGGAAAACACAAAAGGTGTGGAACTGGATAAAAAAAATTAAAAATGAAAAAATATAGTTAAAACTAAAACCCGACTACATAAAAGTGATATGCTCGTGTGTGGTATCGTTGCAAGTCTTTGTCTGTTCTTCCGAAAGCGTTTAATGATTCTCAAGCTATCAAAAAAAAAGATGTAAAAAAATATAGTTAAAACTACCGACTAACCGACTACATAAAAGTGATAAACAAGCGTTCATCTATTGTCCTTATAATTTACTTTTGATACTCAGGTAGTCGGAGGCCTTTGTTCCTACTTGTAGGTACCCTAGGTATATGAGGTGGGTGCCTCCGACTACCTAAGTATCAAAAGAAAATGATAAGGATAATAGGTGAACGCTTGTTTAAGACTTTTATGTAGGCGGGTTTTTGTTTTAACTATATTTTTTAACATCTTTTTTTTTGATAGCTTGAGAATCATTAAACCTTTTCGGAAGAACAGACAAAGACTTTTGCAACGATACCACACGAGCATATTTACTATCATTGGGATTTTCGACCCTTACTTAGACCCCCGCTATCTAGTTAGATCCCCATTTTTATTTGACGTCACACAGCCTATAACCATTGGGTTATACAGACAAATTATACGACACCTCATTTGTTGAAATCGGACTAGTAGTTTCAGCGCTACGTAGGAACATAAAAATCGGCCACATAGATAGATAGAAAATACTTGTATTGCCCACTTAAAACTAGAAAACAGTTTACAAATGACATAAAAACAACATAAGTGACAATGGGCGGTCTTATCGCTCAAGGGCGATCTCTGCCAGACAACCTGGACATACATACAAACATATATACATACATACATAGGGTGTCACACTCATATTATAAGCAAGTTAGCTCCACCTACAGGGAAAACATTGAAAATCTAATCATGCTGAAAGTCTTAAGTTAAATTTAGATTGTTTGACGATAGGTATCGCCACCGTTGCTCAATTCTAAGACAAAATCGTAATCTTTTGGGATAATATTTAAATCCTGATCCATGTTATTTTTAATTAATAATGCTGGACTATCCGCACAGCATCATCTAGCTCCAAAATAAGAGCTTTTGTTATGGACTCTGATATTATAGAGGTATAAGTAGCTGAATATAGATTTCATAGATTAATGTTTTAAATCGATCGCCTGGCTTAGTCATTGGTACTGGTTTTCCAGGTTTTAGGTACCTCCCAACGCCAACACAGTTTAGTAACATTGTATCTTGAGTTTCTGATTCCAGACCCCCAGCCAGGGGGTGTCGTAATGGTATTTTATTGGTCCTATTGTTATTGTACCCTAACAGTGTTAAAAACAAAAGAAGTTAATATGTAATTCTTGGAAACCTTAACATTGAACTTGTTTACAAGAATTACTACATATTATAAGACAAATGACCCTGCCGCGTCTGTCTGTCTGTTCGCTATAAACTCAAAAACTACTGAACGTATTGAGGACCTTATTAGGTATATAATTTGTTATGGTTTTGTGTGCATAAATTGTTTGAAATAACGATAATTGTTGGAAGTGTCCGCCTGGGAGTTTTCATCGTTTACCTAATCCCTTGACATATAACAAAACAATTCAAGGTGGGATATTCCTCTTTTATAGATCTACAAAAAGTCCGCGATGGCATATCCTACTAATATTATGTATAGGTTAGTATATAGGTTAATATCAAAGTTTGTAAGGATGGATGTATGGATATTTGTTCCTCTTTCACGCAAAAATTATTGAACGGAATGGGCTGTAATTTGATATGGGTATAGTTTGGGTCTATTATGTTATTCCAACATAATAGGCTATTTTTTATCGCGATAAAAGGGGGGAGGGGATAAAAGGGGCGGGTGAAGGCGCGGGCAGTAGCTAGTACATCTATCTTTTAAGGATAGCTTACTATACCCATTCTATCATAATATTATGCACTACTACCCGGAGCGGATTGCTAGTTTTTTTTCTATTTTTATTGATAATGGTAAAGCGTTTGACCACCATCTCACTCGGGAAAGTGAAGATGAGGCCTGAGATGGAGCACGCTTTACCAGAAAGAAAGAAAGAAAATATATTTATTTGGCCATGCCTGCATAACACACATACAACACGACACATAACAGATAGTGGGAAGGTACAAGAAACATACATATTTATACATGAAGAAAATAGATAGGAATAGTGTTACATAGGGGCCAAAAAGGTCCCTGTCTCAGCATTGTGCCGCTACAAGCCTAAGCTAGTAGCGGCGCTGGTTGCAGAAGGAACTTATTTACTCGGGATTTGAAAACTTCTAGATTGTACTCTACTGGAAAAACAAAAAAAAGTTAAGTAAAGTTTGCAATAATTATGAAATTTAACAAGTTGTGTAATTGATTTTTAATTTTAACGAAGTCCCTTATCTGTCATTGACCCTGATCTAGACTAGACCTATTTCCGCGCCCACAGTCCAGCAATCCTAGGAAATGTTTCGTCAGCCGGTCGGCCTTACGGACCTCGCCCTGTTTTCGACAATACCGTCGGCGCGGTGTCGGAATCGAATTACATTCTAGTGATACACTTTTGAATTATATTATGACTAGCTGTTGTCCGCGCCTTCGCCCGCGTTTTATCGCGATAAAAAAATAGCCTATGTTATTCCAGGGCCCAAACTATACCCATACCTAATTTCAGCCTATTCCGTTCAGTAGTTTTTGCGTGACAAATATCCATCCATACATCCATCCTAATAAACTTTGACATTTGTAATATCAGTAGGAATTAGGGTAGGATAGGATGGAATAGATTGAGATAATTTCTAGAATATATAAAAAATAATATCAAACTTCCAAGACATTTAATATCACTGTATATCATTGTGTCATCCCCACTGCTGGGCCTCCCACTCCCAATTTGTTGGTCCCACCATCTCCCTTCCACTCCAGGACCAGCCGTCTGCTTGTCCTGGCACAGCATAATACCATCCTCATCTGATGGCTATACCTTCCACCCACTCGTATTAGGTAATTGGTTTTCCTCCACCTTCATCATTCGCAACGCTAAGGAATGGAACTCGCTGCCTGCTTCTATTTTTCCGGCCAATTCCGATCTGTGTCTCTTAAGAGTGAGTAGGTGTCTTCTAGACCTTTGTTGTTTAGAAAGAAAGAAAGAAAGATATGTATTTATTTTCCTTAAAACTACCACACAATACATACAATGACTTACGGCTATTTAAACCTAAGTAGACACTTTCATTGCGCAGCAGAGTTAGGGCAAACATGGCCTTCCCTCAGCATTGTGCTGGACGAACACTTGTGTGTCCACCCAGCGCTGGTTTTTAGTGAAGGCCATGGGCTTGGAACGTCACAACCGTCTAGACTAGATTGGTGCGACTGTAAAACTTAATAAACTATATTACAACTAATAACAATAAGTACCTATAGCAGAACAAACATAAAAAAAAAGTAAAACAACATTAAAGAAAACCTATGGCAGTAAAATATATTGCAATATCTGACCTCATGCTGCCCCCGTCATAGTCCGGTCCGACCCGGTTCGCGGTTCTGTTCTGTTTATGGATTGTCAATTGCTTACATTTTAGGAAGAAAATTAAATAATTTTATTGCCATGCTTTGCTACACGAAGCCGAAAATCCTCGAAGTTTAAGGTCTTCCTCGTCTCATGATTGTTTTTGTTTTCTCCTCTGCAGTTTCGTATTTGAGAGGATTTCGTACAATTTCGAACTCTTCCACAATATGAGAAGTAATTCTGCCTTTGCATCAGTATGCAAAGGCAGAATTACTTCTCATATTACTCATCTGACCAACAAACGAACAGAAGCGGCTCTTACCTATTGCTGAAAGTTGAGTAAGGCTTATTCGTAAGAGGAAAGAAAGAAAAGAAAATATATTTATTTGGCCATACATAACACACACACACAACACAACACATTACAGATAGTGGGAAAGTACAAGAAACATACATATATGTACATGAAGAAAATAGATAGGAATAGCGTAATAATACACAAGGGGCCAAATAGGTCCCTGTCTCAGCATTGTGCCGCTACAAACCTAAGCTAGTAGCGGCCCTGTTTTTTAGAGGATGCTTTATTACTCTATTGATGCAAAGCAAAACCATGTTTTCTGACGAATGTAATGACTCCATACAATTGCCTATCGTCTGCTAACTGAAGGTCCTACTTTCATTCATCCAACGTAATTTCCATTACGCGAGTCCTGGTCACCTACATCCGCTGGTGGAATAACAAACAGACAATGAACATGATTCTTTATACAGTGTGTCCCTGGATAAAGTGCAACCCCGAAAGGGGGTGAAACTAGATCAAAAATTATCGACAAAAAAATAGAAAAAAATATTAAAAAAAAACGTACATGCTTTATTGATGATTTAAAATTTTTATTACTCACTAATGACTCTATTTAATAAAAAATGATTTATTCTATAGTAGAGGGTCTATTTTGTTAAAATAAAAACCATAATCATGTCAGATATGTGACAATGACGATAAAATAACAAATAACTCACAAACGAGTGGCTATCGTGACTTAAAGTTTAATTTATGTATTAAAATTACATTTTTTATGCTGTTTTTTTCCAATAATCTCCAAACATCTTAAAATTAAGCCTAATACTAGATACTAATAATACTAGATATTTTTATGTCTTTTTATTATTGTCTTTCATAATAGCTTTCAATTAAAAAAAAACCTACGTTCTAACATAAAAAATGCACTGGCTAGGAGCTTTTAAAGTTGACCACTGATTACGTCACCACTCAGACCCTTTTTTAACTTCTATTGTTGTAGATTATGGTCGCTGGGCCTGTTCTATGAAAGATGAAGGGTGGGGATCGAAACAGGACTCACAACAAGGCACGCCAGTCGCTCCGATATTCTCGCCACTGCTACCCCCTACCGTACCTTACTGCGCCTTCAAGTTTTTGTTACGTTTTTGACTTTTTTGTTATTTTTTTGACTGTCATTTGTTGTGTTGTGGAGATGCCGCGATTGACTGAGTTCGCTCCGCGAGAAATCGCTGACATCCATTATTATTATGGTATGTCACGTGGACACACAACAGTCGCTCGTTCTGCATACATAAATGCGTTTCCGAGCAGACTTATACCGTCAGCACGAAATTTCCAAGAAGTTCACCGAAAGTTATCCAACATCGGACTTGGATTAGCAAGAGATCACCGTGAGCAACAAGCTACCATTATTGACCATTCAACAAAAAATTAGAAACAATCCACAATTCCTAAAAAAAAAATTATGGATGGATGAAGCGAAATTCACCCGGAATGGAATCACAAATTGCAGAAACTTACATGTATCGTCCGAGGAAAATCCACACCTAAAGGCCCTCTTTAGGGCCTTTCGTCTACTTTTCAAGTGCAATTTTCAGTCAATGTATGGGCAGCTCTAATAGACGACACGCTGATTGGGCCAGTTATTTTACCCGCAACATTAAATGCCGAAAGTTTTTTAAACTTATTAAGAGACGATCTGCCACTACTGCGGGAAGATGTTCCGCTGGCTACAAGGCAACAGATGTATTTGTAGATGGACGGATGCCCTGCGCACTACGGGTGCAATGTGCGAAGTTTTTTAAACGAAAACTACGCTAATAGGTGGATCGGCCGGGATGGACCAGTCGGGTGGCCGGCACGTTCACCTGACCTGACACCCCGAGACTATTTTCTGTGGGCTGTTATGAAACAAAGACTCTACAGAACGACCGGCAGAGTTACAAGATCAAATCATGCGATGTGCCGATGAGATAAGAAGTGACCCAGAGATGGTGCTTAGAGCCACACAACAAATCGCTCTTCGTGCGGCAATGTGCCTACAACAACAAGGAAGCCATTTTGAGCATTTAATGCATTAAACAAAACCCTTATTTCATACTTACGTGTAATAAGTTAAATAAAAATGTTGTAACTAAAATTTGATTTTTAATACTACCTGAGCAGTAAAAAATAGGGTCTCTACCTGAGTGGTGCCGTAATCAGTGGTCAACTTTAAAAGCTCCTAGCCAGCGCATTTTTTATGTTAGAACGTAGGTATTTTTTTTTATTTAAAAGCTATTATGATAGACAATAATAAAAAGTCATAAAAATATCTAGTATTATAGGCTTAATTTTAAGATTTTTGGAGATAATTGGAAAAAAACAGCATAAAAAATGCAATTTTAATACAAAAATTAAACTTTAAGTCACGATAGCCACCCGTTTGTGAGTTATTTGTTATTTTATCGTCATTGTCACATATCTGACATGATTATGGTTTTTATTTTAACAAAATAGACCCTCTACTATGGAAGAAATAATTTTTTTATTCAATAGAGTCATTAGTGAGTAATAAAAATTTTAATTCATCAATAAAGCATGTACGATTTTTTTTTCTATTTTTTTGTCGATAATTTTTGATCTAGTTTCACCCCCTTTCGCGGTTGCACTTTATCCAGGGACACACTGTATACAGGGTTATTAGTAATTCACTGTCATTGCGCGAACTGTATGTTCTGCCCATCATGACAGACACGTTTGTGAAGAGGCCAGGCCGTAATTCTTGAACTTGGTTTCGGTAGTAGGTATTCTATATAATAAGGAGAGTTGAGATTGTGGTCAAATGAAAGTCTATTAACAACGAGTATATATATATTTTTTTTTTTTGAAAGAACTAAAAACTGACTTGTCATTTCTGTGTACGTACACTGTTTGTTTTTTAAGTTTTTCGGCACAAATAGTAATCCCTCAGGACTAAAATTTTATAGGACCACCTTGGGATCATCCTCCATACAATAGCCAAAGACTTTTCCAAATCTGTCCATAATTGACGGAGAAATCGACGAATATATGTACATATAAAAATATATACATACAGCAGAACTTAAAACCTCCTCATTTTTACGTAGTTGGTTAAAAATAATGGGTACAAACCTCAAGACAAGAACAAATAGGTGTCTTCTAGACCTTCGTGATATACCGTCGGCCACATCGTCACTTTCCATCAGGTGAGATTGTGGTCAAACGAAGGATTAATGACCAAAAAAAAAATTCGACTACGCAGGTAGAACTGGACGCAGTGTCATAAAGAATGCCAGGAACTTGCTCAAGCGCGTTCACATTCACTCGGCCTAGCGCTAGGTGCTAGGAAGTTTGAATAAATTGAATAGTTTCAAGTTTACTTTAATTAATAATACTTTGAAAGGCGTTGCTAGCGCGTTTGTACAGGATGTTGTAATATTATGAGGCATTTACGTACGTTTATCTATTTTACACTAAATGTAAAATAAAATACCGTTACTCTTTAACAAAACTTTCGGAACCTAATTGTTGTATATCTTATCTTATACCTTTAAACCACCAATTCTTGTATATATACATCATCATCATCAGCCCAACACGTCCACTGCTGGACATAGGCCTCCCACGTACGACGCCACAAATAGCGGTCCTGAGCCGCCTCCATATACATATGTATATAATCTGAATCTCGGAAATGGCTCCAACGATTTTCATGAAATTTTGTAAACACCTTCTATCATGTATGACACCTTTTTTTACTGCATATACTCGGATATGACGTCACAATGGGGGAGGAAAGTTGTCAGCTAAGATAGATGGACTCATAGATAAGGCCGTAAACTCCCTCCAGCCGTGACATAAACTGAAAAATATTACTCTTCCTGACATCTATTGGCGAATAATAATACTATTTTTTATTGGTAGCAATTAACTGCTCTAACGACCCAATAACACTAAAGGTACTCCAGCATATTACAAAAAAAAAATACCGGTCAGCCAGGTACTTATAATAATGCAACAAAAACTTTGTATGTTGCGTTTTCACGGCTAACCAGCCGTTTAGCCGTGAAAACGCATCATGCATCAGGAACATCATGAAGTTTGAAAGATTCCCTGTGAAACGCGCAATATTCGTCACATGGACATCCTACTAATATTATAAACGTGAAAGTTTGTATGGATGGATGTATGGATATTTGTTACTCTTTAGAAATAAAGTTATTGAAATTTGAAATCCTTTACTAGTTAAACTTGTAAACGCGTAAGAATGCGTCGGTCAAAGGGTGAATTCGTGACAGAGCTGTCAGAGATAACGTTATTTGCTTTGTTTGACAGTGACTTTACACAGAACAGAGCGTAGTACATTCTGTTTGACACGTAACTTAGTAATTTAGGTTTATCTACGAAGGTATGGCGCGGCCATGCGCAAACGCAGTGTTTTCCTATTTGCACCGTTATGCTTGCCCATCTGAGATTTTTTCTTCTTAGCCCTTGTCCTATTGGACAAAGGCCTCCTCCAAATCTGTTCACTCCGATCGATCTTGTGCGATTTGCCACTAATCATTTAGGAAGTTTAGAAATCTTAAGAACTTTTTTTATTTATCCACCACCCATCCAAATGTTTTGTAGAGCAAAGTTTTTCCAATGTAAACTAATATTTAGCTAAATAATAGTTTCAGTCGGTACTTTGCAGAAATCCATTGCATAATATTAGAATGAAAAAATATTTAGTAAATTGTTACTATATTTTTTCATTCTAATATTATAACATTTAGCGACTTTTTATGACCTACTCGCTGCAAAGGATATTCATTTGTTTTAATTTGTTGTATGTTTCAATTCAAACTACCTGAGTCGCTGCGTTAGTAATAGTTCTAAACAATCTCAAAAATAGGTAAATAAATGCGATAAATACACATTAAATTGTACTTATAATTACCTAAACAGTATTCAGTATCACATCGAAGTTGCTTTCCAAACGAGGAAAGATGTAAATCTCTAATTTAGATAGCACTTTTTATGTTAAGTATGACAAAACCTATTTTTCTTTTTGTATTATTTATCTGAACCACTTCGTGGCGCCTTTGCCGACTGCCACTGCTCTGAATTTTTTTGTGTAATTTTGATAGGAATAAATGCATTATTAATTTCTCATGAACGGTCCGTGAAATGTTATATGAAGGTTGCAAAATGCGGAGCCAAGTAGAACCCACAAGTTAATCTGGGCCACGAAATGAATAACGCGCCTAACCAGAACTAGCTAATAATCAGTTATTTTACTATCATTAAACAATTTGACCACCTTATGATTGCTACCACAAATTATAAATTAGAAACTAAACATTTGGTACCAAATCTATATCTATAAAGAAATCACTAATATTGTCGGGGTCTTTGCATCTGCTGCCCCCCTAGCATGGAGATTGTTGTCTAGGGTAGAATAGACAAAAATTACGTGATTTTGCCATCGGATGCGTAAATTATTTGAAATGTATTCCTTCAACTTCAATAATGTACGCAATGTATGGCGATGCGATTTCATTATTGTCTGTTCTACCCTAGAGAACAATCCCCGTGCTAGGGGGCCTGGATTGACAAATTTTTATTATTTGTAATTTTATGACATGTAACAAGCGTTATTATGATGCCTGGTGGCCTACGGCCTCATGGTCGGTAGTACATTTCACACCCTGATTCCCGGACAACCGAGGGCGTCGGTCGCTACGCGGGTTACCACACAAACTTTCATCTTGGACCTTATCATAACTCTCGTGGGATTAATAGTGCAATGGTATCCCATTGCCTTTTCCACAAGGCATTTTGGGCATGATTTATACGCCCAGGTCTGTGAAGACTCTTCAGTCAGTATTCCGACTGGGTTGGTGGATTACCGCCACGATAAAGAATCTGAATCTGCAAAGACCCCGATAATATTAGTGTTTTAATAAAAAAACTTTCATAGTTTGACGAAACGTTGGTGTTCTTCCAACACAAACTAGGTTCGTAGTTAACCCGCTTACATTCATAATGAATATTAGTGTTTTTCATTGAGGAGAAAGATGAATCTTTGTCCAGATATAGATAAGTTTCGACAAAGATTCATAGAAAAAAATTAAACTTTGTCCAGATATAGATAAGTTTGGACAGACTTTCATAGAAAAAGACGAATCTTTGTCCAGACATAGATAAGTTTGGACAAAAATTCATTGAGAAAGATGAATCTTTGTCCAGACATAGATAAATTTGGACAAAGATTCATAGAGAAAGATGAATGTTTGTCCAGACCTAGATACGTTTGGACAGACATTCATAGAGAAAGATGAATGTTTGTCCAGACAAAGATACATTTGGACAAAGATTCATAGAGAAAGATGAATATTTCTCCAGACGTAGATAAGTTTGGACAGACATTCATTGAGAAAGATGAATGTTTGTCCAGACATAGATAAGTTTGGACAAACATTCATCTTTCTCGTTTACACAACTGCTACTCTACCCAATTTAGGCAAATTAATTTAGGACATAATCCTTTTACAGCCCTTCAGTAGCCCAGATAGTGCCACTTTTTCTCGAACAACTCTATGAGCGTGTATACAAAATAATTCCGCAGGACACAATGGCGTATGCTGGGCGCTGGCCCACTGCAGGCGTTCGCCACGCCAATGTGTGTGACAATTGGCAATAGTGGCGCGCAATCGGGTGTTGTCGGTTTTTTGGGCACACTTTAAAGGAAGCGGCGTAGCGTGGCCAGTGGTGTTCACACAATGGCCCATTGTTTAGTTCGTCAACTTGGTACCGTAGTGTGATTTCTACTTTTTCAGTAAATTTTGAAATAAATATCAGCAGATCTAAAAACTTTTGTATTGCGGGTTCGATTTGGGACAAAGGTTTGTACGATCTGCAAATATTTGTTCCGGGTGTAGGTACAGGGTACTTCTCTTACCCATAACACAAGCTCTGCTTAGCAAGATAATGCTGTGTAAATTCATTCCAGTCCTATAGTCCAGCATTATTTATTTATTTATTTTAGACTCTTAAATATAAAATTGAAACATCCTGTAGCACCGCTGTCACTATAGTCAGGAATGTGCATTACTTCTAGCCTAAGGTTGACTGCTGTACGTCACAGCGCAGACTTAAAGCCGCGTTTAGACGATCAGAGTTTTCTCGGACAGGACTCGGACCGAGTGGATTCGTAGTAGATTCAAACGAGTGTTAGTACACTCGAATGAAGCTACTCCTAAGCTAGGATAGCTGTTGATATAACGGATGTAGTTAAAGAAAATTATTTATTAGACATACCGCCTGCAACGTAGGTGGTTGCGGTTTCGATTCCCGCCTTAGGACAAAATATGTTTGTTATGATCTGCAGGTATTTGTTCCGAGTGTTCTGGGTATTTTGTATGTAAAATAAAAAATATCAATTTCTGTAATGTATTGTATGATGTACATATATCAGTATTCTTGTCTAAGAAAAAAATTTATTACAAAATTAAGGATAAAAAAACAATATATTTGATTTTCTCTTTTGAAATACGCCTAAGGCATCATCTAGCCCCAAGCTAAGCAGAGCTTGTGTATTAAGTTAAAAATTCGCTGAGTGAGTCTGAAAGGTTTTATAAATCCTGACTGTGAAGAGCTCTACCTACTTCTTAAAGAAGAGCTAAATAAGAAGGGGCTCCAATCCTGCTTAACGGCAGAAAAATACAAGTCGGTGGAACTCTACTAGACGAGCCAATTGAAAAAATCTTAACTTCCCTAGAAATTACCGATGTTAATTACTACATGTCTTGTTATTTAATTTGATCATTATTTACATGTCGGCATTTCAATGAAGGTATTTTAAGTAGTTTTTTGTGATCCTAATTACCGGTATTACTAGTAATTTATATCGGAGCTTGTATATAGCAATTTCAATTATTTGTGACCTTGAGAATAAAGTGCTACAAACCTATCAGTCCCGTTGACAGCGACGCTAGCATAGATAAAATTAAAGGTGGTGGTCACGCGTAAAAAAAAAAGAGTTATTATGTTTGTCTATGTTCAAGTATTTAGATAGCAAATAAGAAGTCTTTTCTAAGTCTAAATTCTAATCCAGTTGTCGTTCGTTGCTGAAACAAACTTTGAATCAATTGTAGTATTAGAGTCTATAAACAAAATGTTGATTTTAGTAATACGTAATTCGCATAATGGTTCCAAAACGACCATTGATTCGTAGTTTTAGCGTGGGTTCATAACAAATAACTTACAATGTACGCAAAACTTCTATCTAAATTACTTGTAAAACCTAGAAAATAGTATAAACCCGGTTTTTTCCACGCGTGACCAACCACCTTAAACCATACATCAGAACTGAAAGAATTAAAAAACTTAAAGATTTTTCAATATATTGCAGCCTCCATATCTATCTCAATGACTAAACAAACACTCTCAAATTACCAGATTTTGGTAAACAGAGGGGGCCAGGCCAATTTGGGGGGCTAGGCCAATTTGGGGGGCCCAGCCGATGGTCTGAGCGTATGGCACAGCTCCGTATTTTAGAACGGGGGTAATAACGCCAGGCTCGACATTAGGGTGCTTTACATTTTCAACCAAAGGCAGGGGTGTGACGGCTGACGCGACTTCGGTCTTCCCTTCCGCGTTCTTTACCAGAGCTTTTTCTCCGACCTTCGCAGCTTCAACAGTGATGGAGTCACTCGCTTCTGCGGTCTTGACTCCAGCAGATTTCTCTTTGACATCCTTGAGCTCGACGTTTCTTAAGACCGGGGCGATGATACCAGGGTTGTAGTATACTGGTCCAAAACCAACCGCTGGAGCTACAGCAACGTAAGGTGTAATCACTGATTTGGCGAGAGCATCGGCGTTGTTAGCAATAGACCCATCAATCTGCGCCTCAGCGGTCTTCAAAGCATCTATCGCCTGCCATTTCTTGTCTTCGTAAGACCAGAATTGCTCATCCACCTTTTCTTTAATCTGATCGTCGTTGACGTTGACTTTTTCGTTCACGTTTTCAACGGCTAATTCTGATAGCTCTCTAGCTTTGTCAGTAGCCGCGATGGCGTTGTCCTGGGCTTTGACCTGGGCATCGATGGATGCTGCCTGGATGTCTCCGGGGGAGATTGTGGGGATGAGGGTGGAGTATGTGAGGGGAAATATGGGGGCTGCCACGGGGATGGCTGAGGCGACCGCTACAGGGGCGAGTTGTCCTGAGGGTGCTGCGCTGGCGCAGGCCACGAACGCGGAAAATATCTGAAATAAATGGAAACACTGTTATTTATTATTTAGGATCTCAAAGTCAAGAACCAGAAGATTCTTTGTTATTAGCAACGTCTAAAACCATAAACAAGATTTCAGATTTTCATGTTTCAATAACTTTATTTATTTCGGCTTACAAAATAAGCTCGGACAAGTCAAATTTTCCAAATATGTAATTTATTGGACCAAGGCTGGTTTAGCCTTAATCTATAAAAGTTAAAGGTTTGATTTCCTAATATGCGAGCAGTAGGATCTGCAGGGCTATTCAAACTCGATCGAAAAGTTTCGTCGACTCGAAATCTGACCCATATCCGCGCGAAATTCAAATATTTTAGCGGTTTTTAATATTTTCTGCGTTCTACAAGGAATAAAACTACCTAAAAAGTAGTTTTTCATAAATCGTTGACCTTTTATATCAACCCATGTTCCAATAAAGTACGATTAAAGGAGCTTTTAGTAATAATGTTGATTTTAATAATAAATATACTAAATTATTAATTTCTCGCAAAGTAGAGGCGAATCGAAATTAGTTAAAATATGGGTTCATAGAAAATGTTTTTCAATTTTCGATAAGCTCCTTTTCTGCTATTGATATTGCTTGTAGAAAGCAGAAAAAAAAAGAAAAAAAAATTGTTTTATTGACATATTATTGTTTCACAGACAGTAGTGAGTCCATAGGCTCCTGAAAATATTAAAAACCGCTAAAATATTTGAATTTCGCGCGGATTATTTGAACTTCTTGCGGATTTGTGTCAGATTTCGAGTCACGGCACCTTTTGATCGAGTTAGAATAGCTGTGCTGGTCGGGTATAGATTCATTACAAAGTTATGTATCAGTTGATTTTAAATTGCTACACTTAAGATTTTCGTGTATTCGATTCGATTTACCTACTTGTTAACTTATCCGAAATAAAAATGCGCTGGATTAAACGATTTTATGCAAATTCTGACATTTATTGTGACGCCATAACAAAAAGTACGTGTTTAATAACTTGATTAACTTTGTACCTACTCAGTACAGCATTGTTGCATATTTTACTTTAATCTTTGATTAAATAGAAGAATATCAAGTTTTGCTTGTTTACTCAGTGTCTGTGTATGTCACAACAATGGATGGCAGTGGCTGGGAGCAAATATCATTGCCATGTTACTTTATTTTATTTTAGCAAAGAAATCGAAATTATTAGCGACTTTTTTGGAAAGGTCTTTAGCACTTTTGAATTGAGGGTCCGGTTTACGGATTTAATTATTTATTTTAGATATTTATTAATGGAAAAGCAACACATACATACAAAATATTGTAATAATATTATAATTTAAGTGATTATTATAAATAGAAGGAGAAGGCAAAGGTTTTCACGAGTAACAAGAATAATAGATGCAAAAAAGTTTGACCAAGCAAAGTAAACAGATATCCTATGAGATTACAATCAGTTTAGTTCATACAAACCACAAATATATAATAATTGAGAGAGATAAAAAACGCGTTTGATGGAATAATGATATAAGGTTTGCCAAATTTTAAAAGGATATGTTTGTTCATTACCATTATAAGTATTTAAGTTTAAAACAACAACACAAAAAAAATAATTATCGCACTTACTCGTAAATTCCATTAAGTATTCCAAAAACTGCATAAATAATCTTTTAGGTCTTTTTATTGTACGAAATTTTTTGTTTAATTGTTTTGTTTTTTTATATTGTTTCGAAAATTATTAGTAAGAAAACAAAACCACTTAAAAATTGAGTGAAATAAATAAATAACAAACCAGAAATCTCATCTTGCTACCTCGATGGTCCCGATGGCTACTGATTCTCGCATCTCCTCTGAATCCGTATTTATACCTCCTTACGCGGACCCAGGTTGACATATAGGGCAAAATAAAATATGAAACCAGCTGGATGAAAGAGATGGTCGAAAAAAAAAAGAAATAGGCGGGAAGAATGCAGGAAGCGCCTCTTTTGATAGGTGCTTGGCGCCATATTCGATTGTGAGATGGTAATACTCGTTCATTGCATTGCATCATTGGAATTATGAATCTTTTAGGCTTTGTTTATTTTGAGTTTATATCCAGTGATGTCTGTCAGTTTGATGACGGATGATGTTACACCGTTATAAGTTGATCAAAACAACTTTAAAAAAATGGATTCAGAATAATAAATAATAGATCGGTGTTGCTGTGCTGACCAATCTCAATGTCAAGGTCGTGTACCTATTGTGGTGTCCTGAAGATGTCTCGTGGAGAGACGAAACTAGTTGACAACTTACTTTGATGAATACTATTTACTTTATTTATTTATTATTTATTTATCTACCAATGATGAGCAGTCAGCATAAGCTTATCTAACTTTACTGTGTCTTTATTACCGCATCCACTGCCCAGCGTCTTTCCTCTGGTGCAGTACATGTGCGTCTTGGGCCATGAAAGTATTTGTTATATCGCATTCACTAGTTATATCGTTAAAACTTTTGAAAGTTAACAATTGCCGCAAAAAACAAAGAATGAGGGTAGATCGATATATCTGCCAATAAAAACTAACTCGCAGTGACTTCAGTTGTAGCGCAGCATGATCATGGCGCATAAAATTGTGCCGAAATATTGGAGAACTCAAAACTCAAATCATGGTAAATATGTATATCGTTATTAACGTAAGTGTAGTTATATTGTATTCACTGCCCAGCCTCGGCGGTGCGTCACGCAGGGACGCGCCACCACTAGACGCTGGTACAGATGACGCATTTACGTCATACTCATGAGCTATGAAAGTGTTAAAAGCTCCACGAGCTCCGGATTTATAAGGCGAGACATATCTGAGACAGACTTCGATAAGGATCGATAAGCATCGATTTCTGGTGTCATTAAAATAAGACTAGGATAAAATATTAGAATGAAAAAATATTGAGTAACAATTTCGCGTATAACTTACTCTGATAGTATTCATCAAAGTAAGTTGTCAACTAGTTTCGTCTCTCCACGAGACATCTTCAGGACACCACAATACTCGACCTTGACATTGAGATTGCCAAGCAACACCGACAGAGTCCAGCCAGCGACTCTGAGATTCTTGCGCCGGCCAGACCAGCCACTGATGTTGCCTCTTCGAGCTCCTCTTGCCAAGTAAACTAACTAACACTTGGCGCGAGGAGCTCGAAGAGTGCAATGGATTTCCGCAAAGTAACGCCTGAATCTATTATTTACGACTAGGACAGATCGTTCTATAGGTACATACAAATACAAACCAACGCTGGTTTAATGGTGCAATATTATGCTTTTATAAATAAATATTACTTATACATTTAGTATTTTATCTACCATCATCATGTCAGCCCATACACGTGCACTGTTGGACATAGGCCTTCCTCCCCCGTACGACGCCACAAATAGCGGTCCTGAGCCGCCTCCATCCATCAACTCCCTGCGACCGCTATGATGTCGTCGGTCCATCGAGTGGATGGCCTCCCATGTAGGGGGGGTTTTGCCATAATCACCACGATTGGCAGGCGGCTTGATGATCGCAGTGTTGATGTTGAAAAATACTCAGAAGGAAGCTGCTGCCCTTCCTCTGGTAGGTTCCCTTAGTCGGCTCTTACGTCATCCACGGGTTGAGTTGTTAATTTTATCTACACCAGAGACAAAATCGGTGCTTGGCGAAATCTGACGCTTCAAAAGTTGTGGAAATAAGCGGAATAAACAGACACATTTCTGGTAAACAGCTTGTTATTGTATTTAGTAGAAATTTTCAGTATAATAATCTAAGGGTGTATGTTATTATACTGAAAATTTCTTTTTATTTATTTTTTCGAAAAATAGTAGTCGGGAATTTTTCATATTTTTCCTCGTTTCTATGACCTTGTCTGAACCTACCCCAAAAGTTTGGTCCTTACTTTTTGTTACACTCTGTATTGCATATTTGTGTACATATACGTATGTATATGTACACAATTTATGTGTAATTTAATTTTACTACTGCACAAATCAGCCTGCCGAGCGATATGGCAACCGGGGGGTTGCCATATCTCTCCACCCTTGTTTGGGGTTTTTTTTTATAAATAAAATGAAATGAAAAATAATTTATTTGTGCATTGAGACTTACAACAATTTAAATAAAATAAAAATACTTATAATTGTAAGCCCGAATTCACAAAATGGCCTCTGCCTCAGCATGGGCTGATTGCTAGCAAGCTAGTAATCAACGCTGGTCTTCCGTCAGAGCCATGTTGCTGTTTTAGATGTTAATATTTATATAAATAGTTGAAAATGTGGTCTAAGATTTAGAACGCTTTCCCAAAAGGAACTTATTAACTCTGGATTTACAAAGGCAATAAATAATTATGATTGTTCTGGAAAACTAAAAAACCTACTACACACTTTCTATAGAGAAATAATTTTTAAAATGATCAATTGTGGACATTCATTTCCATTTCATTTATGCATATAATTGACGGTGAAATCGAAGAACATATAAAAAATATACATGCAACCGAAAATAGAACCTCTTCCTTTTAACGAAGTTGGTTAAAAAGCGACCGTACATACAGACGTATGTACCTTTATCTTAGTTTTATATCGAATATTAAAACAAATACAGATATCATTACCCTACCTACATAAATCGGTAAATGTCAAGTGCTGGCGGTTTTTTATCTGCAATTGTTTTACATTTACGAAATGTCAGGTTCGGTCCTAAACTCTTAAGGTGGTTCGTCACGGGTTGGCGTGAGATTCAATTTTTTTTGTAGTTTTTATATTATTCTGCTTTCTTCAAGGAATAAATTAGCGAAAAAGTAAGTTGGCGATAATTCTAAACCATTTTCTATTTACTTATGAAAAAACGAACTTCGGCTCATTTGTGGTATTGGAGCATTTGGGAAAATAAGAGATTTTGGGTTAAAAATCAACATTTTCCCAAATGCTCCCAATATAAAATTATATCGAAGTTGGTTTTATGATGGGTTCATAGAAAATATGTATAGTTCACGATTTGCGCCAAATTACTTTTCCGAAAAAATTATTTTAATCTTTGTCAAACGCATAAAAAATTAAAAATCACAAGATAATTTGAATCTCGCGCCAACTTGTGACGATAACCCTTAACGTATTCACTGTTCAGACTCCGCCTACCTACGCGCCTGCGCAGGACCACTAGATATAATATGAGCGTCGCGCCTGGGCCATGAGTGTTAGCATGATCCAAGGAAACAACGTCTACTCCTCCGGGAGTGTCACTACCTCACGTCACTGTCCACTTGCCACTTAATGTCAACAAGACGTAGAAGTTGGGAAACAAATGTGAAGTATCAATTGAAAAATCAATAAAAAAATTCATTCGTCAATTATGTTATGTTATGTTTCAGCAAAAACAGCGTTAGTTAAACACGAGACAATGTGATAAATAATAAGTAAATACAAAACCACATAGTTATCAGATTTATACAGGTAATATAAGGAGTTCGGGGAGTTAGAATAAAGAATTTATTTAGCCACACACATGATATTCAAAGAAAGATAAATACAGAAATACTCTTTATTACGAATAAACATTAAAATAGCCTTAAACCTCAGGTCACTACGTAAACTTTACAATGAATTAATTTATTTAATGTAATTGAACCATCTACGAAGAATACACATTACAAGTTTAGAATAGGTAGTAATGTAGGCATCCTGTAGCAGAGTCCCAAGGTTAGAAAACAATTGGTCTTTCCCTATGTGCACGGCTAATCAGGTCCCGCCTCAGCTTGTTGCCGTTATAGTCCGAGGATGATAACGACAAGAAGCTGACGCTGGTTTTCAGTCAGAACCTTTAATTGGGCGACGTCGCGTCACGAGTAACAGTCCACAAATGAAACATAACAAGTACTTACGAAATATAGGTGAGTATGTAAATAAGGATGAAAACAAAGAATACGTTACGATTTTACGCTACTGGTAGTCCCAGGAAATGTCGTATTCTCTTTCGCCGATGGCGATGATGACATAAGCACGTGACACCAAAGTGACCATCGTGTCTCGGAAGACCATACTATACCATGAGTGTTAGTATATCGCATTCACGTGCTAGCCTCCTGCAGAACTGCGTCACTCCGCAGGGGCCCTAACTATTGGAAAAAAATCGAAATAAGCTTCTTCTCTCATAAATCGAGGTCGATACGACTTTTCTCGCTCATGGTTGCAGATTTTTCCATCCACTCCCATATCAAAAAGTCACCCAAATGCATACTTTTCGTAATGCTTAGATGCATTTTAATTGACGGCACCGATGCCAAACCGCTCGAGGGCCACATGCTGTATCAATTGTAAATAATAGTTCTAATTTGTTTCTATTCTTTGATATTAAATACACTTGCTCCTTAGTAGTAATGATAGTTTGCGGTAGTGATTGATATTGAAAAGCAGTAGGCGCTGCAGCATGAACAATGGACGATTTTAAAATGAGTTTTTTTCTTTGTTATTTACTTGTTTTTATGAATATGTATGTGGTGGGACAA
The DNA here is from genome assembly GCA_947859395.1 of Eupithecia insigniata. Taxonomy (NCBI): domain Eukaryota; kingdom Metazoa; phylum Arthropoda; class Insecta; order Lepidoptera; family Geometridae; genus Eupithecia; species Eupithecia insigniata. The sequence goes on along the minus strand of OX402022.1, from coordinate 5,833,914 downwards.
ATCTTGCAACTGAATTTTAGACCAGTTATCCTTAACCGATTGGGCTGAAATTTGGCATCCTACAAATGCTCTTTATTGCACCCAAGATATAGAAAAACAGAACAAGAAAACACAATCACAGAAACAGCTACACAATGGGCGGCCTTACTAACATCAAGCTGGTCTGATGATGAAGACAGAAGGTGGCCATAGGCACTTCTAAACGAAACTACATAACACCGTGGAGTTTGGGTTCGTTGGATTTGTCTTCGCAATCACTTTGGTCCTAGATGATGTCCAGGATCCCAATGTTGGAGGAGTCCCTCCTGCTCCAACATGGGGATCCTGGACTAGTCTAGTGCATAGGAAGTACGGAAGTACTACGTAAAGGAAACGATGTAACGTCATCGAGTTTAAGCTCGTTGGATTTGTTTTCTCAAACACTTTCGTAAAAGCTTGTGGGCCGTAATTTTAACCGACTCTAAAAGAGTTTTTATGTAATTTTAATACTCGTAGGTAGAATAAAGTGTTCATTAATTCTCCTCCTTTTTTCGAAGTTGGTAAAAAACTGAAGCATTTCAAATTGTGTCAAGTCCCAAACACTAAAGCGCGTAAGTCATTAGTATATTCCCAAGAAGATAATGAAATGAAGACTAACTAAGCTATGATTTCCCTATGTTCTCATGAAATGCCATGGCGGGCCAGTGTTGCAAGCGAGCCTGCATGTTCCCACGGCTTCTAACTAATCTGACCTTGGTGCTCTTTGTTCATGCAATGAGCTCCGATTTTTAACCGACTTCAAAAACGGAGGAGGTTCTCAATTCGACTGTATGTTTTTTTTGTATTTATAATATGTTACGCGATATTTCCGCCCATTATGGACCGATTTTCAAAATTCTATCACTCGTACATACTGTTTGTACAATCGTACATAAGTATTTCGCAAAGGAACCCTTAAATTCTTAAAGTTTTTTATCGTATAACGTATTGAAAATGATCCCGAGGTGGTCCCATAAACTTTTTATCCCCAGGTGATTAGTATTAATCCCGAAAAACTTAAAAACAGTGTAAGGCATTCGAAGTCGATTATTATACTCAGGAATTTGAAGTCTGTTTACGTTTTTTAAAACACGCCAAATTTTCATAATTATTTTTGTTTTGACCTACTCAAAAAGACTTAATTCTAAAACCACTGTCAAATTTCCGTTACTATATGCGCCCGAGGGATATGTTACCTTCGGTATGCGGTCCCGTTAGATCATATTCGTCTGTGATAAAGCAGCCAACAACATTTTCAATCACAATATTTATCTGCACGACTTATACCAATAAATCTTAAATACAAGGTGCTTCAGAATATTTGTACTATTTATAAACCGAAAAGAAGTGATTCCGAACACAGCGGGGCGAAATTATGTGCTATGATTTTAAATTTGGAATTATTGTTTTTTTTTTTCATAATACATAAGTTGGTTCTTATAATTTATTAGCTTGCATAAATTGTTTGCTTTCTTGTAAAATTTAGTTTTGTATGCAACTTGGACACGTATCATAGTTCCCACGGTAATAATATTCTAACCTTGTGTACTCTTTGTTCACGCAATGAGTTCTCATTTACCTACCGTTTCCAAATATATTTTTATTCTATTAATTTATACTTTTTTAAATAAATTCCCTGTTTTTTTCCTTGTTTTTTTAGGGTCACAAAAATGAAACCTTCCGATAACTTTATAGTCCCTATTTTCTATAGGTTCAATTGACAAAAACATAATTGCCATCTTGCGTTTGTAAACATTATATCTCATTATTCTCAGTTTATAAATTCAAAGTTTTTCATGGATTTCTAATTTATTCAGATTTATTCTACAAGCGGTACTTACAAGGAGGTATCAATTGATAGGTTTTTTTTTCAGACACGCTACGCCCAGCTAATAATAGACAAATACCATTTTATAAGTAGGTAGACAAGTATTCAAGGTCCAAAGCAATAGGTTCCGGTTTTTTCTATGATTAATCGATTTGCGTGTTACCCTTTGTACAAGGACCACGTACACTTTTATAACTACCTTATTATCTTAATATTACATGACTGCGTAAAAAAGGTGTTGACTGCATAAAAAAATGTATGTGGGTTTCTTTATTCTTTTTTTTTTTACTGCTATATAAGTTTGTAGTTGAGATTTGTTTGTTTAGAACTTTACTGGTTAAATAATTCGCAAATCCTTAACCCAATTGTCAGTTACCAAAATTAGCTAGAACGTTAAATAATTGCAAGTGATGCTTGACTTAATAATTAGGTGCTTTTTGGGTCACCTATTACCTAACTACTAATACTGTTTTTAATTGCACTTCTTTGTCTAGCCTAGTATAATCCTATATCTTTTGTTTGACAATACGATGACAAACTGCTAATGCCGGGTATAAATAATTCTGAATATTCAGCCCAGTCGTGTTCGAAGGAACATTTCATTCTATGTTACGTCACGATTCGGACTGACCCAGATTGTTTGGACTTTAGGAATGTATTCCTAAGTTACTGCCTTTTGCTTTGCTTACGGAAATTATTATATTAATTTAGGGAAAGAACTTTAGCGGTTGTTTTGAATTGGGGAGTTATCAAAGTTACTGTGTAATTGTGATTTTGCAAATGTCAATGTCAAAGGGAAAATGCTGGACCTTGGTCTCTTTCGAGTAGATCAGAAAATAACGTTTGGCCACAAAAGAAGGAAAAGGAAATGAAAAACCAACGACTATGTATAAATTACTATTTTCATTTATTCACACACATCCTCGTTTACTGCCTGTATACATTTTTTTTATAATTTATTATTTACAAAAATCCGAAATGAGTATTGACTTTGTTTTAACTAGATTTATCGAGTATCACAGTTTACCATGCGTGTCCGTAACCGGCATGTCCGTAACCGGCGTACGCGGGAGCGGCGTGAACCAGGGGGGCGGAGTGGATCGGAGCGCTGGGATGGCTCTGGCTCAAAGATTGGGAGACGACGGTCTTGCTGGCAGCGTAGGCAGGCGCGGCGTACGCAGCGTGACCGAGAGCGGGGGCGGCGTAGGCACCGTGGACGGCGGGAGCAGCGTAGGCACCGTGGATGGCGGGAGCGGCATAGGCACCGTGGATGGCGGGAGCGGCGTAGGCACCGTGGATTGCGGGAGCGGCGTAGGCACTGTGGCCGACGAGTTGCTTAGCGAGCACGGGGGCGACACCGGCGGCAGCGCCGTCGAGTTGAGCCTGGGCGGTCTTGGCGGCGTCTACGGCCTGCCACGAGTGGTCCTCGGCGGCGTTGATGGCCTGTCCCTGGAGCTCTGAAGCCTGGCGGGAAAAGACATGATTAGTTTACCATTGGATTTAGAAATAAAGATTATGGTTTATAATATCACTGGGATCATATTTAGATAATCCTTGTGATTTTTTTCGTTTGCGAGTACAAAGTAGATGTTCCTCAAGTACAAATAAAAGAACAAAGGATGTAAATACCTGGTCGTGCAATTCACGGTGAGCGTCTACAGCGGCGCGAACATGGTCGGACTGCTCAACGTGAGCGTCGATGGAGGCAGCAGCCAGGTCACCGGGGGAGATGGTAGGCAGAGCCGGGGCAGCATGGACCAGAGAGGCGCCATGGACCAGCGGGGCGCCGTAGCCAGCGTGGTACGGTGCTGCCAGCAAGCCGGATGGTACGGCTGCGGCGCAGGCGAGGACGGCGGTGGCGACAATCTGGGGACAGAGTTATTTTCACAACACTATTCGGATAAGAGACGAAAGAAAATAGCGAGATATTTCCGATGTTTTCCGAACTTTGACAACTGAGTAACTACAATATGTTGTTTGACATTGACACTAGTATTTTTAGGATAGGGATGCCTCAAGCTCCAGATTTATTGGCTATGGTCTATGGATTTGATAAACTTCACTGCACAAAACTATTCCCATTGTTGCGTAAAACAAATCACGGAAGCGCGAAAATTTCAAAATCCGAATACAGGATTCGAATGCGTTCCACTTCCACGAATTCTAAATAGCTCACTCAACACTTTATCACGTTATTTTAGTTTATTTATTATTTTGAATGATTAGTATAGTTTAATTTAACTAACCAGAAATCTCATCGTGCACTTCTGTTAGACTGCTCGAAGGCTACTGTGTGCTCTCATTTTGCTGCTAGCCGTTTTTATAGTGGTTTGCTGCGAACGCGCGTGAAAAAAGTAAGCGGCTATTTTCAAGGGCGGGAAGGGTGGCAGGAAGCCCGCCAATTTTTGACAGCTTACTTTTGACGTTTGTTTTTGGCCGGCAATGGGCGTTGCCGGACTTGCTAGCTAGATTATAGAATAGAAGAAGTGTAGGTGGAATGCGTTTGCATTTAGTTGTATTGCGATAGAAAACCTTTACGGTTGAACAAATAAATGATTAGTGAAAAATTATTTGTTTGCAGGCAACGGAAATAGTTGTGTTTAATTAAAAGTTTATCAACTTAACGAAATGTATGACTTAACAATTTAGAATAAAAGTGATTGACACGTAATTTTGGTATATGTAAGTTTGATTCAAATGAATGCTAAAAATTTTGAAGACAAAGCGGAATATGATGAACTCCTTTTATTTCTATGTGTACCCTAAGAGGTTTGCAGGTCTAGGTGAGTGAGGCACCTAATACTCAGTGATAGGTTATCAATAAAACACTTAAACATAATTTGTAAATTCACGTAAATACCAGAAACAAGTTTTGATATTTGCAATCCTTGCGATCGACATCGGATGTCGTATTTTACTGGCCTGGGTGCTGATACCTAAAACTAAAGGCGGTATCCTACTACTATTATAAATAGGTAAAATTTGTTTTAATGGGCAATCTCTAGTAGGCACAGCACAAATTGTTGTCTCGGGCAAAGTAGATAAATAGGGTTTAGCAGTATCGTCACACCTTGCGTAAATTAATTTAAGTTGAAGGAATCAATGTTAAATATTCGCATTCTCGCACCACTGAGTGTTGCGGCAGTAAAATTATTTAGATTAGCTTTTGATATAATTTAGTTTTAACTAGTTGTTTGTTATAATACGGGGCTGACTTAGTCATTCCAATGACTCAAAGTCCCTTAAAAATTAAGAATAAAAAAAATAAAAAAATGACGTTGTGACGTATCAGAATCAATAACTTTATTTCTTCAGGCTTACAATATAAGCACTTAGACAAGTCAAATTTATACTATAAACATAGTTATTTCATTCATTTCATAAATATATTTCATTTCATTTCAGTTATTATTATCAAATAAGAAATAAGGTGTTTTTGATATTCTCTTCACTTCAATTTTTTGTCCACTAGTGGAAGAAGTATATAAAAAGAAACTCAAAAAAAGGTGGTTCTATGTTCGATAGTTTAACCAGTGCTGATTAATTAAACTACATATAGAAGGAAAATACTGGTTTTTCTATTTTTGGATGAATGGAACCCATTATTTCGACAATAGAAATCAAGATATCAACACAAATTAACACGAAAGTGAAAAAACAACAAGTTGATAAAATAAAAAAAGAATTTAAATAGTTAATCCCCGGGGTCCGAAATCACCCCTTTCGGCTTACAACGCTCGTTTCTTAACACCTTGTATACACCCCAAAATACTCCATTCCTCGCAGTCTCAAAACCAATCGTTTATTAGGTACTCGTAGTACATAAATAACTTATGGGGTATAATTGTCCCTCTAGTTCTCTGTCCAAAAAGTACCATCCTTCGCAATCGACAAAAAAGCAGTGCAAAATGCAATATTTTACTCATAATGCACAACAATATGCTTATCTCATTCTTTATTATGTTAATAACAGATAAGCGCCTGTTAGACAGGCAACAGACGCATTCTGACTCATAGACATCTCAATAAGAATAGCATTTATCACTTCATTATCATTTAGAGATGATTCTGCGCTCATAACGTTACGGTAAAGATTTTATTAGCATTGTATTAGTTGATGCTACTTTGTTGAAGCCTACTCGTTTATTTACTACTAGCGGCGTGCCCCGGTTTCGCACGGGTATTTAACAAAAATTTCAAGATCCCAATTTTTTTTAATACAGTATAGCGTATGTCACCCGGGATATTGTAGCTTTCCAACAGTGAAAGATTTTTTCTAATCGGTTCAGTCGTTTTGGAGCCTATTAAATGAAAAGAAACAAACAATAAAATATTTTCTCTTTATAAAATTAGTATAGACGTGTACCTGTCACTCGCCGTAGGTATTTTATTTTGTTAAACTAAAAAAATTGTACCTAGGGTTCGGAATCACCCCTTTTCGGCTTAGTACACATATACATATGATGATGCATCATTCCCATAGTGGGCTATTTAATTTTATCGGTTTTATATTTTGTGTCGGTTCAAATTTTTAACATAAACTGTATATTTGACATATTTCATCATGGTGACGATGGAAGAACCGGTGAAGAATTTACACATAGAAATTAATATTTTATTCGACGGTGACATTTTTACACTCAACGTATGGATACCTAACTGACACTGGCAGAATGTCATCAAACCAGATGCAGAGCCAAAGCTAAAAGAAGAAGAAGAACCTTGATATTATTACCCTACCCCTTCCTTGCTAATATTTAGACCATCAGTTAGTCAGTGCATTTGTTTTATAAGAAGGTATTTTATAGTTTAATGAACTTATGAATGAATGAAGAATAATAGAATAGAATAGAATAAAAATACTCTTTATTGCACACCAAGATAGAATAACAAGACAGGAAAACACAAACTAATTTTGCATACATTTTGCATCACACACAAACACAATGCGTTCTTGAACTTACGAAGTTTGAAAATATGATGCTCTGTTTCTTAAAATTATAAACCATTACCTACCGACACAATGTATTATGTAATAAAGTATTAAAATTAAAAGGAAAAAGTAAACAGATTATCTCTTATATACATTTTAAGCAAAGTGGTTAAGTATGAGTCTACCCTAAAGTTAGTTATTGAGCCAGCTTTTCTAAAAATACAACACTTGGTTTGAAGTTATCGAGGGTACAAACAAACAGAGACATTATCTTATACAGAATAAAAAATCATACACACGTTATCTGTCAGCTAGATAAATTAATATCGAAGCTCTCGTTAGTCCAGATATTTTTTTAGCCGACAGATTCGCAACACTATTTATAATAATTTGGCGTGTTTAAAAAAAAACAATAAATCGACTTCAAATTCCCTTACACACTGTTTTTAGGTTTTGTCGGATAAATACTAATCCCCTGGTGATAAAATTTGAAAATTCTTTCACTGTTATGTAGAAATTGATCCCGAGGGGGTCCCATAAAATTGTTATCCCCACGGGATTAGTATTTATCCCGCAAAACTTAAAATAAGTGTAAAAGTAAGGGAATTTGAAGTCGGTTTATCGTTTTTTAAAACACACCATATTATTTGACTTTCAGTTAGCGATTCATACCTAATATTTATACTTTTATACAGTTCGTTTTACGAGCGTAGTGTTTTTTTTAATCCTCTTCGTTTTTTGAGCAAGTTTCATTAGAAAAAACATTATCTGTAGACTAGGAAATCAAAATACCTAAATGCCCAGACGTAACCCGTGTAACAAGTTAATTTTACATGTACCCAACATACCAATTAAGGTATGCAATTATAAATAACTTCTTATTTAGATCTTTACGATTTCCGCAAAGATAAAAGGCCAATATTTGAAAAAAAAAAACACGTTTGAACATTTATAAACCGCCCAACTATAGACCTTTTAATTCAACTACAAAAAATTTATTAATTTATATCCCACAAAAAGTTGAGCTCAAATGTTATAATTATAAGAAACGGATAGGTATTTCGATATTTTTATCATTATAATATCTAACGAAAAGTATCTAGAAAAATCAAAGAGGTTTCAAAGCCAAAGAAATGTTGGTGGAAATTATTTTACGGTACTGGTATCACTGGAGCAAATTGCATAATTTCGATTTTTAAATAATGAAAATTTCGTACAGATTCTATTGAAAATGAGATATAAAAGTTTAAAACAGGTAAATAGCTTTGTTAATGATACTGAACCGTGCAACTACTTCCTTTCCCTTGCACTTGACCGGTTTATTTGCGTCTAGGGTATCCCAGAGGGTTCCTTGTTGACTAAGAATGTCTAAAGTCTGTTATTAGTAAACATGCGATTTCTCTCAGGCTAGTTTCCTAATATTCCCATACAAAATCGTCACTAAAAACCTCAATCAACAAGGATGCATTAGAGCTCAAATACCAACATTGCGAAAGGCCGCCCGGTACCAGGGCCAACTCAGAACCCAGACTTATCTACGTATACTTATTAGAATAGTATAAAGTTGCGTGTCTAGATAATCGAAGCCTGCGCAACGTACCAGACCAAATCAAGACTGGAGCGACAGACAGCCGCCTGTGTCGTGGCTGCTTCCAAGAAGAAGAAACTGTGGAACACGTTGTGGTTTACTGTACGGCCACAGAGGAGGCCAGATACAAGACTCCAACCACATCCACACCCACAGAGAAGCTGAAACGAAGCTGTCAAACACCAAAAGTCCTGCTCCTGTACTTCAAGGAGCTGGGCTGGTTAGGGCCTGTTTAGGCAGGGGGATAATGCACAATACACTCCCATGCGAGATTTCAGTGCAGATCTCAGTTCCCCCACTTAGAATGAGAATTAGCGTACCAGACCCTCCAACTCAAACCGTGGATGTCGTAAGAGACGACTATGGGAACCTACCAGAGGAAGGGCAGCAGCTTCCTTCTGAGTATTACTAACCTTAATGCGATCACCAACCCGCCTGCCAAGCGTGGTGATTATGACAAATCCCCCCAATATGATGGCAACAATTATGGCGTCGTTTGGGGGAGGTCTATGTTTAGCAGTGGACGTGTACGAACTGATGATGATGACGTCGTCGTCGTCGGTATTTTCACTAAGCCGCGTCTACTGCTGTATTCTCAATGCGCTCGAGGTTGCCGATGACGTCATCGGCAGAAATACTGGTCTCTAGCATCGGTATCGGCAGATATCCGACACTGTGCACGCTGTACCATAGAAATAAATACAAAGCAACAAATCCTTTCGCTACGTACGCTCCATTACCGATCCAGTGCACGCGTAACTTATAGGCTAGGTAGAGTCACCATATATGTAGAACTATAGTATATATAAAATATAATAGTGCCTAGACTCTAGACGCAATGATAGGTTACCTGCAACGGGGAATGTAGACTAGTGGTTGGTGCAATGGTTAGCGTTTATCATTCCGCTTAACCATACAGACTTTCAATGAGCTCTAGAATAGGCTGTTTACGTTTTAAAAAGTTATACTTTCCTGCTTGTATAAGTTAGCAACAAAATAACGCAAATATCGTTTGTTTGAATTAATTATTAAATTAAAATTAGTTATCATAATTGAATATATTTATTTTGACGCTCTCTGAAGTCATTTGTGTGAATATTCTATCAATAAGGTAGACAAACACACACAGTTAAAAACTGTGTCTTCGAAGCTGTTACCATAAGGCAGAAAACTTAGCGTTGGAAAAGAAAAATATACCGTTTTATGTTGCAGGAGAATACGAAATTGAAAAATAAAATTTCTGGTCAAAATAATTTACTCTCATAATAGTCTCATGTAAAATCTTTATTAAGCATACTGATCGAAAACCTATAGCTATATTCTAGCTATATTCGATTTGAACGTTGCTCACGTTCCTTCCGAGTACAAGCGTTATCTAACACGCTTCGTTTATTGTGGTTTTACACTGCAAGCGCGTTAGCTATCTTTCTGGGTCTGAAGTCTCTCTCAGTTTGCATAGTGTAGAAAGAGATGCCCTTTATTTCAACCCAGAAAGACAACTGTTAGCCATTTAGGCTCTTACGGAGAGGTACAAGATGAAATTAACTTTATTGCGTTGCTTCTAGAAACTAAAAATTTCATTTTCTAGAAGATGTGTGTGTGCGGTGTTTGCTGTCTAGGATAGGAATAGAGAAAAATTACGCCACTTTGTCATTGAATGCGTAAATTATTTGAAATTCATTGTTTTAACTTCAATAATGTACGCAATGTATATCGGTGCGATGTCATTATTGACTATTCTACCCTAGAGAACAAATCTCGTGGTAGGGGGGCTGGCCATGACTTTATACAACACCAGTTGTCTACATAAACCAATAGGTTTGCTATAACCTTTGAGTATTGAACTATACAAATATCCTATGGTTATTTTGTGGTGCTACCAGTTAGATACGGGCAATTGAGGCCCGTTGAAGTAACCATAGCCTAGCCATATTGACTGTTTTTGTATATAACAGCTCGTCCGCGCGGTTTCGCTCACGTTTTACAGGATTCCACGTAACAAGTGTACTAAACTGATAGATGGTGATTCTGGACTCTCAGGGGTTAACTTTCTACGATGTTTGGAATTTCTAGTTTATTATCTTTTTCAAAATGTATCCACATGTTACAAACATGCGCAAATACAAGTGCACTCTCTATTCCCCCACTCTTATAATCCTACGGAAAAAAGCAAGGCCTTAAAGCACAAGTTAAGGGAAAAATCAGAAAACAGTAAATTTGTACTCGTAGATTATTGAAAATTATAATTACGGGGGAGGCCTATGTCCAGCAGTGGACGTGTATGGGCTGATGACGATGATGATGATGATAATTATTGGTTTTTGCCAACGACTAAAACCCATAGGGTGGGTACCTACATCCCGTTGACCTAGAATCATGAAATTTGCCAACAAGCAAGGTCTTATAATTTCGGAACCCTCAGTGCGCGAGAGGGTTGCAGTGAACCACAAAAACTTTGTGCATTCTAAAAGTACTTAGATAACAATGCCATTTAATGCGTTTCTCTTATATATGTATCTTCTTAATAGATCAGTATTGTTTCTAGATCACCGTAAGACCATTAGATAAGATCAAAAAGAAACGAAGCGTTTGCGAAATCTATCAAAAGAGCAAACGCTCAAAGGATTTGCATTACGAACAATCTATGGCTACCTATATTAAATCTATCAGATCTATGTAGATGCAGGATTGGTTGGTGTTCTGCGTCATACCGCTCACTCTGTTATAAAAAGGCTAGACTATTGTGATTAGAGATAGCGTAACTTTTTTTTTACATTTTGTAGGTTTGCTTTTAGCCACTATCACACCTGATGCTAGATGATGATACGGCTTGTGTGTTTACTTATCATTGTACATTTTTCCCCGAGGTTAGACCTCAAATTGAAAGTGCTATGCACCGGAGACCAACCAATATAAATGCCCAGAAACCAGAAAAAGACTACGATGCCGCGAAACGTTTGGGTTTTATATTTTACTAGGGACCCGCCGCGCCGCAGCTTCGCACGGATGCAATTATACATATAAACCTTCCTCTTGAATCAGTGTATCTATTTAAAAAAAAAACATCAAAATCCGTTTCGTAGTTTTAAAGATCTAATCATACATAGGGACAGACAGCGGGAAGCGACTTTGTTTTATACTATGTAATCATGATATTTTAAATATTGTTTGCGTTCGTATATGGGCTCGAAGACAAAAGGGGTGGCAGTACGCCACGCTCCCAACTCGGAGCTACAGCCTAAGACAATTAAGTACAAAAAATTGGTCCCCAAACTTCCCGCTCCTAAAATGTGACGTCCTAATCTGAAGCCTGCTCGTAAATCCGCCACTGAATTAAAGGCTCTGAGCGCATTTGCGTTACGCTTTAACTCGTAAGCGACAGAAATCTGAACGGCAGGTATCTGAAAAAATAAATTAGTAATAAAAATTTCTAAAATAATTTTTTCCTTTTTTTATTTATAAAAATCTTATTATGTTCTTCATTTTTGACAGTTTCTGACCGCGTCAGTATTACTGGGGAATACGGAGGAATTTAGTGGTTCACAAAATTTTATATCGATCCTTTTCAAAATAGATCTTTCAAAATACTCTTTCGATACATTAGATTTTTAGCCTGTATTTTTTTTCATCTTTGTATAATTATATCGTCAAATCGCTCTCGCTACATCTTACAACCATCCGCCTTACCTTTCACCCCGCATTCCTTACAACCCAATGATATAATTTAGTACGACCTCGACAACTTATACTTAACCAACTTATTGTCCACCAAATGACCAATAACTCTCCTTTCACACATTATCGACCTTATTACTTCGCATATAAAGGATATAATATTATGTAAAGGTTTTCAAAGATCAAGTGCACTTGGTTTTTCTTTCAATACCTACTATTTGTATTTTGTTTGCTGTAACTAATTTGAACTTTAAATGTGAGACGGTAAGGATTTAATGTGGAAGGAAATACGCATTAAATTGAACTTTAAGTTGAAAGTAATAAGGTTGTTAAAGAGTAGGAATAGGAAGTGTATGTATCCGGTTTTTTCAATGACGATGAAAGATCGATTTCATTGAAAAATATTCGCTCCTTATATAAGTTTGTATAAAAGGCCATTTCGTTCAGAGCATGATTTTTTACTTATACGGTTTCACACATATGGTTGACATTTATGTACTTAGTTTCCTTTTTAATTTACCTAAGTTTCAATATCTCTGGTTTTTCATAAAAGCTGTTAAATTTATCTGTTTCTTGTAGAAGAAAACTATCCTTTGTGGGCGGGCGTAGGCGCTATATTTTTTGTTATTAACCTTCTTATACAACCTATAAATTCATAATTATTTTTTGCAATCTACAGGTAATCCTTTGATTAATTACGAGCGCTAAACACCATTAACTTTACTTGCTAACCCTACTTTATGTAAAAATAATGATTTTTACTTACCTGTGACGAATTTACACATTTTTTATGCATGTGACGAATTTACTTTCAATGTAGGTATGGAGTTTACAAAAGTGTGACGAATTTACTTTGTGGCAAATGTACATCAACCCTAAACGATGTACTACAAGAAGAAAAGAACCATATTTATAAATTAACCCATAAAACAATCATACAAAAAGTACATAATAATACAGGTACTAAAACATACATCTAAAACTATAACATTAGAAGTACAAGAAAAGTATAAATAATTTGTTGTATTTTTTTTCCAAAATCATAAACAAACTTTGAATTAAATTTAAACTACTAGAAAACTTTCAAAGATAAATTGGTTATTAACACACGTAAAAATATTAACACATAGGTAAGTAAAAAAACTCACTCGCAGTGACTTCAGATACCTCTTTCTTGATGAAACTCTCGCATGAACTGCCAAAGTCAAAGTAAATACAATAAATGTACACTTAGAGAAGGTCAAATTTTTAAAATTAAACACTGATATGGAAATAAAGTGATATTTTGATTTCGGTCGCTTTGGTATGTAGACTAAAGTAGAGAAGCGACGAAGAAACCTTTAGCCTGTTAGGTGTTATTTTTCGAGTTGGAACAAAATCCGTCCCAAGCTTTTTTATCTTCGGTAGATAGTCTGATATTTTGTAATGAGCCTTTTTACAATAAGGATATGTTTGACAATTTGTTTGAATTTATTTATTGAAAATTTTTGCAACTGGCTAGGAGTTTTGTTGTAGAAGCGTATACATTGCCCTTTAAAAGATACATTAATCTTGTGTAACCTAGTTTTGGGCACAGCGAGTTTATTCTTATTTCTAGTATTTACATTATATATGTCGCAATTTTTAGGGAACTGATCGATATTTCTATGAATGTACAATAAGTTTTCATAAATATATTGACATGGTACTGTCATTATATTTATTTCTTTGAATTTATCACGTAGGGATGCCGAAATATGAGAGAATTTAAAATAACACAAATCATGGTAAACATCCTGTTATTACTGACATTAAAATTTATATAAGAACACCAAGTCCCCTAGCACGGGGATTGTTCTCTAGGGTAGAATAGACAATAATGACATCGCATCGTCATACATTGCGTACATTATTGAAGTTGAAGAAAGACATTTCCAATAATTTACGCATTTGATGACAAAGTGACGTAACTTTTCTATAAGCTACCATAGACAACAATTCGCGTGCTTGAGGGTTAGGGCAATTTTCTGTACATAACCAAATAGTCATAGAAATCGGTTCACAATTGACACAGAAATCGATGAACACACATAAAATATTTTTTTACATATAAAAACTTTTTAAACCATGTTTATATATCATCTGGGACCAAACTGCTTGGGACGACAAATCCAACCAACCCAAACTCGACGGGATTAAGTCGTTTGGATTAGGAGTTCCTATGGGGTTCTATCTCCATCATCAGACCACTTTTTATCCCATAAATCAGTTACCATGGGATCTCTTCTTCTTAGTCGCTACACTCTTGACAGAGTGGTCGTGGTCGTCATATCAGGGAGAGTGGCACGCTTCACAATCTTCCAGCAGTGGGCAAAAAATTGATGTGCAAAGAAATCAATAACACCTTATTTCTTATTTTATAATAATAACTATGTTTATAGTATACAATTTTAATTGTCTAACGCCCGAATACTCAAACGCAACTCAGATTTAAGTACGTCTCAAGTGACGAATTTTTGACAGATTTTCATTAAAAACTGTCAAAAAATGGCGACTTGAGAGGCGCTTAAATCAGAGTTGCGTTTGAGTATTCGGGCGTAAGTGCTTATTTTGTATGCCTAAAGAAATAAAGTTATTGATTCTGATTCTGAATCCGGCGCCATTCTTCCCGCACCGCCGCTTTCCTGGTGCATTAATGTAGAGGTCCCTGGGATAGAAATCACCTTTACATAGAAACACTACCTAGGTTTTATTTATAACTAGTAGAAACTAGTTATAAATAGTACTCGAGGTAGTACTTACGCACACTTCTCATTAGCTGAAGGTCGTTGTAACGTTACACAATATTAATACATTACACTTTTTGTCTCGACTATTGAAATAATCGTTTAGTTAATAATCTCTAAGTCAGGGTCAACTTTCATAATATTAAGTTACCTGCATTTAATATCATAAAGCCCACACTCCACTAAAGCTGAGCTGAGATAAGCGGATAAGAGGCGTGTTTTAAACATCTTCACTTTCCCGAGTGAGATGGTGGTCAAACGCTTTACCATTATCTATAAAAAAACAATGAAACGTAAGTAGTTAGCCCACCTAGCGGTTAGCCGCGTAGGCGGTTAACCACGCGGCCAGCCGCTTTTTCCAGTTTATTATACAAACGCTTGTGCAAACCGCCACAAAATTTCGATTGCGATGTTTCGACCGCGCGGCCAACTGCGCGGCTAACCGCTAGTTCGTTTAGCCACTTATTCTCAAATATCCGCTCAGCTTCAGTGGAGACCACCGAGCGGATGTACGAGTATCATAATTTAGAGACTCCCTAACTGAAAAAGGCCTCTTCTCGTCTCCGCCATAGACATCCCCCAACATCTCCACTTTGGTGGAGTTTCGGCCTCAGTCAGGGCCATCTTTTATAATAGTAAGTACATATAATATAACTTATTTCCATGATCTCGGGCCATATAGTGACCCGGTCCTTTGGCAGGCATGCGTGGAGCCGAAGCCAACAGTCTCCCCCATAGCCCAATTACCCAGTCCATCCATTCACCACAATAACATGGCTTTTTTTGTTATTTTAATTTTCCTTTGCAATAGTCTCTACACCTGGCGGATATCATCTTCGGGTGTATCATATTGTGCAACCAAGGATGATACCCGCTATGTGTAGCTCTCGCCCTTAGATTAATTCTCATAAAGGGCCTCTGTGCTGTTGCCTTCGGCTCCACGCCTGCCTCCCAAAGGACCGGGTCACTATATGGCCCGTGATCATGGAAATAAATAATAGAATATATTTTTATTTGTTATAAGACTTACACCGAATACATAATAAACTTAGACTAAGATGAAACATAATATTTGAAGTGTAAGTCAAGTAACAAATTGGCTCTGCCTCAGCATGTGTTGGTTGACTAGCAAACTAGCAACCAACGCTGGTCTTCCGTCAGAGCCACTTGCTGGCGTTACGGACTAACTATGCGACGACTAACCTACAAACAAGAAACACACACACATGAAGAAAACTATCAATATAAATTTAGGTAAAATAAAAGTGAGGTATGCTTGCATGAAATTAAGTTTAGCTACTGTTTAACAAAGGTAAGTAAATTAAGAAAAAATAATACTTAACATAAACAATAATTACAAAAGAAAAATACAAAATGGCGCTTTTTACGTATTTCTACACCATTTAGTATATATATATATATATATATAATCATATATATATATATATATATATATATATGATTTAATTGTTCTATTCTTTGTTATAATTTTCTTCGTTAATATATATATACTTAAATTTAACTGAAATATAGTATTAATACCTATAGAAGTCTCAAAATTTAAAATTCTATACTGATGCTGTTCTTTGGAAGATAATGATCAACTTGCAATGGAAGGTTCTGACAAGAATCCGAGTACAGGGACTGGGTGCTGTCCCGCAGTCATCTTCAATCCCATTCTTTGTCTACAGGACTTATACCGATTTCCTATTAATTTTATTTCATTACTAGCTGTGCCCGCGACTTCGTCCGCGTGGGATAGAGACAGTGTGATTTTCATACAAACTTTAATCCCCTATTCCCTTTCATATTTTACCCCATTGCGGGTAAAATTTCTTTAAACTTTATATATATGTACTCGTATATACGACATTTTTATTTATATCTAATTAACGGTCTAAAAAATAAATTCCATGCTTTTAGCTTTAAAAATGACGATACTTCTACACAACCATTCAACCCAACGTTGTTTTGCCTTCAACCCTTATCACTTAGGGGTATGGAAAATAGATAGTAGCCGATTCTCAGACCTACTGAATACGCATATAAAATTTGGTAAAAATCGGTAAAGCCGTTTCGGAGGAGTACGGTAACTAACATTGTGACATATTAGTAGATTGTTACACAAGGGTAGTAAGAGAGCTATTACAGAACAAGATCCAATTTGGCGCCAGTGCGAGCTCAGCTCGCAATGGGCCCTAAATTGGATTGAGTGCACCCGAGAACATAGTTCGAGGGTGTAATAGCTACTTGCAACCGAGGTAAGCATTCTACTTTACATCATAATGGCGAGGCAAATAAAACATTTATATACTTAGGTATGACAAAATGTAATTTTTATTAGATAAATTAATTATTTATTAAAAGATTTTGTACAACATCTTCTGCTTCGAGATGACAGAAATCAGGCCGCGGACCAGTTCTTCATCTGATGAAGTACTTGACATACTGAACTACCACTTTAAACTTGTTTATTACAGTTTTAACTTTTAACTTTAGTTTATTACAGTCGCACAAATCAAATGAAATGCCGCAATTTCCTCAGTTTTTTTTTCAGTAAAAAGTTTTCTTATCATTTTATAAGAAAAGAGATTGTTTCACCAAGGAGTTTTGCATAGCTTGAACTGTAAAGTTTTTACAATTCAAACAAAGTGTGACGTAATGAGATTTGAAAATGGATTTCCTATAAAAATGTACTGTGTTGCGATTACCATCGTACACAGCCTCTTTGCTTCATTTGTAAAACCTTCTTGCCGAGCATTATGATGTAAAGTGTATTTATTTACGAAGAAAGGGCATAGGTACTACGAAATAAGTATAAGTCGTACCACACCCGCACCATTTCAAATAAAAATACAATTTTTAATTTTTTTGAACTTGTACGTGTAATTAGAATTTATTTCAGTACAAGTTCAAAAAAATGTATTATTAATTCACTACATACATTTATTTATTATTATTATAATGTAACCTGTAGTGACAAGACTTGACTTGTTGAAGTGACAAGTCTTGTCACTACAGGTTACATTATAATAATAAAGAAAATGACGATCAAATAATAAAAACAAATTAGAACTAGTATTTACAATTGATGCCAACACTGCGATCACTAATCCGCCTGCCAAGCGTGGTGATTATGGCAAATCCCCCCTACATGGGAGACCATCCACTCGATGGACTGACGACATCGTAGCGGTCGCAGAGAGTCGATGAATGGAGGCGGCTCGGGATCGCTATTTGTGGCGTCGTACGGGGGAGGCCTATGTCCAGCTGTGGACGTGTATGGGCTGATGATGATGATGATGATGATGATTTACAATTGACTTGACTGAGCTAACTGCAGACTGTTGCAAACAATCTACAGGTAGCTCAACTGGTCCATATCAATATCAAAGTGCTTTATTTCCTTTAGACCTTACAGGAGTCTTGGACACGTAATCATTTTAATAATTTTATATTTAAATTATAATGCAGCAATATTATACCAGAGTCCAAATTCCAATAATTGTCGCTGCCCTCCACTAAGTTATGTCGTCAAAATTCCATAGATATATTTCGCCATCACCCAAAGCCTATATCGCCAATTCGCTTATCGATCCCAAATGCATTGCGTTACCACAGAATGCACTTCGTCTAACAAAGCTCTAACGCGAGATAAACAGCTGTTGCGTAAAACCGGTTCAGGTAGAGCAGGAGACGGTGGTTAGGAACTTACGACTTAAAGTTAAAACATAGAATGTCCATGACGCACTTGCCCTCGTCGGTATCGCTGTGAACAGTGGCCCTGTAGGTCAAACTACTGAAATCATTAAGTAAACCAGTAAAACAAACTATAAATACAACAATAAACTCGTCACAATAAAGTGCGTTCAGAATTCAGAATATACTGTAGTTATAAAATGCACGAGTATTATTAGCGCCATTTCAGTCATCAATAAATGTAAGTAAAATATACACAAATTAAAAAAAAAATGCTATTCATATTGAGTCCGGAAATACTGCCTTTCAGCTTAGTAAACCAGAAAATTTTGTTGCTTTTTGTTATTATAGTGCGTAAGCCTCACACTGGGGATAATTTCTAAGAAATTTTAATAAGATCGCAACCCTCCCTCAGTACTGGATGCGCTGAGGGAGGGTTGCGGGTTCAAGTCCCGTCGAAGTCGAAACATTTTTGGGATTTTATTAAAATTTGTTAGCAATTTTGTAGCTGGTAACTTTTGATCATACAATTTTATAATAAACCACCTGTTTTTCCATACCGTTGATCCATGCTGTCGTCACAAAGCCGTGCCAGTTTACAATATACAAAAACGCGCGGGATCGGCCCGCTCTTAAAAACTTATACCTATCTCGCGACCGCGAGACCTTGCCAATGAGATATATAATTCAACTCAGTCTCCTACTCTACAATATGTAGCAACGCTGCCTTGCTGACCCCTCGAGCCAGAACCAGGAAACAGCTAGAATTATAATGAAAGGATTTTACTAAATGGTGGAATTTGATTTATATTCATTTTGACTCTAGTTAAGACATTGATTGATAAGGTTGTAATAGGATGGAAATCCCAGCCCTAATTACAGGACCTACCTAGTTCCTACGGGAACCGGCTAAACAACGATTTTAAGCAGAACGGAAGTACAAATGTCACATCTTCACTTTGTCAAGAGCGATGGTAGTCAAACGCTTGCAAAAAAAAAAGATAACATAGCCTACGCCGCCGCCGCGGCGGCCGCCTACTGTCTGATTACACGTCTGTCACACACAAATCTCTGATAAAGGTAATCTATTGAGAGCAATTTATTGAAGTTTCTATCTGATATTGACCGGAATCCTTAGATTCTGATATTGATCTGAATCTGTGAAATGCGGATCGAATTCGGATATTGCTAACAATATCCGAATTCGATCCCGTTGTATCCAGATATGCGAATAGTGCCTAACCACTATTCGCAAATCTGGATACAAATCCGGGCACTTCAGTTCTTTGTCTGGCGTGTCTCCATCATTGTTGGTATGGTTTTCTTCTTTCTATTATTCCTCTCAGGGGGGAAAACTGGGATCGAATCAAGCGACAAAACTAAAATCGACTTTTTTCTATTTCAGTTTTCCCCTTGAAGATTCCTCTCAGGCGGGAAAACTGGAATAGATTATTTGTCGATTCCATTTTTCCTCATTTTTCCTCACTCAGGAAAAATGGAATCGACAAAAAATCTCTTAAAATGAATTAATTTTTTTGAACCAACTTGCAGTTGGTAATCGCAGTCCAGTATTTAGGGGAAGGTCGCAGATTCAAGTACCGCCGAAATCATACATTTTTGGGATATCATTTAATTTCTTTGAGATGGAACCAACATTTTAACTAAATAACATGTGAGTGCAACCGCCAACAAAAGCTAGTAGACCAATAAACTTTTAAATAAATTCTCGCGATACAGTTATACCAAATGAAGTCTTAGTAGTTTTTAACGCTAATACGGCAGCCGATCCTTATCTTTACGTCTTTTTGTCGACACGAATGAATTATGGAGCCTTGATGTTCTTGCCTAATTTGTATTAGGGTTGGGTCACTTATAAATATACTAGCTGTTCCCCGCGGTTTCACCCGCGTTAAATTCGAATTTCATATTTCTAGGGGATAAACATTTATTTTTCCTGTGAATTTCCCATGGGAAATTAATGTTTTATCAGGAAAAAAAACCTATGTTACTCTCCATCATTCCAACTAACTCTATGCCAAAAATCAAGTCGATTGATTGCTTAGTTAGGGCATAAAAGATGGACAAACAAACAAACTTTTGCATATATAAAATCAGTAAGGATTAGTACGGCATATTGAAAGCGAGTTACGGCTATTAACAATTAAATTAATTCTTTATAGCGCCGCTGCCGCCATGCCGTTTGGTTACATCGACACAAACATGTTTTAGACGCACGCTTGTAGCGATGCATCGCGCAGAAAGTGGCCGCCATTTGGAACCACGGTATAACGATGGCGTCCCTCGAGACAACTCTGCTTACGCTAGCCATCGTGCTGCTTTTAAAACAACGACCAAGAATAAACAGAAAAAACAGCGTTTTTGCGTACACCTATTTACAAGTGAACGAAGATTGTGTGGCCATTACAAAATAACATTTGAACAACCGCGCGTTTCATTTGCTGAACAAACGTGTGTAAAATCTGCTAAAACGTATCGCGCAGAAGACGCGCTCATCAAAAACGCGCGTCATCTGCGCACATAAAATACGCGATATGCTAAGGCTCTTACTTGAATTATTTATTTAAATAGATATGCAAAATATAAAAAAATATTGAAACAAAAAGCCTTCATCATATCAGCTCATACACGTCCACTGCTGGACATAGGCCTCCTCCATACGACCCCACAAATAGCGGTCCTGAGCCGCCTCCATCCATCGACTCCCTGCGACCGCTACGATGTCGTCGCTCCATCTAGTGGATGATCTCCCATGTAGGGGAGGATTTGCCATAACACCACAAAGAGCCTTATCTCATAGTATATTCAACACGATCTTACTACGAGTACTTATCTTAATAATAAGCTTCGTCTGTTCCCATGAATTCTAATATCGTGAGACAAATGGTAACCTTTGAGTTTTATCGATCAAGGTACAACACTAGGTACCTATTGTTGTGGTATCGTAAATCTTTATCGGAGGTAGCGCTTTTAATTCGCAACCTTAGAAGATCTTACTCGCGTTCTCAACACAGGAATCTTAAAATTTAGAAAAAAGAAAAAAAAGAATTCTGTTAGTTACTATCAAATAATAGAAACAAAATAGAACTAGTATTTACAAATGAAGCAATAGCGCTAACTGCAGACTGTTACAAACAATCTACAGATAGCTCAACTGATCCATGTTAATACCAGTTGGAACTGTGATTCTGATAGACTATACGTTCTTAGAAGTTACACACAACACAAATTACTCTACTTATTACTACGTTAAAAAATACACATTTTGTAAAATCTCACGTGAGATTAGCGCGAGGAGAGTGTCGAGCAAAATCTCACGACATCTCACAAAGGGGAGGGGGGAACGAAAAACCATAAAAATCACCTCACGTAATTTATGGATGCCCCCCTAAAAATTACGCTAGTTTTTACAAGAATCACTGAAATCACAATTTGACCTTTTGAAAAATTGGCGATGAACCAGATAAATTGGAAGTTAGTACTAAAGAACAGCGATTTCTCTCAAATCCTTTGATAAACATACCTACATAAAACAAGAAAGGGAAACCTTAGAATTGAGCAACGGCGATACCTCTCGTCAAACGATCTAAATGTAACTTTAGACTGAGCAGGATTGGATAAACTTCAATGTTTCCCCAGTAGGTGGAGCTAACGACGTAAGGAAGTGTCAAAGATTTTCGATTCGTCGGGTACTTGATTTCGTGGCGCAGTTGGTAAGCGTAATATCAAATATCAATTGAGCAATCACGAAATGCAATCCCGAATTGATTGGAAAGTCGCGGGTTCAAGTCCCGCCGAAATCACAATTTTTTAGGATATCATTTAATTTCTTTGAGAAAGGTAAATTAGCACTTGACTATTTGAGAAATTCACGTTATTTTTTTGTAGTCTGTTAAAAACATTCCTACTCCAATAACTACCTCAAAGTTCGTTTGGTGGTCGTGCGACATTTCACATGACTTGTATTCATAGTGTATTGTAAAACTTGTACGTAATCTCTTGGGATTTTCGAAATAACATTGTGTACCTTTTGTTTTATTTAGAAAATATATAAAACACTAGCTGCTGCCCGCGGCTTCGCACGCGCTTTTCATGTACCCTATGTCCGTTCCCGGGATACCGTCTACCTCCCTGCCAAATTTTATAAAGATGCTTTCAGCCGTTTAGGCGTTTAAAGGTAACAGACAGATCGAGTTACCTTAAAATTTGTAAAATAGTGGGATATAATGAAAATATATTTAGTAACAACTCCGCGTACAAACCTACTCTGATAGTATCCATCGAAGTAAGTTGTCAACTAGTTTCGTCTCTCCACGAGACATCTTCAGGACACTATAATACTCGAATTTGATATTGAGATTGCCAAGCAACACCGACAGAGTCTAGCCAGTGACTCCGAGCTTCTCGCGCGGGCAGTCCAGCTAGTGATGTAACCTATCCGAGCTCCTCGCGCAAGTCGCGAAGAGCTCGGCAGTTTTTTATCCAATCCTATTTGCCAGGATAGTGTGCCAAATTCTTCATCTTCAAAATTATGATCGAAGTTGATATTGGAAATGATCAAGAATAAGCACCCTGGAGGCAATGACATTGTCTTCTTCTTCATCGTATTCTTAATTACTAAAGGCGAAGACTTTCCAAAATGGGCAGGGTTTTGGAAAGTCTTCGTCGAAGGATTGACCAGCTGCTTCCACGCCACCCTACCTTTCGCTTGTCTGAAAGCAGTAGTCACTGACTCACTGAGCCGCCTGATCTCCTTCACTGTGCTAAATTGCTAATAACATTGTCACGAATCTATATCAACGAAAAATAAAACCACGTCATTGTAACCTCCAAGTAATTACCTGAAAACCGCTCCAATTCCCCATACAGGAAGAAAGAGACAACTTCACCTTGGCATTACCCTGTAAGGCGGCAGTTCACACTCGCTAAGAGATCTCGTTTCATATCTCGGGCGCTTAAACTCTCAACGGGAGGCACCTTATACTGTTACCTTCTGTCCGCTGGCTTCGCACGTGTTGTCTCTGGATACAGAGTGTGCGTAATACACACTTGCCGAGAGATCTTGTTTAATTTCTCAGGCGCTTATACTCTCGACGAGCGGCATCTGATACCGTTATCTTCCCGCCGAGCTTGCCCGCTGGTTTCGCACGCGTTCTTTCGGGATACAATGTGTGCAATGCCTTTTTGTCAGTCCAGGCCTAGAATTATCTCTAACTAAAATTTCAAGTCGATCCGCTCTGTAATATTGGCATGAAGAGGTAACACACATCCATACATCTTAATATCCAAGCTTTCGCATTAATAATATTAGTGTAGCTAGTTTCTGATTTATTTAATATTATTTTTGTGATATAATTTCATCATCATCAGCCCGTATACGACCACTGCTGAACATAGGCCGCCACCCCCTAACGACGCCACGAATAGCGGTCCTGAGCCGCCTCCATCCAACGACTCCCTGCGACCGCTACGATGTCGTCGGTCCATCGAGTAGGAGATCTTCCCACAATTTACGATATAATTTATTATTATATCACAAACTTTTACTAGCCGTGGGGTCGCGGCGTACGAATATCGATCCCTCCAACTCAACCCGTGGATGTCGTAAAAGCCGACTAAGGGAACCTACCAGAGGAAGGGCAGCAGCTTCCTTCTGAGTATTTTTAAACACCAACACTGCGATCACCAATCCGCCTGCCAAGCGTGGTGATTATGGCATATCCCCCCCTACATGGGAGACCATCCACTCGATGGACCGACGACATCGTAGCGGTCGCAGGGAGTCGATGGATGGAGGCGGCTCAGGACCGCTATTTGTGGGGTCGTACGGGGGAGGCCTATGTCCAGCAGTGGACGTGTATGGGCTGATGATGATGATGATGATGATGATGAAACTTTTACTAATCAATTCATAATTTTACGTACATACTTAACATTCCGACTCAATAATTAATTGTTTGAGAATTAATAAACACTAGTCTCATTTTTTACTGCGGCCGACACAAGACGAGAGCTCACGAGGGACTCCGAGGCGAGAGCGCACCATGAAACACTGGTGCTCGCCCTGGCTCGGGGTATCTCGGCGAGTGTGTACTGCCGCCTGTGCTTATGAAACCGGTGTAACTTGTATGACGTGCGCGCGCGCATGATTCATGTAATGTTATAATTGGTCGAACCTTTAATTACGTACCGGTTAGGTAAAGGGGACGGTAGTCCTACCGAATTTTCGCATAGTGATGAACAAAACTTTTACAACACTAAAGTCATATAACGGCATGTTTACCATGATTTGAGTTTTGAGCCTTCCAATATGTTTGACTTTAGTGTTCATTGTTAATTTATTACTTTTGCTTACTTTTGCAAGAGAACATAAATAAAGTATTCAATTCATATTCAATTTATTTATTTTTGGTGCACAGCCAATAAAAGAATTTTGACACATAAAGGCCGTGGGGCCACGGCGTACGAATATCGACCCCTCCAACTCAACCCGTGGATGTCGTAAGAGCCGACTAAGGGAACCTACCAGAGGAAGGGCAGCAGCTTCCTACTGAGTATTTTTAAACACCATCACTGCCATCACCAATCCGCCTGCCAAGCGTGGTGATTATGGCAAATCCCCCCTACATGGGAGACCATCCACTCGGATGGACCGACGACATCGTAGCGGTTGCAGGGAGTCGATGGATGGAGGCGGCTCCGGACCGCTATTTGTGGCGTCGTATGGGGGGCCTATGTCCAGCCGTGGACGTGTATGGGCTGATATGATGACACATAAAATCAAGAGCACTGTGATCTGCCATTAGGCGTACAAATAAACGATTTAGTAAAAGAGCAAAAAATATAATTCTAATCATAATAGTGAAGCTTATATAGGCAAACTTCTAAGGATTGAAAATAATGCGTTTACCATTTACATAATAAAATAACTAAACTGCGTCAAAGTTTTCATTAATACCTCGGCTACACGCTTAAACATTTGTGCATGCATGATTGCACAAACACAGTTTGCGCAAGCAAGATGGAGCGTGTGGCCGGGCTCAAACCAGTTTGCGCAAGAAAGATGGAGCGTGTGGCTGGGCTCATCTTGCTTGCGCAAACTGGTTTGTGCAATCATGCATGCACAAATGTTTAGCGTGTAGCCGAGCTATAAAGCCGAAAAAAATTTTTTACTTATTAAATACCTAACTGAAGAGGTTAGATTTAAATAACGTATATTGTGGTCATTACATTACAGTCAATAGGTAAATTATAAATAATAATAAACCAATTGACATTAGGAAATTTATTATAAACTAGCTGTGCCCGCGACTTTGTCCGCGTTGAATAGCGACAGTGTGATTTTCATACAAAATTTATTCCCCTATTCCTTTTGATATTTTACCCCCTTGAGGGTAAAATTTGTAGAAACATTAAATGACTTTTTTATATAAATCTAATTAACAGCCTTAAAAATAAAAACAAAGCTTTTAACTTTTAAAAATGACGTTACTTCTATGCAACCTTTCAACCCCTATTTCAACCCCCTTACAACACTTTTTTCGCATTCAAAAGTAGCCTATGTCCTTTCTCACGCTCTAAAGTATCTGTTTACCAAATCGGTTCAGTAGTTTTGGCGTGAAAACGACAGACAGAGTTACTTTCGGATTTATAATATTAGTAAGGATTTTGGGTGCCATTACAATGCAGATGTTTAGCAGTGGACGTATACGGGCTGGTGATGATGATGAATCATCAATTACGGCCCACAGTCGCCACGGCTCACAATCGAGAAATCAGCGAACATATGTACACTAAAAATGTACGTACATACTGCTGATCATAGAACCTCCTACTTTTTTGAAGTTGGTTAAAATACCCGGCAACTACGCCGTCATTACCCAGACACATTCCAACAAGGCAACTTTAAGGCCGCGAGTCCGAAAATAATTACAATTAAAATTATGTAACGGACCTTGCGTGAATGCCGACTACCGAACAATAGCACCCTTGACCACAAAACTGGTGATGACCTCCATGGTGCATTGGGAGAATAGCCAGATAAAAAATCCCAAAAGGTTGCTGATTTGTACCCGCTGTGTGGGAATCTTAATATATCCTACTAATATTATAAGTTTCAAAGTTTGTATGGATAGATGTATGGATATTTGTTACTCTTTCACGCAAAAAATAATGAACCGGGGACATAAATATTGAACATTGGGCTGAAATTTGGTATGGGTATTAGTTTGTCAAAATTGATTGAAGTGTGTCAAACATTTTGTTGAGGTTGATCGTTCGGATACTCAGGACCGCTATTTGTGGCGTCGTGCGGGGGAGGCCTATGTCCAGCAGTGGACGTGTATAGGCTGATGATGATGATGATGACGTTCGGAGAAAAATTAACAAAATTGTATTTCCTGCCGTCAAAATCACAAACAATCTGGAGCAAAAACGACGGAATTGGCACTCTTGGCAGTGTCTAAAAATTAAATAAGAGTCAGCAATAGCAAATAAAAATTTCAAAAACTTTAAAACCCTCTCCTGTAAAATTGCAAAATATGCAGTTCCGTCCATGTTCTATTGAGCGACATGTCAAATAATTCAAGTTGCTGGTGTCCTATAAATCTTCTTTATCTATATAAATCTTAAAATAAATCTTCTTCATAAATCTTCTTTTGCTTCGCCCATCATGCAGTCTTTCAACAGGGTCCTAACTCTTTAGGCTCCCTGGGTTGGGATTTTGTTGAATGGCTGCATACCTCTATATAGTGTGACATTAAGTAATTTAATTTTATCCTAATTTTTATTTTAATTCTATTTTATTGAAGCCTTTGGTGTATGTGTCTACTCATAATGGACAATGTCTGAATAAACAAACTTTTTATTTTTATATAAATCATCAAGATTAGATACATGAATGTATCAAGGTCTGACCTTGGCGACATTTTAAATAATACCACGGTTGATAACTATGTATATTTAGTACAAAATCCGGGTTAATTGGAGCAGGTATGTAGACAACTTTCCTAAAGGGCAAGGATATGCGTTTGCACCGGTTGTATAGTGATGTGATATCGATATCATGTCATCGATATCGAAATCACATGAAACGTGGCTCTACAGAGAAATACTTCCAGCAAATACAACTAAAATAAATTAAAGAAACAATTTAGGCTTTATAGATTTTTAATTTTTTACGCAATAAATCGAGAGGCGACCGCCATGCAATGCGAAACGGAGTGTGGGAAGACCTCCCACTCGATGGACCGACGACATCGTAGCGGTCGCAGGGAGTCGTTGGATGGAGGCGGCTCAGGACCGCTATTCGTGGCGTCGTTTGGGGGAGGCCTATGTTCAGCAGTGGACGTGTACGGGCTGATGATGACGCAATAAATAAGCATTTTTTGTCTTATAACATTTGTAAGCCTAGAAAGTGTTAAAGCGTTCACTGCCCAGCTTCGCTACCAGGCTCTGTAGATACATACGTCGTGGACACAAAGGCTGAAAGTGTTCATAAGTTTTAAACAGATTAACATTTTATCATTCAAGGATATTGATCATTTAATTCAATTAAAATTATGGTAGAGTCATATAATAAAATTCTTTATTTCCGTAAATACAATAAATGTACACTTAGAAAAGGTGAAATTCTTAAATTTAAATACTGAGATAGAAATAAAGTGATATTTTGATTTCGGTCGCTTCGGTATGTAGACTAAATTAAAGACATTTTGTTAATTATTATACATATATACACATATTTTTAGACATTTTCCGCGTAGCGTTTGATAAGACTGAATTTTGGCTATTCTCCCATTTTACCGAACTGCGACATAGCAATCTGACTAATTTTCAGAATGTAGTTGAATGATAGCTCTAAGATACCGAAAATATATTTTCTACAAGTCAGTAGGGTAGCACGAACCTGGAAGATCACTTTAAAAAAATCTAAAGTGGTTCTGGTACTGGTATAATCTACGATAACACCATTTTTCAACTTCATCGAAAACTGTCCCCTCACTAGCGTCAACGCACGGCTAACTGCGAGTAACCTAACAACCTGTCATTCGACTTTTCACCGTCTTGTCACGGAATCGCCTTGCCCTAGTCAG
This sequence comes from Eupithecia insigniata, assembly GCA_947859395.1. Classification (NCBI taxonomy): domain Eukaryota; kingdom Metazoa; phylum Arthropoda; class Insecta; order Lepidoptera; family Geometridae; genus Eupithecia; species Eupithecia insigniata. The sequence goes on along the minus strand of OX402022.1, from coordinate 5,805,296 downwards.
GCAGAGAATACCAAATAATACTTGCATATAGATGAGTGTTAGGCATGAAGGGGAATGAATTTAGGAGTAGAGGTAGTCCTAAGAATACATGGATGGACTGTGGGAAAGATGCCATGAGTAAAAAAGGAGTGAGTGTGGAGATGACGACTGATAAAAGCGAATGGAAGATCTGTTGTGCCGACCCAAGTGGAAAAAGGGCAAGAAAATGATGACTTACATAATAGAATGGTCTTTCTTCGCATGTGCGGAAGCTCCATCAGGAAGTTTTATCAGAGAGGTGATGGAGCTTCCTCACCACACCCTACCCGAGGTGGAATTGAGATATTGGTGGTATTGAGGCAAGGGGCGTATAGCGCACACAATGACAAACGTGATTTTGACAGAATGATTCGTCATGCGTAAACTGAGACATTATTCACACATGTGAGAAAACTCCATCAGGGGCTGATGGAGCTTCCTCACACCGCCGGCACCCCCCTATTGAGGTGGAATTGAGATTTAAAGGCAAGGGTCGTATGTCGCACTCAATGACAAACATCGTGATTTTGACAGAGTGATTCGCCATGCGTAAACTGAGAATTTTAAAATCATCTCTATATACTCTAATAGCTTCATAATCTGTAACCTTTTGATTTTTTATAAACTCAAAGAGGTTTATGATATTTCGCATTACGGACAGGCAGAATTGTGTCAATCGAATTGATCTCTAATAACTGAAAAAAGGCGCTATGACTTTGGGTCAGTCTTATTAAAATGGCATAGACTCTGCCTTGACCGTGCATAGATAATTCGACATGGGTTCCTAATGACATCTTTTCGCGAAAAGTTACTGCGATATATCTAAGCCACCTATTGAGTTATATTAACATATCTTAAACAATATTGATAAATAAGGTAAAATTGGCTTTTACTTTTTTGGAAAACGCCTCATTTTCGAGTTATTCCCAACGTCTCACGAGAGACGTGCTCATGGCCAACGGCTCACGAAAAGTATTCTCAACGTCTCACGAAAGTCAGAGCGTCGTGGTTTACAATCTGCATCATCTATTTTTTATTTCTTTAGTACATTAAAACTAAAGGTATAGTCAATACCTACCTCAAAAGATGAAATAAGAAAATTATGGTTGGCTGTAAAATACATTTGAAATCACATTGAAAACCATAATCTTATTTTTTTTTATGTAGTATACAAATCACTGCGATCACCAATCCGCCTGCCAGCGTGGTGATTATGGCAAATCCCCCACATGGGAGACCATCCACTCGGATGGACCGACGACATCGTAGCGGTCGCAGGGAGTCGATGGATGGAGGCGGCTCAGGACCGCTATTTCTGGCGTCGTACGGGGGAGGCCTATGTCCAGCAGTGGACGTGTATAGGCTGATGATGATGATGATGATACAAAATCCACAGCCCTTAGAAACTAAGATTGACAAACTTATTTCTTTTTATTTCATATGTTGAGGTATTGACTCTACCTCAAAAGAGGTAATAAGAAGATACACACCGATACATACAGAGCTTCACAGCCAACTCTTATAAAATTTAAATTTTAGTATACTTAATATTTGACTGTCTGTCTGTTTTCTTTCTGTGTTCAATCCCTTATGGGGTGCTTCCTTTTACCTGTTTGGATTATAAATTGTGTATTAATGTAAATAAGAGTCATATTTTAATTTAGAAATTAACGACATCAAGTGTATATTATGAAATACCTACAGTTGAAATAAATAAAATGCAATGACAGCTGTCAAAATTACAATTAGGTGCTGTCATTAGTACAGTAATAGTCACAAACCCTTTTAAAGTATGAAAAGAGGGTCCCTAATATATTACCTCTGTTATAACTTATGTTTGCCTGGAAAACGTTCCACGTTAAGCTTCGTGCAACTTTATTGCATAACTTAATACAATCTTAAACAATACACTCGCTAAGTTAAACTATAGGTAGCCTACCTAAGTCCAATCAAGTTGGTGCAGTCCAAGGCTGGGCCCGCCTACTTAGGTAATTCTAGATATTATTAGGACTGTTACAACATATCCTTGTTAAATTGCTTGAGGCAATTTAATATTCAACTAGAGCATTTTAGTTCGTAGTCTCAATTTAGATACATCGATAGATTGATATTTTTTTTTATAATTTATAAAAACTTTTAAATACAAGCTTTTGTATCATCTAGGACGAAAGTGGTTGGGAAGACAAATCCAACGAACCCAAATTAGACGTGGTTATGTTGTTTTGTTTAGAAGTTCGTATGGCCACCTTCGGCTTCCATCATCAGACCAGCTCGATGGTACCATGACATTGTATTGTCACCGAACTTACATAAGTATGCCAAATTTCAGCTCAATCAGTTGAGGATAACTGGTCTTAAATTGAGTTGCAAGATTTGACCCGAACAAACATACATTGCAAGTTAAATAAAAGCTTGTAAAATGCTTTATAACAAAACAAATAACAAACTATACAAACAATTTGGTACAAGAGAAGTGATATTGTCTTATCGCTCACGAGCGATCTCTACCAGAGACACCTTAGATTTACCTAAGATTTATGCTGTGGCAGCCTCGGTAAGATGGCTGCGAACACATAAGCATACGTAATTTCCGATTCCTTTGGAAACTACGAGTACATCCTCGATTTCAATGAAATTGTATGACAATGGTTCATCATCATCATCATCAGCCCATACTCGTCCACTGCTGGACATAGGCCTCCCCCATACGACGTCACAAACAGCGGTCCTGAGCCGCCTCCATCCATCGACTCCCTGCGACCGCTACGATGTCGTCGGTCCATCGAGTGGGTGGTCTCCCAAGTAGGGGGGGATTTGCCAGAATCACCACGCTTGGCAGGCGGATTGGTGATCGCAGTGTTGGTGTTTAAAAATACTCAGAAGGAAGCTGCTGCCCTTCCTCTGGTAGGTTCCCTTAGTCGGCTTTTACGACATCCACGGGTTGAGTTGGAGGGGCCGATATTCGTACGCCGTGACCCCACGGCTTAATGATGACAATGGTTATGTCATCAAATACTTCGATTTAGAATTCAAGATTTTTATGTCATCAAAGACATGTATTGTAGGAATGAAAACTTAACAAAACTGATAAAAGTTATCACTAAAAACTAAAACATAAACTACAAATACGCAAAATCTCACTTGCGCGGCAAAAAATGACGATGATCAAATGATTTGAATTCGGAAACGAACGAGAGATCAGTTAAATGATGAATGAAAGCTTTCAAAACCAAAAATTGTTTCGATCTTCTGTGCTTGATGATATCAATGTCGTTGAATATTTTCCACCAATATTCCTTGGCTTTTGTAACCACTTTGTATACAAAAAATATACAGATTTTTGAATCGGAGTATAGTCAAGTAAATAGTGACAATGAGTCACTTAAATAAAATAAGAGATAATAATAATTCAGTCTTTATGTATGTCACAATCACAACAGCTTGAGCCGTGATTCCTCTATGTCGAAACAACGTTAACGGTCGGGGCTACGACACGAGTTACTGAGTGCGCTGATATGTATCATTTAGCCGGGTCGAAAATTATAGTTTTGAGTCGTATTCATTGGAGTTTTAAAATGTCAGTAATAATAATATTATTATTATATTATAACAATGCCTCATGAGAAATTGGACGAGCTTCCACTCTAGTGAATGGAACTTATAGAATTGTAGAAAAAACTGGAAAAAAACATCTATTTTTTCTACAATTCATTAGATACCATTCACTAGAGTGGAAGCTCGTCCAATTTCTAATGAGGTCTTGTACAGTTTCATGGCCCTAGACGCACATGTGCATTATACTGTTGCGTCAGGCCACGGCAGCGGCGCCGCGGCACCTCCTGCAGGTAGCATCGCTGTGGCTGGGCATTGAATGTGTTAAGAATAGAATTCACTTACTCTATTTCATTCAATGGGTGCCAATGGCGCGCCTGAGAATAATGGCTTGTTAAAAAGGAATCTTATACACAGCAGTTAGGGGTAATATCTACAACATTTACTAATACAGTTTGTACATAAGAAAATAGGTAGGCACCTTATTTATTGATATCTATTCAGATCGTGATTGCCCACTGCTGGGTATAAAGCCTCCTCTCTATTGCGAAATTCTGTCCAGTTTTGTGCCTCCCATTCATGTGAGGATGTCGTCTGACCATCGGGGAAGTTGCCCTTCTTTATGTTATTCTATAAATTTTTAAACAAAAAGAAAAAACAAACACTTTACTAACTTTATATTTCGTCCACAGATGACCCAGCCACCAAGAGGAGCCGGCCCAGGGACATCTCCCTGGCAGAGACTCCCCACACGATGGAGATTGCACAGATCCTGATATCTCTGCTCCATGCCTGGGGACTGGATCCTGACCTGGATAGAGTCTGTGAGAGCAAACTTGGCCTGCTGAGACCTATGGTAAGTGGATTTAAATCCTCTTTTCCATAAGTGGAAAGGAAGAATTCTCTGAAGGTCGTCTGCTATCTTCCTAATTAGCCAACTCATACCGAGGCAGTGTTCTTTGTGATTATTTGTCTATTTGTGAGAGTCTTATACCAAAATCACCCCAAATTAACTTTATTACGTTCATCATCATCAGCCCGTATACGTCTACTGCTGAACGTAACGACGCCAGTAATAACGACTTTATTACCTTATTACCTACTAAGACGTCATTCTGTTGCACCTTATTGTTATTGTTGTTGCTCCTTCTTGTTACATTACATATGTATATTGCTCCCCCCTACATGGGAGACTATCCACTCGATGGACCGACGACATCGTAGCGGTCGCAGGGAGACGATGGATGGAGGCGGCTCATGACCGCTATTTGTGGCGTCGTACGGGGGAGGCCTATGTCCAGCAGTGGACGTGTATGGGCTGATGATGATGATGATTGCTCCTCATTATCTACGTACTACTACATCATTCTGTTGTTAAAACTAATTACCAATACCCAAAAATTATTACCAGTTAATGAAATATTCAAAGACTGTCACTTTTCATGGGCAGAGTTTATACGCAAACCTTCCTTTCCCAGGTTCCAATCTGCTTCGGTGTCGTGTCCCGCCATGGTCACATGTCTGTCCAACTTCCCACGTGGCTGGGCGGATGGGAACAGGCCTGCGCGTCCATTCCTCTAGACCCGCTCCTCACCACGTCTGGTCTACCTCCAGAACTATTGAGACAGGAGACTCTTACCAGGTGAGTACTGAGTGAATCCTGGAACATTAAATGAACGATCATTACTTCTTAAGGGCGGAACTGATAGCCTTATTCCCCATACAAACGTACTTTCCGCTTCATTTGGAAACTATGTCCCCGATCTTATTGAAATTGTCCATACGTAATCGGATGAAAAATTGCTGTGTTTGCAGCGGTTTAGTTTTTGAAAAAACATAATGATATTTAAATGAGAGCGAAACTAATTTTGACCACCAAATCGAATCATCATCAAGCGATTTTTTGTGCATGATAAACACCTTTATTCGAAAATCTGTCGCGCTGCAAACATCCTAAATATATTCAAGATTATAAATAATCAAAAATATTTTTTAAATCACTCGTTTACTCAAAATTAATCGGAAAGTAATATCAAAAAATGGTGCCAACACCAAGCACACGCACACAGCCACATGACAGCTTCGTATTAGATGGTTAGACGCGCTTTCTCACTCATAGTGCGCCCCATTTCATTCTACGTGAAACAACAACAAATACGCATGGGAAAATCCGTCCGAAAAAATACATTTTTATCCCCATAGAATTGCGAAATTAAAATTTAACGGGTGAAACCGCAGGGAACTGCTAGAAATTAATAAATACACAACCACAACTTTTTCTACTTAATAAGGAACCGTCCAATTTCCAATCAACAAAAAGAACAACTTTATTATTATTTATTATCACTTTTCCATGATTATTATAATTAAGGGACCACATCAGGCATCAGGCTCATCAGGCATCATATCATATGAGGTATCATGTTCACAGTACAATTAATTCCTTTATTACAGTAAAAATATATTTATTTCGTTCACAAAGTGAATCATCATATTTTGACACTAAACGAACCTTCTCTGGTCTAGAGTGTCTGAATAATTATAAGATTAGATTATGTTTGATTAATAAAAAAAGAAAGAAGCCTCCGAGGTGGAATACTTATACTAGGAGGTTTCGCTCTTCCTTACATTAGCCAAATTTAACAAAAATTTATTACGAAAAAAAAATTTGTCAGTGCACATCATATAACAGCGATCATAATACCGACCAAGCGTACAAGTTTCTGAACAACGTCGCGTATTTAAAAGGCCTGTGATATTTGTGCAATTGGACTGTAACGCTGTAACAAAGTACACCTTGTGGAAACATATCCTGTCTAGTTGTTATCGATCAATTTGCGGATTTCTGAATGAATTCAAGTTAATATTGTTTGTCAATAGATTTAGCCATAATCTTCTCTATTCCATAAAATCACTTATTTCGCTTTCAGAGTATTCACGTCAAATTCCACTGGGAGTTATCAAATAGATTTAGCCATAATTTTCTCTATTAATTAAAAGTCACTTATTTCGCTTACAGAGTATTCACGTCAAAACTGCACTGGGAACTGTCAACCACCCTGACAACAAATCACTTGCTGTCAATCGTGGCACTCGCCAATACTCTGATGTCAATGAGCAATGCCAGCTTCGTGCCGGAACAAGAGGTCGCTAGGCGAATGCATAGGTAAGACAACACTTACAGCTACCACTAGCTATCGAGCTTGGCAATCGGCAATACACTGATATCAATGAGCAATACCAGCTTCGTGCCGGAACAAGTGGTCGCTAGGAGAATGCATAGGTAAGACAACACTAACACCTACCACTAGCTGTCGAGCGTGGCAATCGGCAAGACACTGATATCAATGAGCAATGCCAGTTTCGTACTGGAACAAGAGGTCGCTAGGAGAATGCATAGGTAAGACAACACTAACAGCTACCACTAGCTGTCGAGCGTTGTAGTGAAACAAGTCTTGCTGAATGAACACTGGTTTATTTATTAATCATGCAGTTGTGGGTAGGTGTAACATTCATCTACCCCCAACCTCTTACTATATTATACTACATCTTTCCCCTTATAAAGATAAGCATCTTACCAACTATTAATGATCCTAGTTGCTAGTTGAATTTAATGACTGTATACACAACAAACATGAAAACATAGGTATTAAACAGTTATGTAAGTAGCACAGCCTAAGTTAGGCGCTAATATTAAACACAATTTAACTTAATCTATATTTAAATTAAACAGCTTTTCATTCATGTCAGATATGGCATCTCTAAGTTTTTTTCTGGTGGTCATACGACTAGTTGCTGTTGCTGTATCTGACATCGTAATAGAAACTGAGGAAGTTAGATCTTTAGTGGTAGCATGAGCCTGTCCGTTATCTGTCCCTCCCGCGTTAGGTACCGGTAGGTTGCTGCCGGTCGATATTTACGACCTACCTCGTCCTGCAGTATGTATGACCTAGGCTCAGAAGCCTTTTGTACTACTTTCATACGTTTCTGCTGAATTCCGTCCCGCACAATTACCATATCGTCTTCTTGTAAAAAAGGGAGATTTTTGGAAGAGCGATCATAGTAATTCTTTTGTTTAATTTGTTGTAATAAAATTGCCTGATGATTCTTTTTCCTATCAACTTGCCCTTCCAGCATTATCTTATGCACCGGCAGCCGAGTATTAAGTTTTCTGCCCATTAGAATTTCTGCCGGTGAGTCCAACTGATCCCTAGGCGTAGAACGGAAGTTTAACAGACTGACATAATAATCATGTCCGGAATCCATACATTTTTTAAGTAGACCCTTGACCGTACGGACAGCTCGTTCACTCTTGCCGTTTGATTGAGCGTACTGTGGCGATGACGTAATGTGTCTTATCTCCCAGTTTTTAATAAACATAGCAAATTCCTTCGATTTATATGCTGGCCCGTTATCGCTTATCAGCTCGCTAGGTATGCCGTACCTCGCGAATTGTTCTTTCATGGCTTTTATTACTGCCTTACTTGTTATTGAACATAGTTCATTAACCTCGACAAAGTTCGAAAAATAATCTACCAATATTAAATAATATTTTTTTTTATATTCAAAAATGTCCGACCCTACTTTAGCCCACGGTATGCCTGGTATATGATGAGGTATCATGGGCTCCTTGGGCGGCGCAGGTGCATGTAGGGCGCACGTGATGCAACTCTGTACCATGTTCTCCACATCACGTGACATGCCCGGCCAGAACAATACCCCCCGCGCGCGCCTCTTACACCTATCTATACCTAAGTGCCCCTCGTGAATGCGAATGAGCATTTCCTTTCGCAACGATTTAGGTATAAAAACACATTTTTCCTTGAGAATTATCCCATCCACATAATGTAATTCCTCCTGAAATGACCAATAGCCGCGAATAGTTTCCTCTACTTCATACTTAGACCTGGGCCAACCGTCCTTAATTCGCCTAACTAACGCTTGAGCTTCCTGGTCTCTAGCCGTGTGTTCTTTTACTAAGGATAACTTTTCATCACTGAACGGTACCTGCTGCAGCATAAAACAAACCTGCGCTTCAGCCTCCTCGCTCATACGATCATGCATTAACTCCGGTAACGCTGCACGCGATAACGTGTCTGCTATATACATATACTTTCCCGGCGTATAGACAACTTTTATATTATACTTTTGAATTCGGAGCATCATCCTCTGTAGGCGGGCAGGAACTGAATCCAAAGCTTTTTTGAAAATTGATTCTAAAGGCTTATGATCTGACTGCACTGTAATATCATTTCTGCCAAATATGTATTGACGGAATCGTTCACACGCGAATACAATGGCTAGTAATTCTTTTTCTATTTGTGCGTATCTACCCTGTGTGTCCGTCAGAGTTAAAGAGTCAAATTCTACCGGCCTCCCATCCTGTAACAATACCGCGCCTAGCGCATGTGCGCTCGCATCTACCGACAGCATTATAGGTACAGTGTGCGAGTATAGTGATAACACTGGCGCAGAGGAGAGTTTTTCTTTGAGCAACCTGACCGCTTCTGCATGCTCCGTGTCCCATAACCATTCTGAATTTTGCTTTAAAAGACCTCTCAATACCGAAACCGACTGTGAATAATTTGGTATAAATTTAGAAAGATAATTTACCATTCCTAAAAATCTCTCTAATGATTTTTTATCTTCCGGAGGCGGCATCTCAACGATTGCTTTTACTTTTTTATCATCCGGTCGCATGCCTTGCTCATCAAAAACATGCCCGAGATATGTTATCTCCCTGACGCCAAACTTACATTTCTCCCGATTGAACCTAATGCCTACTTCTTTCGCGCGCATCAAAAGAGCCCGTAAACGTCTGTTATGTTCCTCCTTAGAAGAACCCCAGCATATAATATCATCAATAAAAGAGTCTGTTCCCTCTAAATCCTCTAAAAGCTGTCTTATCTTCGCGTGAAACATTTCCGGCGCACAATTAATGCCGTAAGGTAATCTTAAAAACTGATACCTAGAAAATGGCGTAGAAAATGTACAGAGGTCGGCACTTTCCTCGTCTAATTTCATCATCCAAAATCCGCAACGCGCATCCAGTATGCTAAAAAATTTTGCGCCCTGTAACCTTGCTGCTATTTCACTCACGGTAGGTAAAGAAAAATGTGCCCTTTTTATAGCCGTATTTAAAACCCGTGCGTCTAAACAGACCCGTATTTCGCCGTTTTTCTTCGCCGCTATAACGATTGGGTTGACCCATTCTGTCGGTTGATCAACCTTGCGCACTATGCCTATTTTTTCCATTCTCTCCAATTCCTGCTGAAGTTTATCTCGCAAACCCAACGGTACCTTTCGTGCAGGGCATATAACGGGCTGCACTGACTTACTAATTACTATTCTGTGCACCCCCGGTAACTCACCAACCCCCTTGAACAGTTCCAAATATTTTTCAAATCCGTAACTAAGTGTCTCAACCCTTTTAATGAATCCTAACTTCACACAGTCCTCCCTACCTAAAATATTCTTCACTTTCAGATTAACTACAGCGAACTTTAGTTCATAAGTACAATTTTCTCTCAGAACCGATAGTGATCCTTCGCCTATAATAGGTAACTCATTTTTAGTATATGAAAACACTTTAGTGTTGTAAGGTTTTAAATCTTTATCCTGAAAACCCAGCCTGTAAAATTCACATTTTGACAAAATATTCAAATCCGCCCCGCAATCTAATTTAAAATCGATACGCTTACCCCCAACAATAAGAGTCTCTATCCATTGAGTGTCCATCAGCCCAGAGCCCGTCTTCAACACGTTCACGTAAAGCACATCCTCGTCGTCCGAATCGTCGGACGTTGCCCGACTCGAGTTTGCGTTAATATCGTGCACTTTTTTACTTGACGTTTTGTCACACTTTCTCGCAAAATGACCACGATTTTTACACAAAAACACATCGCAACACTCGCGGGGCACCAGCCGCGCCCTTCGCACAGACCACCTCCGCAGCGCACACACTGCTGGCCCGCCGTCGCGACCATAGCCGTTCGCCCTGCGCCGCCACCTCGAGCCTCGTGGCGCGGCGCTCCTCGGCTCGCACTCCCGGCGCCGCCTCCGCGACCACGATCCTGCTGCCAAACTCCTCGCCCGCTCCGCACTATCGCATCCACTTGTCCGCTAGTCTTATTAGCCTCTTCGATTTTTTGTCCCTCTGATCGAGAAAGCTCGTCCGCCTCACAAATTTGCACCGCTTTTGCCAAAGTCAGCTCATCTGTGCGTAATAATCGATCTCGAACGACTTGATTAGAAATCCCGCAAATCATTCGGTCTCGTATAAGACCGTCGGCGAGATGTTCGAACTCACAGTTTTGGCTCAACACTTTCAACGCCGTAACAAACTGGCTTATTGACTCCCCGGCTATCTGATTGCGTGAAAAAAATTTGAACCGAAACATAGCTACATTGCATTTTGTTCCAAAATGCTCGTCAAACTTCGCCTTCACGCTATCGAGATCTTCCGCCAACTCGGGCTTGGCAAACGTAAACGTCGAAAATATTTCATAACCTTCCGCCCCGATGAGGTTCACTAGCAAGCTCGCCTGCACATCCTTTGGTTCCTTGTTTACTCCAGAAGCTTTGAGAAACACCCGAAACTGTTTCCACCATCTTTGCCACGCGTCCGCGCGCGCAGCCGGGCTGCCTTCTATTTGTAATTCCGGCGGCGGGCGCGCGTGTTCCATGTTTCTCCGCGCTGAATCGACCTATTCAGCGCGATTAATCACGATAATTTCGCTAAATCGACACAACAACTACTATTTTCGCTTTATTCTTAGGCCACCGCTGTCACCATGTAGTGAAACAAGTCTTGCTGAATGAACACTGGTTTATTTATTAATCATGCAGTTGTGGGTAGGTGTAACATTCATCTACCCCCAACCTCTTACTATATTATACTACAAGCGTGGCAATCGGCAAGACACTGACATCAATGAGCAATGCCAGTTTCGTACTGGAACAAGAGGTCGCTAGGAGAATGCATAGGTAAGACAACACTAACAGCTACCACTAGCTGTCGAGCGTGGCAATCGGCAAGACACTGATATCAATGAGCAATGCCAGTTTCGTACTGGAACAAGAGGTCGCTAGGAGAACGCATAGGTAAGACAACACTTACAGCTACCACTAGCTATCGAGCTTGGCAATCGGCAATACACTGATATCAATGAGCAATGCCAGCTTCGTGCTGGAACAAGAGGTCGCTAGGAGAATGCATAGGTCAGACAACACTACAGCTACCACTACCTGTCGAGCGTGGCAATCGGCAAGACACTGATATCAATGAGCAATGCCAGTTTCTTACCGGAACAAGAAGTCGCTAGGAGAATGCATAGGTAAGACAATACTAACAGCTACCTCTAGCTGTCAATCGTGGCCATCGTCAATACTCTGATCTCAATGAGCAATGCCAGCTTCGTGCCGGAACATGAAGTGGCTAGTTTGGAAGATATGAACATCCGGCGAAGTTAAAAATAGCAATTTGAGGTATTATACACTTTTAATACTAACCCCACTACACCTCGTAGTCAAGATAACCTTCGAATAGCTATATTAGATATTTTATCCGACAATTCAGCAGGAGACATAATGTATTATCATAATATTAAAAGAAAAAATGGCCCAAACCTGACCTTTGCTTAAAAAAATTCCAGACCCTCAACCAGAAGCAGCTCCTCCTGGGTCGGCGACGAAGAAAGAGAGGAGCAGTTGGCAGCTCAACAAGCCCACATAAAACAGGGCTGGTCGCTGCTGGCAACACTACACGCCGTGCTGCTGCCCGATAAAGTGTTAGCTGCGGGTGAGTTGGCAAACATTTATCCCAAGGTGGGAATCGAACCCGCAACCTCCTGCGCCGCAGGCGAAACTTCACCCACCGCGCCACATCGGTCCTCGGTCGGATAATCGGTCTCCATAATCGTCAATTATAATAAATATATAAATGATAAAAATATTGGTATTTCAGTTCAAATATTTTATTCCAGTGCCAAAATAAAAGAGCTTTTTAAGTGGCGCCATCTAGTTTTACACTCGTAACATGATGATTAATCCTACTTCCTTCCATAATATAAATGTCAAAGTTTGTGAGAATGGATGTATGGATATTTGTTCCGCTTTTCGCAAAAACTACTGAAATGATTGGGCTGAAATTTGGTATGGGTATAGTTTGGGATCTGAAATAACATATAGATTACTTTTTATCCCGATAATACGCGGGCGAAGGCGCGGACAGCAGCTAGTGGTTCATAATTGCTTATTCGAATATACTACAGACAATTCAAGTAACTAAAACTTTAATATATTTATTTTAATGCTCCGTTGTAGGTGCGAAGAGCTTCAAGCGTCCTCAAGTAGAGATGCTGGCCCGTAGATGGCAGCACCATTGCCTTGAAGTGAGGGACGCTTCTCAAGCTTTACTATTGGCCGAGCTTGGACGGTGAGTCTTATTGCTTTTCAAGGTGATTTGGTGAGGTTGGTGCTATCAAATTCTGGGAAAATAGCTACCTAATATTGTTCTACGCAAAGTTTACTATACAAAAAAGTGTGAGAAAGAAATTGTTGTAACTGTGGCGAAGTATTTTCAATTAGTATTTTATATTTTAACAATGACATTCAGCTAGATGTTGGGAACTCGGTTTTGATGGTAGGAACTGTAATTTTTATTCAGTCAAAAAATTACGCCTATGTATGTATATTTATTTTTCATTATATTAACCTAAAACCTGAGATACAAAATACAAAAATCTAGTGTGCGAAGGAACCGCGATGTACTGAATTCTAACGTGGAATGAAAAGTCAGTGTCGATATACATAATTATGCACAAGTACTATGTATAATATATAATATTATTGCCGCTATTCGTGGCGTCGTTTGGGGGAGACCTATGTTCAGCAGTGGACGTATACGGGCTGATGATGGTAAGTATAACAAGCGCGCGGTGAATTTATCGGCGAAGAAAGAGGTGCAATAAGTGGTGTTTGAAATATATTGTTAAGTTAATACTTTCTGTTAGATTCATGTTGTTAGCCTTAGTATGTGCATAGCTTTAATAATTGTTGCTACTCTATATAAAATGTAGGAGCAATGAAACTCGCCAGCTATAACAGAAATTCGGAATTTATTTAGTAAAGACAAGGTGACAGTTGATCCGCCAGTCGCAGGAGAAAGAGGTCTAGTGTCGGCTTTGTGAACTGGGGAAACAAACTAAATCGATATTGGACGGGAGAGGTATTTGGTACAGCTGTTAAAGCATAGATGGCGCTGTTGCTAATGCTGTGTTTAACACTCAATTGTCTAGCCGTGAAAATTTAAGGTTCCTAGCATATATTTCTCCATGTAATTCTGTTTAAACACGCTTCTAGTATTCCAATAAATAAATATAAATAATATTTCTTTTTCGCTTTCAGACTGGGCCCCAAAGGAAGAAAGACTCTCGTAGACAACTGGGCACAGTACCTCCCTCTATACACGCACACTGAGAGTATTAACCCACATGCGACACCTAAAGAACCTGTGGAAAAGGTAACATTGTGTTGTTTACTAGCGCCATCTAGTTTTGTCACAAAAGACGCCAGACGACTATAACTCCCGCAGTACGCACAAAAAATACAAAAGTCTAACCAAAAGGTGGTTCAAGCCTAATCGGGGGCGTATTTCATTGGGTGCCATTTTTGTAATAATAATATAGAAGGTGTTAGTCAAATTAGTGCACAATATCGCGGGGGGATATTCTGTTGGTGCCACAGTATAATATAAAATTAACAAACGGGGTCCAAGGTCAATATTATACCTACTCAAAATTATACAAACCCTTATTTTGCAAGTTCTGTATTGCGTTATACTACAGTCCCTCCAAACAGATGATTGGCATACATTATGGAGGGCATTGACCGTGCGGCGCGGTCCACTGTCTGCCGCGTGGAATCACGTATAGCTCTGTCATTTTGGCATGGGGGCGGGGCCAGTGAGGCGAAAATGACCGCAACGCGGTCGCCCTATTTTGGGATGGCTAAGTACATACTTAGTATAAGGCGTTATTTGAGACAAATTAAAAAATCGGCAAATATAAAAAATCGTTTGCTGCTAACTCTGTTTAGTGAACGTTAATCTGTACCAGCACCTACCTGCTGGTACAGATTAACCTAAAGCGGTATTGTGCACTAATTTGACTAACACCCTATATCTTTGGTGCACAGGACAACTGGGACAACTTTTGCCTCATTTGTCCTGTACAGAAAAACTGCACAAGACAACTGGGAATAAGCGGTTTGTTTTTGTGTTATAAGTAGGTAGGTACATAAGATAAGATAAGAAAATTTTTTATTGGTTCACAAAACAAAAATACAATAATGAAAAGGGATAATAGAGAAAAAAAACACAATGTGAGACCAAAAAGCTGCCACTCAGCATGTGCTGCAGGAGCTCAGGGAGCAACTGCAGCGCTAGTCTTCTGTGACACCTTAGCGTAGAGCGCGTCACTGGCTATGAGCACACTCTTTACAATACAGGTAGTTAAGCAAATAACATAAATTACCTACGTTAAGTGAAATTTTATTTAAAAAAAACATAACAAGACATGTGCGATACAGGTGGTGAACTATAACAGATTTTTTGACAAAACACATAAATTGAAATAGAAAAGAAACAAACAGAAAACAATAAATAGGCGCATAAAAAAAACAAAAACAGAAACTATGATCGACCAAATTAATGCGAATCACATTGAAGTTGTAAAATATATTTACGACAATTATATGCCTTAATAAACCAATTCACATACATTTTGAAACCTCTCCACGTATCGCGAGGAGTTAAAAGTTGATATAAAATATCACGTGATTAATGGACGCTCCCTAGTGTGTAATTAAGATATATATATTTGACTCCACGCATCTTTGGCTAAAATGGTATTATGACGAAAAGCAGTTTTGACTTAAAGGTATTTGACAAAACGCACCTTTGGCAAACATTGGGTAACGACGAAAAACAGTTTTGACGATGCGCATAAATCTTTATGTAGATGCACTTCTTGGAACAGTTTTGTAATAAATAAATAATAGTTAATCCAACAGCAAGAAGAGGAATTCGAAGAGGAAGAAGAGGAGATAATCCGCAAGCCCTCTTCTATAGCGGAGCTCAAACGGAAGCAGACCACTTCTGTGGTACTGTTGGGAGTTATTGGGGCTGAGTTCGGACAGGATATTACTAGCGAAGGTACCTCTTTTACAATCAGTACTTTTTTGCCGCTGATTGGTACCATTTTGCAGCTGATTGGAACTTTTTGCCGCTGATTAGTACTTTTTTCCTCTCATTTGTGGTTTTTCACCACTCATTCGCTACTGGCCTGCAGACCTCACTGAAAAATTCGCAGTGCCCACAACTAGGCTACACAAGATTAGTGTATCTTTTAAAGGGCAATGTATACGCTTCTACAACAAAAGTGACTTTCAAAAACTATCAATAAATAAATTCAAACAAGTTGTCAAACATATCCTTTGTAAAAAGGCTTACCACAAAATATCAGATTATCTAGAGGATAAAAAAAGCTTGGGACGAGTTTTGCTCCAACTTGAAAACTAACCACCTAATAAGGTAAAGGTTTCTTGATCGCTTCTTTAAGAAGATTGAAGTGAACAAAAAATCTAAGTGATCACTTTATTTCCCTGTTTTACTTATGTAATTTTAATTTTGTGACGTGTCCAAGAGTCCTGTAAGGTCTAAGGGAAATAAAGCACTTTGATATTTGACTAACACATTTAAAAATAGATAAGTACTAATTATGTTTTAGGTGCAGCTAACAATAAAAGGCGTAAAGATGGAGACAGCAGGAAGAGTTCAGTGGTTGAAGGTAGATACCGAACAAACATTCATAGTTATAATTACGAAAGTTTTAATTATAACTATAAATGTTGTACGCAATTTTACAAAATACACCTGCGGGAATGCCACCTCCCGCGCGTTTCCCGCACGCTTCTCGAGTAGTTGGTATCAACTGCTGCAAGCAGTTATCAATGGCAGATTCAAGCTGTCGACCATGACTGTCCGAGCAGTCCGTGTATAATACATAAATAATGCTGGACAATTCACACAGCATTATCTAGCCCCAAGCTAAGCAGAGCTTGCGTTATGGGTACTAGATAACTGATATACTTGATATAATAGACTACATAGATAGATATTTTTTTATTATACATAGAAAACATCCAGAACAAATTTTTGCAGATCGTACAAACATTTGTCCCGAGGTGGGAATCGAACCCGCAACCTCCTGCGTTGCAGGCAGAACGTCGCCCGCTGCGCCACAGAGGTCGTCTGTTGATGTATGTTGATCAATGGCTAACTGGCCGAGCAGTACGTATATGGCGGCCCTAATACCGCCGGCAGAAATGTAAAAATCTCTTGCACTCAGGAAGAGTGACAAAAACACCCAGACTCGACAAAAACAGACTTTCACTCTCTCTTACACTCCTGTATCAGCGAAAAATCTTGTTCCAGGCTTCACCCTAAGCGCTAGCAACAACCTAGGCCGTCTAACAGCGCTAGCACTAACACATCTACTCCTAGCGCCGCCCAGTCCCCGCCTCCCTGCGCACACGCCGCTGCGGCGCGCCGCCGTCGACCTACTGGGGCGGGGCTTCACCGTCTGGGAGCCCTATCTGGACCAGAGTCACGTACTGCTGGGTAAGTACCAGCAACAACAATACAAAACTTATTGTACACCACAAAGTTAAATAAAAGAGTTAGACATTAACATAAACAAGTACTATGGGTGGCTTTATCGCTTAGAAGTGATTTCTTCCAGGAACAACCTAGGCCGTCTAATAGTGTTACCAACACTTAAAAAGGCTACGAATCTCTCCCAAACGGAAACGGATCGGCCCATACGGATTTGTTGTTGTTTCACGTCGAATGAAATGGGGCGCGCTATTATTGAGAAAGCGCGTCTAATACGAAGCTCTCATGTGGCTGTATGACACCCATAACACAAGCTCTCCTTAGCTTGGGCCGCCTATATGATTTTGTGTCCAACATTATTTATTTATTCCTTTACTGTGTTCTGTGCAGGTCTTCTCGAGATGTGTTCTGATGCTGACAAGCTCGTCCCTTCAATGTCGTACGGACTACCGTTGACTCCGCAGGCTGACTCCTGCCGCACGGCCCGACACGCGCTTACACTTATTGCTACTGCTAGGTGAGTCAAACTGACAAGCTCGTCCCTTCAATGTCGTACGGACTACCGTTGACTCCACAGACTGACTCCTGCCGCACGGCCCGACACGCGCTTACACTTATTGCTACTGCTAGGTGAGTCAAACTGACAAGCTCGTCCCTTCAATGTCGTACGGACTACCGTTGACTCCACAGACTGACTCCTGCCGCACGGCCCGACACGCGCTTACACTTATTGCTACTGCTAGGTGAGTCAAACTGACAAGCTCGTCCCTTCAATGTCGTACGGACTACCGTTGACTCCACAGACTGACTCCTGCCGCACGGCCCGACACGCGCTTACACTTATTGCTACTGCTAGGTGAGTCAAACTGACAAGCTCGTCCCTTCAATGTCGTACGGACTACCGTTGACTCCACAGACTGACTCCTGCCGCACGGCCCGACACGCGCTTACACTTATTGCTACTGCTAGGTGAGTCAAACTGTCTTTGTTGACATATAATATCTTGGATTCTAAATCGGAGTATAGGTATACTTAACCCGTTAACTGTCTGTGCATTACATGTAATGCATTTTTGGTTTGGTTGTGACGTTCGTGCATTACATGTAATGCATTAGCCAATAGCAATTGAACCTTGGCTGTTTCCTGGGTTAGACGTGTGACCTTGAATTTTACAAAATAATTCATTTACAGTCAACGTGTTAAAAGAAAATCTTGTCCCCCAGGCCAGCAGCATTCATAACAACAATGGCCCGCGAGGTCGCCCGCTGCGCCGCCCTATCGCACGGGGCTGCGCCGCCGCCCGCCTACCTAGCGCTGCAGAGAGGCAGGGCGGAGGTGCTGCGTGGCATAGAGCTACTGATTGACAGGATGCACGCGGAACTGGCCGAGCTATTGGTTGAGGTACGACTCATTGACTTATGAACTATATACCGAGCACTGCAGAGAGGTAGGGCAGAGGTGCTGCGCGGCATAGAGCTGCTGATTGACAGGATGCACGCGGAACTGGCCGAGTTATTGGTTGAGGTAGCTATTTAAACGATACATAGACTTACTTGGATACATACGAGTACATAAGCCAAACTCGATGTGGAATGTTGTAAATAAACCATGACACAAAAAAACTAAAACTCACTTTCATCATCATCAATACACATTCACTGCTGGACATAGGCCTCCCCCGTACGACGCCACAAATAGCGGTCCTGAGCCGCCTCCATCCATCGACTCCCTGCGACCGCTACGATGTCGTCGGTCTCAACTTTAAAACTCACTATACACATGTGTATTGTATATTTTGTATAATTAACTTTAAAAGACACTCTAATTCTATGTTCTTCTTCTAAGTTACACTATGCTTGGTAATTCCCAAATAAACTCCACTCTTAATTAATTCGTTTGTTCATAGCTAGTAAGTAGTCCGAAATTTAGATATTGTAAGTCAAATTTCTGGCCTCTGCGATACAGGCTTTGTCTAGAGTGGAGAGCGCAGAAAACCTGTACCTGAATTGAAATTTCTGGAAAATAAATATTTTTAACAAGTCAAGAAAGTCAATGAAAAGAAAGTCAAGTTTAACCAATGTGTGTTACCAGTGATGACTTACGGATCCGAGACGTGGTCGCTCACTATAGGCCTTGTGCATAGGCTCAAAGTCACCCAGCGAGCTATGGAGAGAGCTATGCTCGGAGTTTCTCTACGCGATAGGGTCCGGAATACGGAAATTCGTAGAAGAACCAAAGTTACTGACATAGCTCTCAGAATCAGCAGGCTGAAATGGCAATGGGTAGGCCATATAGCTCGTAGAACCGATAACCGCTGGGGAGTAAAGGTTCTAGAGTGGCGACTGCGATGCAATGCGAAACGGAGTGTGGGAAGACCTCCCACTCGATGGACCGACGACATCGTAGCGGTCGCAGGGAGTCGTTGGATGGAGGCGGCTCAGGACCGCGCTATTCGTGGCGTCGTTTGGGGGAGGCCTATGTTCAGCAGTGGACGTGTACGGGCTGATGATGATGATGGTGATGAAATATTTTTACATTCAATTTTCACTTGCTTGGCGTCGTGTTTCAGTTACAATTGTAAGTAATATTTAGTGAAGGAAGAATCTCGATACTAACTTACTCCTGCGGCTCAGCGACCCAAAGTGGATCTTGGCCTCAGACACAAGGCTTCTCCAGGCATCTCGGTTCTGAACTGTCTCTCGCCATGGGTATCCAGTTCGCGAAGATCAGCTTCAACTTCGTCGATCCATCGATAACGATTGGTCTACGCCTCGATGGTTTACCCTTGTATGCATTCTTGACAGCCTTATCCTCTTCCATTCTCTCGACGTGTCCTAGCCAGCGGAGACGAGCGCTCTTGAACTCGCCTATTACGTTTGCTTCGGCATAAAGCTCCTGGTTTTTCCGGACTCGCCAGGATCTCAAATTGATAAGTAACGTAAAATGTATAAAATTAGAATGAAAAATATTTAGTAACAATAACAATTATAAATAATAGATAGGTTCAGGCGTTACTTTGCGAAAATCCATTGCATAATATTAGAATGAAAAAATATTTATTATCAATTCCGCATATAAGCTTCTCTGATAGTATCATCAAAGTTGTCTACTAGTTTCGTCTCTCCACGAGACATCTTCAGGACACCACAATACTCGACCTTGACATTGAGATTAGTCAGCACAGCAACACCGACTGAGTCCAGCCAGTGATGTTGCCTCGCCGAGCTTCTCGCGCCAAGTCTAAATATATATATGGCGGTCAAAGGGTTAATATGTCTTCATTCTAATATTATGCAATGGATTTCCGCAAAGTAACGCCTGAATCTATTATTTAACGTAAAATGCGTATAAAAATATACGGTATCAGGGTGAATTTTATAGTTTAAGTATGGGCAGTTTGTTTACAAACATTCTACATTTAGTTATGCTAGTCTTTAGCTACTTACCTCGAAACTTTATTATAAGTACATACTATTGTGCTATTTTGGACCTTTTCTGGAACTGTACCTGAATAATGTTTTTAACATGTATCTAAATTGCATTAAATTTATATTTAGATAGGCAAAATAACCATAGACACATAAATGATATTATAATGTGCTAGTGGTTTCTTTTTCACTTCTTCCACTAGTGGACTAAAAATTGAAGTGAAGAGAATATCAATAACACCTTATTTCTTATTTGATAATCCTACTAATATTATAAACGTCAGAGTTTGTATGGATGGATGTATGTACATATGGATGGATATTTGTTACTCTTTCACGCAAAAACTATTGAACCGATTAGGCTGAAATTTGGGATGGTTAGGTATAGTTTGAGACCTGGAATAACGTATAGGCTATTTTTTATCACGATAAAACGCAGTCGAAGGCGCGGGCAGCAGCTAGTAATGTATAAAGTATAAAATTTGACTTGTCTAAGTTTTGTAAGCCTAAAGAAATAAAGTTACTGATTCTGATTCTAACTTTTTTATCCTCAGGTGATGGACATCATTCTGCACTGCGTAGACCAATCTCATCTGAAGAGTAAAGGCCTCAACGAAGTGTTTCCAGCTATCTGTCGCTACAACCAAGTGTCGCACTGCCCTGCCACTAGACGGATTGCAGGTTTGTTTTAGTCGCCTTATTTATAGTGCAAAATATACCGTTGTTGCTCTTCAACAAGATGGTAGGACCTCATCACTTCCCTGGCACAGTCCACAATTAACAACTGCTCCCACAACGCGACATAATCTACAATACATAATCTTTTGTAATTCTTTTTAAACAAATATTTATAGCAAGATTAGATGACGAATCATGACAAGAATCATGATGCTTCACACAGCTTCTGTTAAATATTTTTACTTTATCTGTGTAATCCTTTATTTGGCCTTATTTTAGAATAAGTTTTTTGTTTTATTCTGTTATATAAACCGGTGTTGGATAACCTCATAAATAAATAAATAAAAACAAAAAAAAAGAATCATGGCACTCGTATATATATATATATATATATATATATATATACTTATATGTGTCATATTTTATCATTGAAGACGTCATCATTCGAATTAGTATTATTGTAACATCGTAGGAGAGCACACCTGCCTGCTGCATATTACAGACTATTCAGTCTAACTAGACTGCGACTGGATCTTGTCCAAATAATGTTGTCCTCAGCTTCCTAAACTTAGGAAGCTGAGGACAACATTATTTGGACAAGATTTTTTACATGTTAAATTCTCTATTATGTCAGACAAATTGATATGTAATCAATTTTTAAATGATTCTTTATTCCAATAAACTATTCTATTAAAAAAAAGAAACAGGAACGATGGCGCGCATTCCACGAGCAGCTATTAATTTTCCATCATAACCATGATCACTCTGCCAATAATGAACAAAGAAGATATGTGTAAGAGTATAATTATGTATAGTGCCATCTGTCGATGTAATAAGGCAACTTTCACGGCACCGCGACTAATTTAAAGTATGTTGTGTATAGCGCCATCTATCGATGTTACTACTCTGCTGTGAATGAGCCTCTCCCGAAGTTCGACACAATGACCTGGGAGCAAAAAAACCAGCAAAAAGCAAACAACTTTTTCCGAGTAGGCCGCCTGCCCTACGCTGCCCGCATCAGATTTCCTGTGACTTTTGTAGCTGTTCTGTCTTAGAAGAAGGCTTAGAATTCAATAAATGAATCAGATAATTTTTTTATGGCCGAGGATCTCAAGAGGCGCAAATATGCAGGTCTCGACAGAGCCTACGCATTTGCTCCCCTTAGAGTCGAGACGGTCAGAGGGGTATCGAGGCTCTGTAGCTTTTCAAAAAAATATTTGAGCGCCTGGTCGAAGCGACGCGTGACCCGAGAGCTGGTGAGTATCTGGCGCAGCGCATTAGCATTGCCATACAGCGGGGCAATGCAGCCAGCGTCTTGGGGACGCTTCCGACTGGTATTGATATGGACCAGTTGAGCTATCTGTAGATTGTTTGCAACAGTCTGCAGTTAGCTCAATTGTTTCAATTGTAAATACTAGTTTAATTTGTTTATATTATTTGATTGTTATTTTCTTTGTCAATAAAGATATTTTCATAAATGAATTTGTTGATAGTAGACCTAAACAAAGTGTTGCCAAAAAAATGAGACAAATACCATCACTTTCCTATTTGTATAGGCAAATAGGAAATGAAGTTAAACGCGTGTCTGTTAAATCTCACACATTGATAAGTTTTTGCTTTCAAGAGAATTTTTGAGTGACATTATACCTCTGCTGTAACAGCAGCGTGTTTTAAATATGTGTTATCATTCGGCGGTTTCTAAATTATTTAAATATTGCTCGTTTCCTTTCAGTGGGCAGCCACACCGGCCAACTAGCGATGTACGAGTTGCGCGCCGGACGCTGCCAGTCCCTGGCCGCGCACCAGGGGCCAGTCACTGCCTGCGCGTTCAGCCCCGACGGACGGTATCTGGTGTCGTATGCCACGGCCGACAACAGGCTGTCTTTCTGGCAGAGTACCGCTGGTAAGTAGATATAAAGAGCAGTAGGGAATGATTATAGTTACTGCACTAGTCGAGATTGTGAATAGCGCCATCTATATTTCAATCTAAGAACTACATCGCTAGCAAACATCTGATGAGATCATAGACAAAGGATTTTTATTTTTCTACAAAAGATGAGACAGTATCTGAAATTGTGCTCTTGACGCACCGATTTCAATTCAACACCACAAGGTTCGTAGTATACCCATATTAAAATATATATATATATATATATATGTATGTCGAATCGAGACGTCAGACTCCACCAGTCGACAACGATTATTTTAGAAGACTTACGATTTAAATCACAAGCGAATTTATGAACGAGAACTTCATTCTTTGTTTATAACCTTTCTCTTTCATTAAAATTTGCTAACGTAACTAACAGATGGCGCTTACTGCAAATACCGCAATAAGGTTATTGCTCATTCTCATTCAAGTTTGTCTGATGATATTATTTTAAGCTGGCATAAATCTTACCTCCTAGTATTTTTGTTTGGTAAAATTGGCTAGACTGCTCAAGTCAAGATTATCCAATCAGATTGTAAAGATTAGTTCTGATAAGTTTGCAGCCTGTGTAATAATTGTTTTGTAATGTTACCTAGACTGATTGTGATTAAGGTATCCAATTAGGCTGCAGACATTTGCCCTAATAAGTTGGTAAACTGTAACTTGTTTGATTTGATCGGTGGAAACGCAAGCGCGGCGGTTGACCATGCTTGGACATGGATCTTCGTTGGGGTTACTTTCGACTTGAGATTTGGAATGGGATTTTCTGGGACTTTTGCTCGAGGCGTCGTCGAAGTAACTCCAGAACGAAGAAACTTGCCTGTTCCCACCACGTGGCTAAGCTATTGCAATTGTACGAACTGGAACTGTACTAAATAAATTTGCCTTTGTGACTGTGTGATCTACAACTGAATTTAATTTTTGTCCACGCAAGTCCATCATCTCCAATATACCCAAGATAGCCCACAGATTCCTTGTTATTATGTTCTATAATTGTTATTTTTAATATTTGGTGTGCAATAAAGAATATTTCTATTCTATTCTATTCTATTCCTCTCTTCGACACACCATACTTGCACCTATATGCGACATATATGTTATAATGAAGTCCTTAAAATTATAATACTTCCAGCTATATTCTACCTAAAAATTAACCAAAATTATAATATCTCAATTACAAATATAAAATGAATTAATTTATAACAAATTTCAAAATGAATATAATTCAATGCCAATGAATATATTCGAATTCCTCTAAGTCCCTGTGATTAAAATATTGATTCGTAGAATACATTTACTAAGAAGCCATTTTTTTAGTTGTAAATTAATTAATTAACTAAGTTTCCTATAGGTTCTATATCCTCTCGTAGATTATTGAATATTTTTATTGTCATATAGTAGGATTGTCTGGTAGAGATCGCTCGTGAGCGATAAGACCGCCAATTGTCATATTTTTTTTTTGTTCAAATTGTTTGTAAACTGTTTTGTTAAGTGTGCAATAAAGTATTTTCTGTCTTTCTATTGTTTCTGAGTCATCGTTAATACTTTGGTGTGTGCAATTTATTGTTGGCGATTTCCCTTTGTCGTCTAGATCGTATCAAATCAAATTTTTGTTTTTAAAGTTCTGAATGATGTTTAACGATATCTACCGCTTGTTTAATGTAGAGGCATGTCAGATATGTTTCATAATGTACCTAAAAAATTTAAAAGGCTAGAATAAGCTGTGTGTATGGTCCAGCATTTTTAATAATTATTCATATTCCGCCACTCGCAAAACGAACCCACTTCATTAACAATGTGTTTGTCCGCAGGTATGTTCGGTCTAGGCGCAGCTCAGACACGTTGCGTCAAGTGCTACAGCACGGCCCCCATGGCCGACGTCGCGCGTCTCAACCCAGCAAGGCTAGCGAGGCTGGTGTGGACCAACTGCCGGACTGTCACTCTTATGCTGGCCGACGGATCAGAGACTAGGTTCAATGTATAGATATATCTATATTAACTATTAATTAATAAACACATACAAACGGAACATTAAAAAAAAACAGAATCACCATTCCAAAAATCTTAGCATAAAACTTACTATAAACTATCATCGTATCAGCCCATACACGTCCACTGCTGGACATAGGCCTCCCCCATACGACGCCTCAAATAGCGATCGTGAGCCTCCTCCATCCATCGAAGACTATAAACTATACTGCGATTCAAATACCTGGATATTTTTTGTATACCAAGGGGTTACAAAGCCCAAGGAATATTGGTGGAAAACATTTAACGACATTGGTATCATCGAAGCAAAGCACAGAAGCTCGAAACAATTTTTGGTTTTGAAAGCTTTCATTCAACATTTAATTGTTCTCTCGTTCGTTTTAGAATTCAAATTTAAAATTTTTTTGCTACACATGAGATTATGCGTTGTTGAAGTTTGTGTTTTAGTTTTTAGTGTCAATTTTGTTGTTACCTTGTTGTTTTCTGTTATTGTTTTTAGTGTCAATTTTGTTGTTACCTTCTTGTTATCTGTTATTGTTATCAGTTTGTTAAGTTTTCATTCATAAATGTTTTTGCTGACATAAGATATCTGGGATTCTAAATTGGAGTATAGTTTTATTCTACGATTTTTTAATGGTGATTCTGGACCCCTGGGAGTCTAGACCCCCTTTCCGCTTCGTACATGTTTCGTGGCACCCTGTATAGAAGTATCTTGTTGAAGTCAGTTTTTTATTGAGTCGCTCATGCGTGACGTGACATATTGACGATGATGATGCGCAAGCGCTTTGCCAAGAGAGTGACACATTTCAAAAGGCACATAGTAAATCTATGGTGGATATACACTCAATAGAGAATATTTAGAACTCGACAGAGCCTACGCATTTGCTCCCCTTGGAGTCGAGACCCTAGGTCCGTGGGGTACCGAGCCTCTCCGGGTTTTCAAAAAATTATCTGAGTGCCTGGTTGAAGCGACGCGTCACCCGAGAGCTGGTGAGTATCTGGCGCAGCGCATTAGCATTGCCATACAGCGAGGCAATGCAGCCAGCGTCTTGAGGACGCTTCCGACTGGTATTGATATGGACCAGTTGAGCTATCTGTAGTTTGTTGCAACAGTCTGCAGTTAGCTCAATTGTAAATACTAGTTTAATTTGTTTATATTATTTGATTGTTATTTTCTTTGTCATTTAGAACTTGTATAAAATCATATATACACAGTTGTAGTTAAATTTGTCATATAATTATATTTGTATGCACAGTTATCGAGCATTTACTATATCTAATTAAGGTAGATAGTTTCGTGTCGGCGCAAGCTTCTAATATTTTTGCGGTTATGAGATTTTTCTTTGTTCTACAAGGAATAAAATATGCAGAAAAGTAATTTGCCGCAAATCGTAAACCATTTTCTATTAACATATCAAGGAACTAATTTCGATTTACTGGTATTTTTGGAGCTATTGGGAAAATAATATATTTAGGCGAAAAATCTAAATATTCCCAAATGCGCTCAAAATACAATAGAATCGAAGTTTGTTTTGTCATAGGCTCATAGAAAATGGTTTACGATTTGCGGCAAATTAATTTTCCGTTACCTCATTCCTTGTAAAACGCAGAATAAACTATGAACCAGAAAAAAATCTTCTCCTTTTAACTGTGTTGCTATATCTAAAAAGGTTAAATCTATACTTGTTATATTATATTGTTAAACATTTTTGTAATGGCCTTTCTCAAACTCTTGATTGTTATTCAGATAATTTGTAAATAATATAATTAAATTTTAATTTATATATAATTAGCTGCTGCCCGCGGCTTCGCACGCGCTTTCCATGTACCCTATGTCCGTCCCCGGGATACCATCTACCTCCCTGCCAAATTTCATTAAGATCTGTTCAGCCGTTTAGGCGTGAAGAGTTACTTTCAAATTTATAATATTAGTAGAATTACTGTGCAAATATCGTCGCTTCAATGGTAAACTCGCCCAAGTGACATTTTGGCGTGGTTCAAAAGTAAACTCTACGATTATTACCTACTGGACAAATACTATATGATAAATTGATACACTTTAGGTACAAAAGGAGTACCTTTGGTACATAAGAAAAAATTGGAAAAAAACATGAAAATAATATATCATAGTATTTTTCCGGTAAATAATATAATAACCGTAGAGTTTACTTCTAAATAACGCCAAAATGTCACTTTGGCGAGTTCACCAATGGAGGGACGTCTCAATATTATAGGGTTATTATACTGAAAATACGCGGGTAAAGCCGCGAGCAGAAGTAAGTGAGAAATAAAAATTAAATCTAATCATTTAAGAAGTATACTTACCAATACTCGTCCCGTAGGTAATAGGGGAACTCGCCTGAACAATGCCAAAATGTCACTTGGGCGAGTTTACCATTGGAGCGACGATATGATGATTTTCTTTCAGAAGATAACTCTTGTTAATTATTTTATCAACTTCGCTTGTGTGTTTACTATAGCGTTTTAAGTTTATTTAATGCTATACCATTCCGAACTTCTAAAAGTAGTATGTCATTTGTACGTATACATACATAATATATTTGACTCTAATGAGGGGTTTTCGATTTGCAATAAAAAAATAAAAATTAGTTCTAAATATCTCGATAGATGGCAAGGCGTCAACTGGAAATTAGGGTAATGCCAATGCCAAGTGAAAGGAAAACAAACTTTTTCATGTTCTTATTTGACATTGACATACCCTAATTTCCAGTTGACGCCCCCTATTGAGATATTTGGAACTAATTTTTTTCTTTATATAAATTCACATCAAAAACCGCTCATTATAATATAAAATATATTAATTATATTATAAATGTTATCCCGTAGTTGTAAGTTATTTATTGGAAAATAAAGTTAAACTAATGTTGATTTTTGTTTAATTCCTCAATCCCATTAGTCTCGTTTATTCTATAGTTTTATGTACGATATATCAGTTATCTAGTACATATAACACAAGCTCCGTTTAGCTTGAGGCTAGATGATGCTGTGTGGATTGTCCTTCATTATTTATTTAGTCTAAACAGTCCTATTTAACATCATATCAGCCCATACACGTCCACTGCTGGACATAGGCCTCCTCCACACGACGCCACGAATAGCGGTCCCGAGCCGATCGACTCCCTGCCACCGCTACGATGTCGTCGCTCCATCGAGTGGATGGTCTCCCAACAATCCGTTTCGCGTTGCATCGTGGCCACCACTCGAGAACCTTTACTCCGTAGCGGTTACCAGTTCTGCTAGCTATATGACCTGCCCAATGCCCTGCACTAATTCTGAGAGCTATGTCGGTGATTTCCGTATTCCGGATTCTATCACGTAGAGAAACTCCAAGCATAGATCTCTGTGCCCGCAGTCCTATTTATAGTACAGCCACACTCTAGATACAATAACTGTAAACGAGCCCTCGAATCACATTCTTGTCGTTTTTTTTTTTACAATTTCATTTACACAACCATAGATTTCGGTACCGCTAAATAACGGCTACACTAAAATTTCTGTATGACATCAAACAGTTTTATAACGATACGATATAAATTTTACAGTAAGTTTGCGGTACAGGCTACCGGTGCACATTACGGTACAAGCATTATATAATTTCTGTAGCCGCCAGTGGGGTGGGCGGCGTGGCGCACGGCGCTCATAGCTCTCTTTCGCACACTACCGCCCTTGCCCCGCGCGCCTCACATCCCGCAACGCGCTTTTGCGATTTCTGTATCCGAAATATAAAGCCGGTTATTTAACCGTAGAAAGTTTTTCGTTAAATTAACCTGTACCGAAATCCATTTGCGCTGATTAACCGGTTAACACGGTAGCCGAAAAGGGTCCCTGTGCACAACTTTTTGAGATGTTTTTGCAATGTTGTACCTAGCAAATATTTCTCAAACTACGCCAAAATTAGAAAATTACATTTTTGGGTAGTGGCTTGTTCACAAACATTGTATCTTGAAAATGGCTGCAGTATAGTAGTTCGATTATTTTAATGAAAATTATTTTTTTAGTGTTTAGGTATATTTCTGTTCAAATAACAAAAATATACCGATACACTAAAAAAATATTTTCAATAGGAGCTGTAAAATTAAAATTCAATTTCAAATAAAAACTTCTTTATTTCCTTTTCTGTAGTTTCTTTTATCAAAGGTACAATGCCAGTCTTCCGGAGATTACACATCCGTAATCACAATAAACTAACATACTTTCGAAAATAAGCTCCTTATCACATTAGTATCCATACAAATATTATAAATACGAAAGTAACTCTGTTACCTTTTCACTAATAAACGGCTGAACGGATTTTAATGAAACTTGGCAAGGAGATACATAGATTGTATTCTGGACAAGGACAGAGTTACTTTCGCATAGTATTTGGTATTGGGACCGACATAACTAGTAAAAGATAATGATTTCAGAACTTGTGACGATTTATAACTTTGACACAGGTTTTTTACTTTGAATGCTAGTAACTCGTTTTTTTTAAGTGGACTGTATCAAATAGTACCTAATTTATTTAGAATAAGTATAAATTTAATACAGCACAGATTATTGTGGCATTAAAACCACAAATAAAAAAGATATAACGATTTAAAGGCGAGAGTTTGGGTTATTTTCAAAAACTTCAAAATATCATATCTCAGCCGCGACACTGAGTCAACCGGCGAAACGTAGCCCATGACCCCCCAACTCGCGAAATATTTTGTCGATCCCGAACACCAAGCACCTGTATTAAAATATGAATCTTTTGATTTTGTTCGTAAAAAATGTGTAAAAAGCCGGGGCCAGACACCAGTAGATAGACATCCAACAGAAGATTTTTTTTTAATGCAAGTAAAATAATAGGAACATATTAGAAATAGTGTTTATTTAAAATTCAAACAGTTGAGGATACTGCCAAATGTTGCAAACAATCTAGAGGTGACTCAACTGATCCATATCAATACCAATCGGAAGCGTCTCCAAGACACAAGATAAAGAAAATAAAAACTCTTATTTTCTTTATCTTCTTGTGTCTTCAGACAGAACTCTTGTGTCTTCAACAGAAAAACAAAAAGTTAAAATGTTACACGGAATATCCTAAGCCATACGTAATGAATAGGTGGGGGCTATTTGATTGACAATTATTAAATATTATTACTATCGATAATTATTTGTTATTATATAGTACCTAGTAAAAACTAAAAAAAAAACATACAGTCGAAATGAGAGCCTTTCCTTGAAGTCGGTTGACAATCTAATTAAGTAAATAATCATCACATTTAACGACGAATTTGCTTATTGTTAGAAGTAGGTATCCTAACATTAGAAAATATACTTAATCGAAAACAGTTCATCCGTTTGGGAGCTGCGATGTCACAGGCAGAAACAAACACTTAAAAATTATAACACTCCTCTTCTATGTCCAGAGTTACTAGAAAAACAAAATTTAATATCCAATGAAAGGTTACTAAATAGTCTTAGTCTCTTATATAGTCTAAATAGCTTAGTTATAGCCTTACCCCCTTATTCATATTGGTCTGCTAACTTAAAACAGCTGCTAAGCAGTGTTATTTCTCACTCTGACTTACGTTAATGGAAGAAGACAGAGTGACAATTGCAATTAGCAATGCTTTAAGATAGCAGACTATTATTAATAAGGGGGTCTACACTTAAGAATAGAAATAGAATAGAAATATTCTTTATTGCACACCAAATATTAAAAATAAAAAATAAAGAACATAATAACAAATACAGATAATGTACAATGGGCGGCCTTATCGCTAAAAGCGATCTCTTCCAGGCAACCTTAACTTAAGTGGCTATATATGACGTCATTTTGTGAAAATGATAGGCATTAGCGTTACCATCTGACCGGATAAATCCGGTCTAGATCGGATTTTAAGAGTATAGACCGGGCTCCGCCCGGATTTCATTCGCGTCCGGATTTTTCGTCATGGCAATAAATGAGTTGATAAAATTTATCAACTCATTTACATTTACATAAAATTTATCACTTATTAATATCAAACGCCAATATGTCCACTTCCGGTCAAAATTGACATTTTTACACCAAATTAAAGGTTAGAAATGTATCTACCTCGTGATGTTATCCATTACCTAATATGTCCACGATTTTAGTATGAAAATAAGCTTCAAATAGTCTAATTTGTTTCAAAATCTAACAAGTAACTACTGCACATTTTTATCAAAGTCAAGTACGTCCAAATGAACCAATCAAAGCAATGGACTTTATGGCGGCCATTGTTTTCATTTATTGTGATCAAGGTTGGTGCCGTGCGATTGTTTTTAATTGAAAATAATTCGTTTAAACTAAGAAAATGGAGCCTAATATGAAAATTGTAGAACCTGACAAAGCTAGGAAAAGGAGTAACATAAAAACAAAACAGAAGAAAGCGGAAAAGAAGCGGAAACTGTAAGTAAAAGTTTCTTCCTGCCATGATTCCATACAGATAAACTTACTTTCTATGACCGTAGGGATGGGCCCTCATTTACTATGATATTCTGGCCTACGTTAAAAAGCTCTGTTTTTATCAAGGAACATATACCCAAACTTTTGTTGCTTTTTTGACATTGTTTGACTTTTATTTGAATTAACGTAGGTATTATTATTATTCTTTGGCACCATGGGGTACACGTACACCCTTCGGTACGATGATAATTATTTTGGCGCATGATACAAATTCCGTTTTGCGTATATTTTATTTTAAAACGTATATTTTATTTTAAAACTTACTTCTGCACGCGGTTTCGCTTGCTTCTTTCTGAGATAAAAACTAGCGTAGGTATATCCTAGTAATTTCAGCCGATTAGGCGTGATGAAAAGGTGACAAAGAGACAGAATTTCTTTAAAATTTTTAATTTAAGAATATTATTAATGTATTTAATTATAATATTAATGTATTTTTCAGGTACTCGGCAACAGGTTTGCCGAAAAACCCACACTGCAAACATAATAAAAAATCTGTGAATTGTAAGTCGCTGACAAGTAGAGATCTATTTTATTTTCATAAAAGACTTTATGAAAACTGTTCCAAAATTGAACAAGATAATAACGTGCTAAAATACATTGTTGCCACAAAAATCAAAGGTCGTCGATCAAGGAAAGGGACAAAATATCCGAGGGCTTACAGTGTAAAATGTTACATCCCCAATCATTGTACTAAGGATTTAGTACCTGTATGTAAAAAAACTTTTCTACTGGCCTCACGATTAAAACAATCTAGAATCAACGGAATAGAGAAAAGGCATTACGCAACTGGTGGCATAGCCAAAGAATCAAGAGGAGGTAACAGAAAACAATTTGCTTTTGCTGCCAAAGTAGAAGCCGTAGAAAAATATATAAAAAGTTTCAAACCATTAGACTCACACTACTGTAGGGAACAAATAAAAGTGCGACAATACCTACATCCTGACCTTAACATAAAAAAAATGTTTGTATTGTATAACGACCAGGCTTTACCGGGATTTGGAGTCAAGGAAGACTTTTTCATAAATATATTTAATACGCGATTTAACATCGGATTTGGAAGCCCGCAGACAGATGTGTGTTCCGTCTGCCTCCAACTAATTGAGCGAATTAAAATTGAAAATTCACCAGCCAGAAAACCAGAACTTATGACACAGCACAGAATACACAAACTTCGTGATAAACAGTTTTACAAAATGTTACAAGAAGAAGTACCTGGTATGCTTATAATATCATTTGACTGTGAAAAAAATCTTCCACTGCCTGAAATACCAGATCAAGCCACATATTACTCTAGGCAACTGTATTTATAAAATTTTACAGTGGTAACAGACACTTCACACGCATCCTTGTCGCCGCATAACACCCATGCGTATGTTTGGACAGAGGACGAGACAGCTAAAGGCTCCAATGAGATCTGCTCGGCTTTGTATCATTGTATGAATACAATAGACTTAACTGGCGTCAACAAGATAAGGCTGGTTTCAGACGGCTGTGGCGGACAGAACAAGAACTCCATAATTAGGAAATGGCTTCTTGGAACCACCACCACCATCAAAGATATTGAAATGGTGTTTCCTGTAACAGGACATTCTTTCCTACCTGCTGACAGAGTATTCGCCTTAGTTGAAAGAGTCATTAAGAAAAAAGAAGACATCATAATGCCAAGTGAATACGAAACCATTATTAAAGAACACGCAACAATTCACAGATTGGCGACCGAAGTGCCTATCTACGACTGGAAAAACGGAAGCAAAGATGTATTGAAAGGTACACAATCTTGGCATTTTCAAATAAGCAAATGAAAAAGAATTATATTACAAAAAACAAATCCCGATAATGTTCGTGTTCGCGGAGAAGTTTCATATAGAAACGACCTATGTCAAGATAAATCGTTGATAAAACGAGGAAAGAAACTAAAAGACACGGTACTGGTTTCAATACCAGCCGGAGTTCCGGTAAAAACATCAAAATTGGCTGACGTAAATAATCTACTAAACAAACATTTTGGTAATGAATGGCAGAACTATGAGAAACTAACATATTATAAAAATGTTTTTACTAGAAGAAACAACAATGAGACAGCTGATAATGATGATGAAAGTGTTGTGGATCCTGGAGATGCAGAAAATGAGGAAATAATTGATTTTGTCTATATATTTTTCTATAATGGTGTGTGATTTTTAAAGCCAAAAGTGTACCTTACCTACCTAACGTGAATTACTGTTGTATTGTGTCTGATTATACTTATTAAAAATATAATGTGATTTTATTACAGTTATCGATGTTTTTATCGTAAATTACCAACCCTATGCTTCTAGTCAATGATGACGTCAGACAATAATATTGCGAATCAAATTCAAATATGTCCACTTATAGTTTTTTTTCAAAATGCAGTATGTCCATTGGTTTAGTTCAAAATCTAATATGTCCAAGATTGTTTTGATAATTTTGGCTTATTCTTTAAATTTTTGTTATAATTAAATGTTGCCAACAACATTTTATCACTAGATGTTTCTTAATAAATCATAATCCTAAAAGAATATCGTTGGCGTTTGATATTTATCACCTCAAATAACAGGCGGCGGCGCCCGCGGGCCGCGCGGTGCGATATGTAGCGCGTAGTCTGTGCATGCGGGGGCTGCAAGGCAGGGCGAGCGGGGCTCCCGCGCGCGACGGGGTTGCGAGCGCGGGCGCGGGCGGGTGGAGAGATCGAGTGAACAGTATTGCTCTGTTCGTTCATTATCATTACCGACTTACCGTGATTGTCTTTATTGCGTGCGTGCTGTGTGCGTTGCGACAAATCGATAATTACAATGGCTTCTTCTAGTAAAAAAC
Organism: Eupithecia insigniata; assembly: GCA_947859395.1. Lineage (NCBI taxonomy): Eukaryota > Metazoa > Arthropoda > Insecta > Lepidoptera > Geometridae > Eupithecia > Eupithecia insigniata. The sequence continues at coordinate 5,770,710 of OX402022.1, read as the reverse complement.
GCTGTAAATTCACTGATATATTAAAATCAAAGTACCCGTCGTTTATCGAAGGACGAAACGAACAAGAAGTTAAGTGTACAATTTGTGATTCCTTCGTGTCTATTGGTTACAAAGGTGCTGCTGACATAGAAAAACATATAAATACTGAAAAGCACAAAAAACAGAACAGATTGTGCGCATCGACAAGTAAGTTGGACAGGTTTGTTCCTAAGCAATGTAACAATAAAAATAGCGCAGTTGATGCTACTCTTGCATTTCACGTGGTAAAACACAACCAATCTTATAAAATCATGGACTGCACTTCGCCATTAATGAAAAAACTGTTTTTTGATTCGGAATTGGCCAAAAACTTATCTTGTGCGAGGACAAAATCTGAGGCAATTATTACGAATGTCATCGCTCCATATTCTGTTGAAATGCTTCTACAGAAACTTCAAGATATTGTATTTTTGGGACTGTCGACTGATGCCAGCAATCACAACGCTGAGAAAATATGACCTATAATTATTCAATACTTTGATTGGAAGACCGGGATGCAGAGTAAATTGCTGGAGTTATCAGCGTTGGCAAACGAAACATCGATGACCATGCCAATCATTTACTGACGACCAGAAATGCGTGGTCTTTCACTGGCGATAACGCTAATGTTAATTCTGGAGGTGTTGCTAGAAATGTGGGTAACAATGTAATTTCACATTTGAATCAAAACTTAGATCAAGAAGTTGTGGGTGTCGGCTGGCCAGCTCATATTCTTCATAATGCAATAGGGGAGAAGGAGGTAGCTTAGGACAGGGGCACCTTTGGACATAGCAGATTTCTCCAAAACCATAGACATTTTTTTGGCAGAAAATGCAGTTTTAGTAGGGCAACACTACTACTACAAACCATCACATATCAGTCGCCGTTGCTGTCAGCTGTCAAACTGACTTATTAGCAGGTCGGGATTTGCGGTGGCTGGTGTAAATTTTTCATCTGGATTACGTAAGTGTTTATTTGCTCATTATGAGCTAAAATTATATGTTTTTTATAGTTTCTGTTGTGTTTGGGTATCTAGGCATGGATAGAGCGAAACCTTTTAATGTCAAAATAAATAAACATTGTTTTATGACACAAAGTTTTTTAAATGGCGCCTGGGGTTAGGTTAGGACACATATTAGGGGGCACTTTAGTACATGTCCTAATGTGCCCTTTTGGTAATATTAAAAGTTTTTATTTATTTCAGTTGCTTTTACCGATGCAAAAATGGTTCGCAAGTATAAGAAAAAGAGGGAAACCATAGTCAATGAAGAGGATATTAAGAAGGCAATCGATTGTATTCAAAATCAAACCATGACATTAAGAGGTGGTATTACTAAAAGCACTCTAGGATACCGAATGAAATTAATTTTATGAAGAAAAAGGCAGGGTTCTATAAATTGTTCTATCCTGAAAAAGAAGATAAGTGGACGATATCAATATTGGACATCCTGGCAAAGCTTCCATCACCCAATGAAGCGGGAAGCACTTCCAGAACTGCTGGGATGCTTACTTTTAGATTAGATTTTTCAAGAAATTTTGAATACAATTAAATTCGGGTAATTCGTCATAATAAGAAAATAAGAAATGACGGATAATAATCAAAGTGTTTAATGATTGCATGTTTGAGTGATTGTATTTTACATAGTTTATAAGTTTGATTGATCTCATGTACGAATATCATTGTGATAGTTGAGGAATTTATAGTTCCTAACACATACATTTTAATAATAATAAGTACGTAAAAAATATTTCATTACTAATAAGGCCTTTTAAATCACAAGTCCTAAACTGCCCCAGTAGCGTCCCAAACTACCCCCCAAGGGGGGTAGTTTGGGACATAGTCAATGGCTTACTAAATTTAAAACTTTACATAATCTACTCAATAAATATGTTTATTTTATTCTAAAGGTAAAATACAAATATAGGTTTTACTGTATAAAATGCACAAAAAAAAATAAAAACAAAAATCTAGGACCTATTACGTAAAAAGTGTCCTAATGTGCCTCCTTCTCCCCTGCGTCAGGCTACAGATGGAGTTCGACGTAGAATCTTTAGTGATGAAAATGTTCAATCATTTTTCAGTTTATACTGTACGAACAGAAAATCTGAAAGAACTATGTAATTACGTTGAATTATACTATGAAAAATTGCTGTATCACAGCAAGACGAGGTGGCTCAGCCTTTTTCCGGCTATCGAATGGATCCTTAAATTATATGTGGCTTTGAAAGAATACTTTTTAACAACAGATAAATCTCCAGTTTTGATCAAAAGGTTTTTTGAGAGTGATACTAGCGAAATATATTTATTCTATCTTCATTCATTGACGGCTGTATTTCATTCAAGAATCGCTTCACTTGAAAAAGGAAAAAAACTCAATCACCGAACTGCTTTGTACATTGAAGGGAACGACAGAGTCGCTAAGTCAAAGGATCGAACATAATTTCGTCCCATTAAAAGTACAAGACCTATTTGAAAAAATGGGGTTAACGAAGACGAACGCAACAAGATAAATACCGAAATAAAAGCCATGTATCAAGAATGCATAAACTACATAAACATTTGGATTCTTTGGACTCTTTTAAATGCTTTGAATGGTTAGTATTAAAGAATAATCCGTTACAATATGACGACATTACAGACTCGATTTTATTTTTAAGAAACAAAGGCATCTCTATTGACGATGTTCAGTTATTTGAAGAATGTTGTCTGTTAAAAAATTTTCACAACTCGAAAAAATTTGAATTTTATGAGGAACATGCTGAAAGAAAATGGGCAATTTTCTTTGAAACATGCAACGACAGCACTCGATTTGCCGAATTACTGAAGATTTGTCAGTACTTTTTTAGTATCATGCCACATAACGCAAACGTCGAAAGGGTTTTCTCACTAATGACTTCACAGTGGACGAAGGAAAGGAACAGATTGTCTGTAGAGTCAATAAGAGCAATATTACTCACACAGTATAACTTTAAACATCTGACTTGTGAACAATTTTATAGTGAAATTTCTACAAAAACAGTTTTTGAAAGCTGAAATATAAAAGGGCAGAAATATAGGTACAAATAATATTGTAATAACGGTTAATAAAACGTAGTTATAGTCTATTGAGTTTCAGTTTCGTGCATGGGCCGGTTTTTTTTACAGATATCAGGATTTTGTAACACTTGAAACCGGCTTTTCGATTTACAGCCCTGGTAACGCTTTGGATCCATAGCGTATGTTTTTGTCTGTCTTTTTGACAAGTGACATTTTGTTTTGCGTCGGCCATTTCGATTCAAGATGGCGAAGTAGGAAAGTATGTCTCCCAGAAAACTACGAAGAAATCGAGTTTTATTAGTGAAATCCTTAACGAGGTACGTTTTAAGTTTTCGTTAGCGATTTCTTTTCCATTGGTATTATACTGTCGCACTTTGATTTTACGGAAAACATATGATATTGGACGTATAATATTGAACAAAAAAAAATTATAGAGTCCTGTATGGGAGGTGTCCATTGCTGGATCTCATAATTTAAATTTGTCCAATAATGGACATCATGTTCAAAGCTGGGTGTCCATTATTGGTGAATACTTTTTTTAGATGGCGCCAATAAAAAATTAAATGCCATAACAGCAGTATAAAACGGTGAACTAGTGGCCACCGCAGCAAAACGCTTTGCAGTACCTCGAATTACTCTACATAATAAAATATCGGGCAAAATTCCCATGAATTGCAATATGGGACTTTCAACCATATTAAAAGAGGAGGAAGAGGATTTGCTGGTAAAATGGATCTTAGCTGCTGCTGAAAGAAGATTTCCTGTCTCCAAAGAACAACTGCTGGATAGTGTCCAACGTATCGTAACAGAAAAAAACATGTCAACGCCGTTTACAGATAACAGACCAGGCAAAAAATATTTTTCTTCATTTTTAAAGCGACATCCCATTATATCGGGGGTTTTCTTTGATGAGTTGCTCGATAAGTCGCAAGAGAATGCAGTTTTTGGCGATATTTATCCCATGATAATTATCACTGGATAAAATATCACGTGATACTCAGAATTGACCCCAGGTGTGTGACTTCGAGGGTCACTTCATGAAGATAACGTGCGAGTGAGACAGTTGTGAAATAACTCGAAGATCAATCAACTGTCTCTTAGATAAGAAACGAAATACTAAATGGGTTGCAAATGTCCTAAGGGATCAGGGAATTCGAGTCGCGGTAGGTACACCCAGACGATTTTCTGCCAGAATACCGGAAATCGACTGCCCTTCAACAACAAAACTGTCAAGCTCGGCAACTCCAAGCATTTACGGGGTCGACGTTGCAGGTGTCCATATAGGCTGTGGTAACCGCTTCCCATCTGGTGGACCGCACGCTTGACTGCTACCTTAGTGGTATAAAAAAAAACTCCGCACGGATTAAGGCTGGCACCTAAACCAGGAGAAAACCTCTTGATATCCTGACTTAGAAATGGCAGTAGCTGTGAGTAGTCTGGAATACCAAGAACAATGGAAAATCATTAAGGATAAGCAGAAAGAACAAGCAAGGAAACTGCCGAAAGAAATGTTAAAACGAGGACTGTACTTGGCTACAAGCAAAACGTCTGCTAGGACAACTAACTTTGTGATACCACTAGGCGAACTACACTGTCGGTACCTCCAAAGATGTACTACCTATCAAAAGAAACGCTAAAAGACTGCTGACTGACGTCTCTACTCTTCACTTACATCCCACAACTGTGTTCATTACAACAGACATTTTAGACATCGAGTGCCGCTGTGATTTTGGTCGTTTATGCACTCCTCCCGTGCATAAACGACCAAAATCACAGCGGCACGTGGAATGCAAGACAGCGCAAGTGGCACTATAACATAAAAGAGCTCTAGACAGTCTTATTCACCACTAGTGAACGCATGAAGCTGAAGAAAATGTGGAGGAATCGACGTATTACCAAGGTCACTAAGACGAGGCTCGTGTGAACACTCCTTTTCCCCATATTTTTTTATGGTTCCGAGACGTGGACTGTGCGAGAAATCGAGAAGAAGATAGCTCTAGAGATGTGGTGCTGGAGAAAAACGCTTGGTATATCTTGGACTGAGTTCCGCACCAACTTCTCCATCCTCTAAGAACTTTCTGTGAAAGAGCTCTCGAAAATTGAAGAAAAATCTCGAATATTGAAGTTTTTCGGGCACGTATCCAGGCGACTGCAGCAATGACAGCGGCAATGACTCCATTGAACGGCTAGTCGTACAGGGAAAGGTAGAGGGCAAAAGACGGAGGCGTAGATCGCCTATAAGGTGGTGGCCACCAAATAAGATCTGCCGTATGTGTCCCCCTGCATGAATGCTCTAGAACAGTAGTGCCCAACCGGTAGCTCGCGGGCACCTGGTAGCCCGCGGCCTGTTTTCTAGGCGCCCGCGAACAAATGGGTAAAAATAAATAAGCAATAACTACGCTGTATCGTATGAGTCGTTAGTAGCTAGGTACGGGTTTTTTGTACGCATGAAATGAATATGCGTATTGCGTAGGTAGATAGGCCGCTGAGTGGCCACTACAGCGTGAATACGAGCGAGAGGTTGCGTCGTCGCCTCCTCCTGCTCTCGTTTCACTGAGAAAGCGTTCGGTTGGACTCGGCGCAGCGACGGCGACGGTCACGATCAGTCAAGTGAGTCAACTGAAATCAGTTGCACGTGCAGGCTTATAGTTATTCGATCCGTGGCGTTAATGCGAGTTTGAACGCGTTGTGTATTTCTTTAGTAGGTTTTGATTCGTATCATACATATTCGTCATCTCCTTGCCTTGCCGAAATGAGTGATGAACCTGGACCATCGAAGAGAAAGAAAATATATAACTTCAATAGGGAATGAGAAGAAGAGTTTTTATTTACGAGTGTTAGCGAGAAAGCTAGTTGGTTACTCTGCAATGCTTCTGTAGCGGTACCAAAGCGGTCGAACGTCGAACGTCATCATAAAAGTCTCCATGCATTCAAATTGATCATGATTTCAAAGATAGGCATATTTATGTGCACGTAATATGGTACCGATCACTGCAATCACCAATCCGCCTGCCAAGCATGGTGATTATGGCAAATCCCCCCCTACATGGGAGACCATCCACTCAATGGACCGACGACATCGTAGCGGTCGCAGGGAGTTGATGGATGGAGGCGGCTCAGGACCGCTATTTGTGGCGTCGTACGGGGGAGGCCTATGTCCAGCAGTGGACGTGTATGGGCTGACGATGAATGAATGAATGATGAAAAAAAAATATGGTACCAGCTTTTAAGAATTTTTATTTGGATTTTGATATATCATAAATATAATAATACATAATATACAGGATGTGTCAAGACTGCTACGGAAAACTGGGGGGGGTGCAATCAGACCATGATTTTGAAAATATTTAGCGAAAAAAACCGCGAAAAATATGCTGACCCATCAACATCCTTTTAATTTTTTTTCTAGGTACATACCCATAGTCCAACACTTTAAGAACATATCTAGCATAACTAGGTAGTTATCTTATTTAAATAAGGTGCAAGAACAGGTCTTGGACCTTGTTAGGAGAAACCCTCGAGTAGGTACGCGGACTGCAGCGAATCTGCTCAGAGGTCGTTGTGAGGTCTGTGCGGGACCAGCTGGACCAAGAGTTCCCAGGCCGATGGATTGGACGATTTGAACCACGTGCATGGCCTCCTCGATCACCTGATTTGACCCCATTGGATTTTTTTATTGGGTTTGTTTTGGGGTGGGGCTCCACCCCCCTTCGTTTTCGGTAGTCGTCTTGACACACGCTGTATTATCACCTATAGTTACAATTTTCTTATTTAATTGTTATGCAAAATTAAATTTAAAAAGTGTCGTGTTTTTATTATTTCAGATAAATATCCGCCGCAGTCTGCATTACGAAAGAATAAAGTGGAAACTTTGAAAGCTGCTCTACGCACTCAACAAAATATCTTTTTTATTTCTAAAAATAAATCAAAGGCTCACACAGAAGGATCCTTCAAGTAAGTTACATCCTGGCGTCTCACAAAAAACCCTACTCTGACGGAGTTATAATAAAAGAAGCTATGTTGAGCATGGCAGACTCTTTGTTTCGTGATTTTAAAAACAAAAATGATATAATTTCGGCAATAAAAGAAGTGCCGTTATCGAGGAACACGGTAACACGACGAGTTGATGAAATAGCAAATGACGTCTTCGACCAGATGAAAAATGACTTGGCAAAATGCGAGTATTTTTCAGGGCAAATGGACGAGTCGACGGATATTACTGATTCACCACAGCTTTTGGTGTTCATCAGAATGGTATTTTCTGACTTTTCTGTAAAAGAAGCATTGCTCGCCAATTTAACGTTGGTAACTTATACACGAGGGCAAGACATTTATGACGCAATAAAAAAAATGATTACTGAAGAGAACATACCAAAAGAAACTGGTAACCAAAAGAAACTGGTAGCAATTACTACCGACGGAGCGCCTGCTATGATCGGCAGAAATGTTGGATTTATTGGACTGTGTGAAAAGGAATAAGATTTTCCTAAATTTAATTCCTATCACTGTGTTATACACCAGGAAAATTTGATTGCCAAAAAACTTAACCTTGGCCATGTTATGAGCGTAGTAGTACGAATTGTGAATTTCATTCGTGGACGAGCGTTGAACCATCGTCTTTTAAAAGATTTGCTTGATGAACTGGTCGCTGAAGTAAGGTGGCTCAGTCGTGGTAAAGTGCTGACAAGATTTGTTGGTTTGATAACAGAAATAAAAATATTTTTGCAATCTAAAGATAGCTATGAAGAAAAACTCGATGATAAAGTATGGCTGGCCGACTTGGCATTTCTAACTGATGCAACTGCGAAACTAAATAAACTCAATGAAACACTACAAGGAAAAGAAAAACACATATCGGACATGATGAGCGCAATTTCAGCTTTCGTAAAAAAAATCGATCTATGGAAGTTAGAAGAGAAAAAAATTCAACATTTTCCTTCGTTTACTCTCCTTTTGGACGCTGAATATCTTGCGGAGTATAACCCAACTAAACACGTGGAGCTGTTTCAGCAGTTAAAATCGGAATTCGAAAGGCGTTTTGACAACATTTTCTGTATGGAACATCTTGTTTATTTGTGTCAAAAATCCATTTATCGATAGCGATGTTTCACAACTAGCTTCGTTGATGGAAACCCATTGCTTCGTTAATAAAGCAGAAGCTGAATTAGAAATTATTACACTTCGCAGTGATATCATCCTTAAAAGCACCGACAATAAAAGCGACGAAGTTTTCAAGCTCATGGATCCTGTTAAATACAAAAACGTACGGAGCTGTGCTCTCATCGTTAAAGCATTTTTTGGGTCTACATATCTGTGTGAACGTGCTTTTTCTCAACTAAAAGTAATTAAAACCAAATACGTAAGTATGTTAACTAAACGAACACGTCGAAAATTGTATGATTTTGGGTTGCACAGAAGATTACCAACCAGACTTTAAGAAGCTTTCTGAAAATGTGAACAGCCAAGTATCGCATTAGCTTTTTGGTGTTCCAGTCTATTCTACTTGAACTGTAGTGTTTCATGTTAACATAATAAATAAAAAATGGTGTAATTGTATAATGAAGTTTCCTTTATATCACTTATGTTTTTTTATTAACTCGGCGGTGCCCGCGTGGCGTATAGGGATTTTCAAAATAGCCCTTGGAGCAAGACCAGTTGGGCACCACTGTCATTCTAGGGTCTAGAATGACCACCAACAGAGAGAGATGGTGATATACCGTGAGGCGAGCGATCAGCCCATACCACAAAATATTCTTCATAACAACCACGACCGTTCTGCCAAGAACGCTACGAATGAGAAGAAGAGGTGAACGCCTAGCCCCAGCAACAATCTTGGTGCACGGAAACCGATTTATGGTATAACAACTGATTTAGTTATACCATAAATCGGTTCCCATTGGATATACATACATAACTTTTAAACTTTTAGAAACAAGGCGTATGTATTTAAAACTACTAACTAAAGTACTTATGATAATTTTCAAATGAGATTCCATCTCATTTATTTATAAGGAATGGCACAGTTCCAGAATTTTGAATTCGTAAAATTAAATCACAATTAAAGTAGGCGAAACATCCAGAACACGGACAAATATCTGCAGATCGTACAAACATTTCTCACGAGGCGGGAATCGAAGGCGCAACCTGCGTCGCAGGCCTCAAATATGCCTCAAATGATTGGTTTGGCACAAATACAAACATCCTTAGGGGACCGTCGTAAAAATTGCCTTTTAGTTTACCTATAATATTATTTTAATTTAAAGATTTACTGTTCCGAAATTAGTTTAACTTGTGTTATTTTTTACTCTATTGACTGATCCAGGAAGATCTTCTAAAGATTAATATTCATACAAAATCTATGCTTTTTGGAGTTGAGAAATTAAGAATTCTAAAATATGAAGTACGTTTAAAAAAAAATAAACGATTAATACATTTTGTAAGTTACCTACCTATTTAAGTGGTTACCTTACTTATAAATACGTATAACATTTTATAAAACTACACGCTTTAGTATAGAGTTATATAGTCTGTGACGCTTAGTACTTACAGTCTTACTAAACAGAGTTTATACGAAACATTAAACTACAATAAGTTTAGCTTAAACACGTCCCAGCTAAGGTTATTATTATTAATCATATCCCCTTCATATTAATTCACCCAGTTTCAACCAAACTTTATCTACAAGTAGGTACTCAATGAATTATAACGTTAAATAAACCCGATTCAGTCTTCAAATTTTTTTTGAAATCCATTTCGCCTCCTTCGAGGGTCTATACCAACATCATCAATGTTTTTTCCTTGGAGGTTATATTATAATCTCAGTTGAGAGTCTCAGATAACCACATAGACAACCCTCGCGGGTAAAAAAGGCCCCTTGTTAGCGAAAAGTGAAAACGAAATTCCCAATTCCTGATTAATTGTTACATTATTGACAAAGAAAATAACAATCAATTAATATAAACAAATTAAACTAGTATTTACAATTGAAACAATTGAGCTAACTGCAGACTGTTGCAAACAATCTACAGATAGCTCAACTGGTCCATATCAATACCAGCCGAAGCGTACCCAAGACGCTGGCTGCATTGCCTGGCTGTATGGCAATGCTAATGCGCTGCGCCAGATACTCACCAGCTAATTGTTATACTTATCGTAAGGATTTTCGTCTACATCGTCCGGATTTTTCACTTCTTCCTCATCATCGGCTATTTTCTGCTCGTCTTTGTCAACAAAAGCCTTTTCAACCAACGACATCCTCTGGTCTTCAAAGCAAGGAGGTTCTTCTTCCTCACCAGAAGAGGTTGTTAAGAAATCTACGTCGTATACTATCCAGTTCCTAGCCGGCCCTGTTGCTAGTTTGAGCCAGAGCGCCTTTTCTAACAATACGAATAAATGAATCAAAATGTACTGTCCTTTATTAGCATGTATAGTTTTCTCTGGTTTTATAACCCCGTAGAGTTCTATATCGAACGCGTAATTAACTTCGTTTTGGTAAGCTGAGAACTTTAGCGTACGGTTGCTACATTCTAGTTCGTATTCGTCGACTATTAGTTTTATTTTTATTGTTATTTTGTTATTGACCTGCCGCCAGACTAGCGGAGGGCGTTTGATTGTTTCCGGTGATTCAGTTACGGTATTTTTGTTGCTGATATGTTCAGTCGAAACAGTTTCAGTCTTATTTATCTGTTTAATAGGGATAGTTTTTAGTGCTGTCTTTGATTTAAATTTGCTGACTTCGTCATTTTTTATAGTTTTATTTATGATTTTATGTTTATCTACTGCAATTGGCACGTCGTCTAACTCAATAATAAGAGGGATTTTAACCGGTGTTCCCGAATTCTTATTTAAACCGTCAGAATCTAGAAGTTTTTTCTGTTTCTTAGCTTCTGTTGTTATATCTTTATCAGTCTCCGTTAATATCGACTGTGTGTCATCAGAGTCTAGCAAAGGAAATTGATTTTTGTTTGCATTTAGTTTTTGAACTCCGGTTTCACATGACGAAGTATCATCTGAATCAAAAGATACATCATTCACATTATTCATGACATCAATTGTCATACCATATTTTTTTTTATTATTTGTTCCTGCGCTTGTTTGTACCATTACTTCGCCAGCTTCCTCAAAATGTTCTGTTGTTATCGTCAGTCCGGTATTTGTCTTACCTTTCTCCGTCGAATCAGTTATGGCCATTAATTTTGGCATGTTTGGTGTACTAGTATTGTTTTCTTTTATTTCTTTCATCTCATTATTATTGGGTTTGTAGAATACTTTACTGAATGTTTTTGTGAAATCCTCTAGGAGGTCTTCGGTTTCCTCGGGTAAAAATTCTGTGGCACTCCATCGGTCAATATCTTCGAGATCTGGAGAAGGGATCTCTTGTGGTAGTGGTGGATATTTACCTTCAATCTCTTTAGTTGAGTCTGGTGTGATATTTCTGGCTGTCGCAATCTCCTCTTTCATGTGTACCCAATCACAATCAGAATCACTGTTTTGTGTTAATTTTATAGTAATCGGAGTGGATTCTTCAGCAATCGGTTTTTTCGCTTTTCCTGTATCACGTAATTTCGTAAAATTTTCTTCATTTTCTTCATCAGGCTTCTCTCGCACGAAATCGAGAGGCTTCTTAAGAAGTTCAGTCTCATCATCTTTTGCCGAAGCTAGATTCAGCTCTACCATCTTATTGTTGATAACTAAATCAAATTCTAATGATGTATCGATGAGAATAACTCCGTATTTATGTCCTCCTGTGACCTCAGCTTTGTCTTTGACGATGCATTTAACGTATATGCGTGTAGGGTCCCCATCTTTATTTACAAGACAATTATCGTGCAGCCAATTAGTGCTGAATTCAGTCCAGTTCTCGCGAGGTGGCTGGATGCCTAAAAGTCTACATTCTATAGACTGAAACGGTATTTGTTTTATCAGTTTTTCTGGGGCTGTCTTTATTTTATTTATCGCTACGTCCCTCCAGACAGCTTTGTCGACAAAAAAGCATTTCACTTTAGAACTGTCTCTTATTTCATCGATGATAGCACGCTCGTACATAGAATCATCAGGGAACTCCGCAAGAACGATATCTTTCACGCAAACATCGTCTTTGTCAATTGACGTAGGATGTTTTTCAACGTAATTTTTGATATCAGTTTTGAGAAGATTGATGCATTTGTCAAACTTATGCAGTCGGACAAAGAATTTCCCTGCGTTTATCGTGTTGGAGACTATAACTTCGGACCAATTGTTTTCATCTAAATGCGCCCAACGATATTTAGTTACCTTCTTCATTGTTTTTTTAACCGCTATCTCCGGGTCACCTTTGACTTTGAAATTGCCAACTTCACACAGCTTTTTCAGTTTCGATAGGTGATCGGGGTTGGATATAGCGTGTTTTTTAAACAATAACTCTTTTAAGTCACATTTGACGACAGTTTCGCCAAATGCTGACAGATCAGCGCACGCTTCTAGCGTTTCAACAAATATAGCTTTACCAACCGTCATGACAACTCGCCCCCTCAGATATAGTTGTTCTTCTTCGTCAGTTATACCTTTCAGGGTGTTAGTAGCGAGTTCAGAGAAGGTCACATCCTTATCCTTCGGTCTCACTCCAGCCAGCCTCACTTTGACTACATGAGTCTCTGTAGCTTTAAATTTATCAGGCAGATAGAAAAGTTCCACTGCTCTGACCACATTAATAAGTTCTTCATCAATGAGGTTTATTACGACATTCTTAGCCTTCTTCTTTTCATAGTCTATAATTTTTAAGACTTGGCATCTGGAAATGAAACTTTTTCTTGTAGCTATGCCGCAAATATCTCCGACACTCGGTTCTCCGTGAAGTCTTTGGTTTTGTTCTTTGCTGAAGAACATAGCGAGCTTCATACAAAGTGTTCCGTATGCATCTGGGTACTTTTGTTGATGGCCGCCTAATGTATGGGTCAGCAGTTTTGCTGAGTAGGCTATGGCAGAGTTGTAGTGCATTATTTTGAATGTGATGATACCGTTTAGTGGCATCCACGGTTTAGGCTCGTCGAACGCGCCTAGGATACCGTGTCTCTCTTGGCATGTCAGCGAGTCGGCGCACTCTCCAATCGACAGCAGACTGTCACAAATCGGGACAAGTCTTTCCGCTTTTGCCAAGTCCTTCTGCTCCAGAACCTTGCTAGCAACTTTGTCCAAAATGTCAGGGACTGTGCCTAAACATCGTTTGATGAAATGCAAGATTTTCGGCAACTGTTCGACGTTACTATCTTCTAGCAAGATCTTTATTTTCACATTTGTATTCGACGGCCCGAAAATCGATGGAAAGTTATCGTTTAGAACAGCGAACCGGCGACAGAATCGAGAATACACTGACGGCATTGAGTAGTGGACCAAATAGTTGGCATAGGTCACATTCAGATAGCTCAAGTTTGCATCGCAACAAATGAAGATTGAGGTGAACACCTCCGTCCTCAGTTTGTACAGTTCATTTATGTCCATCTGATTATTGCAAGCGACAAATGTATATTTTAGCTTTGTCAGCGTCGTCTTCAGTAGTTCCACTTCATCATCTGTTCTGCAAACGATAACTGTCAGCTTATCAGCATCGTTATTTTCGTTCAAAAACTCCACGACTGTATCGACTTTCTTTTCGCTTTTGACGAAACTCACCGAGGTATGCGTTTTAGAGTACAACACGCACTCGTGGAACGCTGCAAAGGTTACTATTGTGTCTGGGGCCTTTTTTGCTAGCGGTGTCATAAAATCGCACCACTGTCTCGAAGCAAGAATGTATTGGACCTTCACCTGCTTATCTGTCCTCGACTTTAACATCTGTTTCACGTGTAACTGTATAGCTTTGAGTTCTAGCCCGTATACGCTGGCTAGACGCTCGCAATCTTCGAAGACTAACGTGGTTAACCTTCGCAAATCAACTCCTATTTCGGCTGTCAACAATCCATATAGCATTGACGGCGTTGAGATGAGGATGTCACATCCGTTTACGAGATTCGTAACCAAGTTTTTGTGGTCTATACCGGGGTAGCAAGCCACGACCCTCTGACGATTCAAAAACAGTCTACATTGCGTCATTACGTCTGAGACCGACAATGCTGTGGCGCATACGATGATACAAATGGGTCCTAAGCCTGCGAATTGGAAATTGTAGTCCATAACTAGATTACATATAGCAGGGAGGTAACCCAATGTTTTCCCGCTGTTCGCTGCGCTTATCATAAACATGCTATGGCCTCTCAGTATGTACGGCCATGAAACTGATTGCAAACGGGTTGGTTCCTTGACCTGCTTGTTACGAAGCGTGTTTTGAATTTCATTTTTAAAAGGAATATCCCTCAGATTGCTGTGGGGGAGGATCCTATTATTGTTTTTGCTGTGAGCTAGGATCAATGGTTGTACTAAATTGTCTACGAAAACAGACTTGCCGCCTTCTAAGTTTTTGTACGGGTTGACGTTAGCTTCAGCTTTTTCTGTGTCTATTATGTGTGTTTTCATTTCGACCATGAGTGGATTGTGTTCAGATTCTAATTTTTTATGGATTTGTTCAAGTTCTTCAAGATCAGAGTCTTTGGAAGCGATTGAAGAGGAATCGTTGGGTGTTGGATCGGTATCATCCGATTTAGAATCGTTTACAGTAGCTCGTTTTTCGTGTTTGACGAAATGAGTTACTTTATTTTCTGTATTCCCGTTGGATGACGAAGAACTATTTAACTGCGCCTTTTCCTTTCGCTTACGCATTATATCCAAAAGTTTGTGTCGAGAGTTTTTCTTTTCTATAGAAATTTTGTCTTTGCTTTCATTGACTATAGGGTCTTGTTTATCTTTGTCGCCACCGTCTACACTGCACGTTTTAAGAATTTCTTTGAAACCTTTCTTATCTTGTTTACTTTGAATGAAAACATTGTAACATTTAGATATATTCAAATCTACGTCTTCCCTGTTTGTGAAACTATCATTCACGTTAGAGTCATTAGTCTTAATGCTAGAATTTTGTACATTTTTACCATAATCTAGATTCTCTGTACCTTTACAATCATCAGAATCTATTCTTTTCACATCATTACCATATTTGTGTACATTTTCAATATCTTTAACATCACCTGAAGAGTTCGTACCAGCTTCATCTTCCCAGTCGACAGTGGCTGCTTTTAATGCTTCTTCAATCTTTGATTGATCAAACTTAGCCCGCGGAACCTTCTTTCTCACCAGTTTATCCAGGCTGCTCATTGGTGGACCGTACGCTACGATGATTTCTGCACTTTCATTGGATACTGGCGGAACTAAAATAAATAAATAATAATATCAGAAGCTAGTAACACTATGCGAAAATATGTATGAAAAGATAAGTTTATTCTTTATGGAAAAACTAATAAACGGATTGTGCTGAATTTTATATTCCATAGTGTTTATCCCATAAATGAGTTTCCATGGGATGGAAATACCGTTTAAAAGTTTTCATATAAACGCGTGCGAAAAAAATAAAAAATAAGTTAAATAAATTTAATAAAGGATAATGTTATGAGACCAGTGCAAGATCTGTCGGGGCCCATACTTTTAAAATTATTAAGCAAGTTTCAAAATGTTAATGACTATTTATTGAACTGACTATAAGAACATTTCAAATGAAACTCTTGTTTAATACATTAATGCCCATGACGCACATGCAGAAATTGCATGACTACCTAAAGCAGCAACAACCTGCTAAGTCTATGCAGTGCATATGTTAAACTCACCAGGGACGGGTTTGGTGTCTGCTAAACACTCCTTGGCTTTCTTAATACGACTGCTAGCCCGACCTCTGAAGATTCTACCTGCAGGACACAATTAAATATATATAAAGCAGTTTGCAGCTATTTATAAAAAATAACTTAATATTGTTTTGTAAATTGTGACACAGGACATATTGAGACATAGGACAAAGTAATCAGAACTTGTGTTATGGGTACCAGTCGTCATATCATAATAAATAAATTAAATAAATCCAGTTCATCCCAAGGTTGCCTGGAAGAGATCGCTTAAAGCGATAAGGCCGCCCTTTGTACTTCTTGGTTTGTTAGCATTTCCTTGTTGTATTGTATTTTGTGTTTGTGTTTGTGTGGTAAAGAGTTATCTATCTATCTATAAATCATCATCATATCAGCCCATACACCACTGCTGGACATAGGCCTCCCCCATACGACGCCACAAGTAGCGGTCCTGAGCCGCCTCCATCCATCGACTCCCTGCGACCGCTACGATATCGTCGGTCCATGTGGATGGTCTCCCATGTAGCCATAATCACCACGCTTGGCAGGCCGGCAGGACCGATTTTGTGTGTATTTTTGGCAGGTCTGAGAATAGGATGTTATCTATTTCTTATACCCCTAAGTGATAAGGTTGGCTCACACCACAAAACTTTTTTATTTTTGCAGTTGGCAATAAAAGATACGTATGGCCCTCCATTTTCACCTTTCTAACACCAACCTCCATTTTAAAACCCTCGTTGAACGTAACCGTCGTGAAATGTTTGCCCGGTCCACTAGTACGAATTTAAAAATCTAATCTACAAATCTGTTATGCTTAGCTAGATGCCCCTCAATTCTATGATGACAGGGTTTTTTATTCAAAAAATCAAAGACTGAAGCTTATCTCACAGCCATTTTAAATATAAAGTATTAGTGCAACGACCGATGTGGCACGATATGGCGCGACGGGTGAAGGTCCGCCTGCGACGCAGGAGGTTGCGGGTTCGATTCCCGCCTTGGGACAAATGTTTATATGATCTGCAAATAATTGTCCCGGGTGTTCTGGGTATTTTCTATGTATAATAAAAAGTATCCGTCTATGTTATATATTGTATTATGTATATCAGTCATCTAGTACCCATAACACAAGCTCTGCTCAGCTTGGGGCCTGATGATGTTGTGTGGATTGTCCAACATTATTTATTTATTTCTTACCATTTTCTGTATCATCATTTATCTCTTCGTCATAAATCTTTATAAGTGAAAGTGAATCAGCTGTAACAACATCCTTTAAATCGCAGATTTCTTCACGGATATTCCTGTCACGTTCTTTATTTCTCAGCTTAGTCAATACTTTCGCCTTTTTCAGCAGCCCATCATCTTTTTTCGATGGCTTGGTGATACTTTCCACTGGCACGGGTGAAGTGGTTTTCGTTTTCTCATCACTTTTAATCACTGTCAACTTCTTGAGGACATTTTCAATGAATTCGACAGGGGCCAATTCTGGTTTTGGAGAATTGTTGAAGTCTTGATACTGTTTCAACTGTGGTTTCTGAATGATATGACCCTCTTTTGCTGTGTTCAGGTTGGTTAAAATTAAGTGCTTTTCTAGATTTTCCACTGTTAGTTTGGATGTTGTCTTCTCCTTGATTTTTGATAGTTGAGAAGGTGAGAGGTAACGGTAGAGTGTTTCTTTCTTCCGATTCCATTTCCCTGATGATAAAAGTTACTATTGAAATGCACATGTAAACTTTTGATAGACTAAAAAAAAATTTTTACTAGCTTTTACTTATATCATCTAGGACGAAAGTGCTTGGAAAGACAAATCTAACGAACCCAACTCAATGTGGTTAAGTAATTTTGTTTAGTAGTTCCTATGACCTTGGTTTTCCAGCATCAGACCAGCTCGATGGCAACATGACATTGTATTGTCACCGAACTTACATAAGTATGCCAAATTTCAGCTCAATTGGTTGAGGATAACTGGTCTAAATTTGAGTTGCAAGATTTTACCCGAACAAAGATACATTGAAAGTTAAATTAAAGCTTTTAAAAATGCTTGAACCGATAATTTACTACACTGTAGAATAAAGTCCGGTATGTGAAGTTATATACTCTACAGTTCTGACTTTATTCTACGAAAGAGTTGATATGATTTACATATTCTTGTTTACCTATTATTAATTAGTTTTTTCTACCTATTGGTCTTTGTTGTGTTATTTATTAAGGCGTATACAAACGCAAATGACCGTGGGCATTTGGCAGCCTAGCGGGGATACCACGCGCCATCTATGGAGCAAGCAAAACGCGCGCGCGGTGTCCTCCACTGCAGTTAGATGGCGCGCACTAGTGTAGTACATACGTACACACAGTACACAGAGTAATGATGATCAGAGATACCCCTTGAGAGTCTGGAACTGTCCAAAGGAATAATAATTATCTCAAATTATTATATGATGTATATGAATATAGGTAGGCTTAGGATTAAAACATTACTACACAAAATATCTTGTTTTTATCTGAAGGACAGCGTGTGATGATACCTGAACTGCAGGCGGCTAATAGTCTTTAGTAAAACAAATATTATTAAATTATTTTTTGTTGAAGTTTTTATTAATATTGATGAAAACACTCGGCATGATAATATAAATTCACTATCTTGTGTAAAAAATTATATTCGTCCTTGTTTTCAGTGCTAGGTAAGTGGTTGGTATGGTAACTAGTTATGATGTGGTAAGTTGATCTGGAAAGAAGTAATTTAATGGAACCCTTTATCTTCTTTTACTGAAAAATAAATAAATTAATATATTTAATGGCCAGCAAGAAAAAATATTCTCTAAGTGAAAGGTAGTAGGTAGGCAATTGATACCATTTGATAGAATATGGTTGGTAAACTATGCAATAATAAGAAAAATACCAATAGAAAGATAGGAAAAAAATTATATAGGAAAAAAAGGTCAAAATTAGACCAAATTTCAGTTTTTTATTAAAAAAGGGGGTCAAAGGGCCAGGGGGGAAACATTTTGTTTTCGAAATTATTTTGATCCTCTACAAGACCCAACAAAATATTTTCTTTCAAGTCACTTCGCTTGGGAGATACAAAAAGAGGGGAGTTTGTTTTGGGGAAAGTGGGGTGATTTTTTTCCAATTTAAGTAGAAACCCTCTATACGGTCCCGCAATCGATACTCCTCTATCACATCGGCATCTGGGAGCAATCTCAAAAGGAGGGATTTTTTGTTGGAAAGGGGGCAAAAAATTTATCGCATTCCAAAATACTTGTCCTCTTCTATAAAATCCCCATAAAAAATAATAATATGGCTCTGCTCGGGAGCCGCACTAGAGGGGGGAAAGGGGGGCAAATCTCGAAAAGTCGGAATTTTCCCTAGGTCCCATAAAATCCCTCTATACATTTTCGCTCTTTTTTTCTTTCGTTCTGACATTCAAACCCCAATTAATCATGCAATTACTACGAGAAGCATTTCAAAAAAATTGTTAACAAAACCCAAATTTAATAACCTTTACGGCAAAAGAACATCACAGTATCTAATTCCCGATCTCATAAATCAATTACCAACAGAAATTAAAAATAAAATCAATAAGAAAAATATAAAATACATTCTCATAAAATATTTCCTGCGAAAAACCACTTAAACAAAATGAAACACCCTATGGATGGTAGACGCACGCACATACCGGCACTGCAGACTACGTTTAAATTACCGATGCGAGACGCCTTGTACTTGAGTTGCGATAAGCGGCTAACTTCGTGATGAATGAATGCTTTACATTTTGCAACATTCGGACCGTAGCGAAATGTTTGTGTCGTTAGCATTGTCAGTTTGTCATGCGTACCTACTATGTTTTGATATATATGAACTTTAGTATATAGTTATGTATGTTTAATGTAAAGCATTGCTGGCTCATGAAAAGCCTGTCAAAATGTTATTTTATATTATTAATATAGGTACCTACTTACCGGTGAGAACTCTGTGTCTAGTTAAACCTAACATAGGCTTTAAGGCACTTTTAACAAAAATGTATTGTTTTCTTTATCTGAATAAATTATTCTATTCTATTCTATTCGCAAAAAAAAAACAGATTTACCTACCCCTCCACCATCAAATACCAAAGTGCTTTATTTCCTTTAGACCTTATAGGACACTTGGACAGTTGGACACATCAAAAAATTAAAATTACATAAGTAAAACAGGGAAATAAAGTGATCACTTTGATTTTTTGCTCACTTCAATCTTTTTAAGGTAAAGTAAAGAAGCGAACAAGAAACCTTTACCTTGTTAGGTTGTTAGATTTCGAGTTGGAGCAAAAGTCGTCCCATGCTTTTTAATCCTCAAGATAATCTGATATTTTGTAATAAGCCTTTTTACAAAGGATATGTTTGATAGTTTGTTTGAATTTATTTATTGATAATTTATGCAACTCAGTCTATCTACACTCGCGAGCACCTGAATCGACTCACTCCTACAAAAAGTCGAATGTGTAACTTTTTCGACAATGACTTGAGTATACTGTATATAATTTTACATTTTTGAAGCTTGATCTTTTGGCTTTTGAATCACACCAATCCTTTAATTTCGTTCAGCTTTTTCTTTTAAATATTCGTTAGATCCGTGTAAGCATAGAAAATGCGTTTTGTGCGGTAGCCGCGAAGGCGCGTTGCAAATTCCTTTAAAACTCCCTCAAAGCAGTCCACGCTTATTAAACGTTGACCTTAACACACCTACGCAAGTTACGATCGCTGATTTACAACCACCATGGATACAACATCAGAAGAAGCCGCTCAAGTTGTTGCTTTGCTGCAACAGGACCTTAGCCAGAGAGAAGTCGCTCGTCGACTAAACCTGAGTCAATCTGCTGTGTCAAGGGTGTACAGAAGATTCCAAGAGACTGGTTCTTACTCTAGGAGGCCAGATACCAGTCGGCGCCGGCTTACTTCTGAGAGAGACGACCGTTTTATCGTTTCGACGAGTCTCAGAAATCGCCATCTCACTGGTGTTTCTATCCAGCAGCAGCTGAGAGGTTCGAGGAGTATCTGTTAGTGAATGGACGGTCAGAAGACGATTGAGAGAAGCGAACCTCGTTCCAAGAAGGCCTGCCACAGGCCCAAAGTTGACCACAGCTCACCGACAAGCGCGCCTTGAATTTGCTCGCGAACACATCGATTGGAGTGCTGAGCAATGGCGGTTAGTCCTGTTCACTGACGAATGCAGAGTGTGTCTACACGGCAGTGACAGGAGAGCTCGGGTCTACAGGCGTCCAGGCGAGCGGTTTGCGCAGTCCTGTTTTGCCTAAACAGTGTCCTACGGCGGTGGTTCATGTATGATGTGGGCGGGCATTTCGCTGGAAGGAAAAACGGAGCTCGTTTTCATCCCTGGTGGAGGTCGAGGAGGTGGTCTGACTGCTGTGCGATATGTGGAAGATATTCTTCTGGATCATGTCTTGCCTTATGAAGGTTTCATCGAGGACGGCTTTCTTTTAATGCATGACAATGCCCGCTGTCACACAGCACGAATCACTCGTCAGTTCTTGGATGAAGTTGCCATTCGGACCATGGACTGGCCAGCACTAAGTCCTGACCTCAATCCTATAGAGCATCTATGGGACGAGCTCAAACGGAGGGTACGAGCCAGAAATCAGGCGCCTACAAATATCGCTGAGCTGAAGATAGCGCTGGAAGAGGAGTGGGAAAGGCTTCCTCAAGGACTGATCAAAAAACTTATCAGGTCGATGAAAAACCGCCTTCGAGCTGTTATTAAAGCTCGGGGAGGCAACACCAAGTATTGAAACAATAAATCGTGAGTATTAAACATAAATTTTCCGTTTTATTTTAATTTGATCAACCCAATATTCACTTAAATTAACTTCACTTTTGTTACGTTTCCATTCACACCTGATTAATTTAAAAATTACTGGGTAGAATTTTAAAATAATGGTATCATTATAAAGCTTAAGGATTACAATTTTAAAGATAATACGTTTTATGAAAATTATTCATGCCATTTTTGAAAAAAAATACACTTTGTACATTTGAAGGGTTGAGTCGATTCAGCTGCTCGCGAGTGTAGTATGCAAATAGAGTCATTAGTGAGTAATAATTTTTTTTATTCATCAATAAAGTATATACGAATTTTTTTCGTCGATAATTTTTGATCTAGTTTCACCCCCTTTCGGGGTTGCACTTTATCCAGGGACACACTGTATTATAATATATATATTATAATAATTATAACAATTTCGTCAATAATTAGTAGGTACCTAACCCCCGAATACTCAAACGAATCTCAGATTTAAGCACGACTCAAGTGACCTCGCTCGGTCACTACTAACATTGCCTAATCAAATTTTGCGAGCAATCGTTCGTGGGAGAGAGACGTTTTAGTAGGCGCAAATAGTTTTTTCGTTAAAATAAGGAGTATTTTAACTTTATTTCAAAACAAAAGGCCCGGGAATTGAAGCATACAAGCTACATAAATAACTATACTGAGTTTGGTAGTAAACGAATAAGACACACCGCCAAAAAGTGTGCTCATTCACCTGAAGATATTGTTTCTCTAAACTTTTTCTGAGTGCTTACTATAACTACCGGCAAGCATTTGAAACCGGCACATAATACTTTATGATATGTGTTACAGTAAATTTCAAAGGTCCACGATCTATATTTTCGTCAAATACATTTTCGAAAAAGACGTCGTTTTCGTCTTTTCCCCTTATAATTCGCCTTAATGATTAAGTAATATACCTATTTTTATCTCAACACTGTTAATTGTCCTGTGTGTAAATGTAGTGGCAAATAAATAATATGTCTATGTCTATTTAGAAACATCAAATATTTTTAAATCAAAACAGTAAAAATACATACCAGTGTCTTTATAATACTGAATGATCTTCCAAATCACATCAATTTGTTCATCTTCTTTGAGCACTGTCTCTATTTTCCCCGCCGTAAGCATCTGCCAAAACTCGTTTTTGCTTTTGTATGCATATACTGAGTTGTCAAGACAGGTTGTGAGTAGCTTTTTAGAGCCATCTTGCTTTTTCACGGATATTTCTCCAAAGATGTGTGGTTGGTCATGAAAGATAGTGGATCTGAAATGTGACATAATCTGGTCAAGGTATGAGTCTATGTTTTATTCAAAGTGTGGTGCAAAAGGTTTATAATATGTTAGTATTTTATACCTAATGTTATCAATCATGTACAACGGCCAAAATGTTCATATTGAGTAATTTCTCATGTAAGTGAATATTTTTCTTATGAGAAATAAAAACATCCATTATAACCTGATATGTATTTACAAAATAGGCATGCTTCAATGTGAGTGTAGGTGTTTTTTAAATACGTTGTTTTTTGTTTGGAGGTAGGAACTAAGACAGACATGGATATTTTCTCGTGTTTTCCACAGATAAAATGTAAGACATAAAAATCATAATAAAGGTCATCTGTTCCTATCTATCTGTTCATCCTTCTGCCAGTACTATATAGGCAAAGGGCAGGGTCCTTCAGTCAATTTTGATATTTACAAATAACAAAAAAAATAAGAAGGTAATTAAAAAGTTAACATACTGCTCATCGTCATCATCAAGCCGGTAAACAGACTTGAAAGTGAGTTGGTGCTTTGTTTCAAAGAATTCTTCGACAATCTCGTTGGCACGTGGATCCCAGCGGTCGCTTTTGATACAGAGCCTCTCGCCATCAACCATCGAAGCCTGCCGGGGTACCACGCCGAATAAACCCACTTGTCGGAGCGAAAATGTATCATACTTGCGAACTTCAACCCATATCAAGTGAGGGTTGTGAAAATGCAGTACTCGTATAGCGTCCTCGTCCATTTTACATGTAATATCAGTTACATTAGAGAAGTTTCGGGCCAAACCAATGCAGATGAGGGCAAGATTTCTTTCAAGAAATGGCCACAGAAATGGCTTACAATGCGCAATGCACTGCACTTGCACGAGTTGCACCTCGTAAGTATTGTATTCTCGAGTTGCACGACAATAATAAAATTGGCAAGATAAGATAATAGAAAGAAATGCCGACCGCAATACAACACTGTACAACACAAGCTATTGCAATTTTCAAGGTATGAAGAAAGAAATAGTTAATGAATATCATGTCTATTTGTCTATCATTGTTTATTACCGGTCACAGAGTACATTTGTTACCGGTTAAAATCGCTTCATCATCATCATCATCATATCAGCAAGCCCATACCTCCGTTCTTCTGAGACCCATACACATAGAGAAATAAGTAGGTAGAGGTAGCATAAGTCGTTTCCGGTCTTTTAACTATGTATCACCATAGTTGTCATGTATCTTTATTTATCCCTCGGAGTCAAGCTATGAGTAAAAGAGATAGCTGGTGTACGTATAGCTATGCTGCACTGGCAATATCAATCGTGTCACCTTGGAACTGACTAGTTAGTTCAAAGTTGTGGTAAGAATGATGAACTTTATTGAAATTCTAAGAAATTACTGCGTTTTACCTAAAACTTTGTTAAAAAAGTGAAAATATGTCGGTTTCAGCTGTGTACAGTCCTTCAAGAAGGACAAAAGGTGGAGTAAAATTCCCGGATTTGTCATTACATGCGTAAGTTTTTCCCTCAGTATAAAAGTTAAAGTAATTATGTTTATTACTAGAAATCTGTAGTAACAACATTTTAACAATCTAGTTCATGTGTTCATATGAGTCTAGGATACAAATAAAGT
This sequence comes from Eupithecia insigniata, assembly GCA_947859395.1. Lineage (NCBI taxonomy): Eukaryota > Metazoa > Arthropoda > Insecta > Lepidoptera > Geometridae > Eupithecia > Eupithecia insigniata. The sequence continues at coordinate 5,746,216 of OX402022.1, read as the reverse complement.
CTAAAACCATGAATAATTAGCAGAGATAAATTTAGCGTCTGTGCTAGTGATGTGCTTACCATCAAATTAAGTTTTCGGGTTATTCCGCATTCGTCCCACTAGTTTCGGCCAAAACTGGTCCGAATCAGGAAAATAAAATTGATTGCTGATTTCATTCCTGATTCGTCCCATCTCAAGATTTCGTACAGAAAAGTACTGTCTTTCACACTCTTCTCAAGCATTTAGTATTGATTTATCATTATTGTTTCCGTAGGATTTATTTAACTAGTTTATATAACTCAAAGTACGAGGAAAAAAGAAAAACACAAGATAATAACTTTAATAACCTGGAATTATTTTCACACGGTTTTTTCCGGAAGTTTTCGTTCCAAAAGTTGGGTAATTTGATTTTAGTTAAAATATAAATTTTTCGTAGTACTTTGTTTATATTTTTCTTTTATTAAGATAAAAGATAAAATTTATTTATTTATTTACCCACAAAATTAAATAACAAGAACAACAAATAGAGAGCCTAAAATTAACAGAGGAGACATATATACATAGAATTCTATTAACTAACAATTATAAAAAAAAGGGGTAAAAGGGTCCCTATCTCAGTATTATGCAGTATTGGGCAAATAATTGTCCAATACTGCGCTGGTTTTCAGTATATTAAGGCACAAACGATAAAATTTCCTTAAAATTAACAGTAAATAAATATCTATGTATACATCAATCAAAATGCCAATGCCACTAATATAAACATTATTTACAAAAAACAACAACGTTAAATCAACCATGCGGGCAAAGCCACACGCATTTAGCTATATAATAATATTGTAATGTGTTATCTGATTTATTGCCCCTATTTTTAATAAATTTTGCAAAATTATATTCTTGGTCTTACAAAATGACATCGATACCGATGTAAAATTTTGGGCAAAAACAACATATAAACAAATAAAAATTTACGCAAAATAAGTCCTTATAGCTTATCCCTTAGACTCGCTGAATGAAGGATGTTTCACACCTGTGACTATAAGTTCAAAGTTTCAATTAGCGCTCTAGACTATACACCCAGGAATAGGAAGGATGAGCAAAAAATTCAGGTTTTATAGCAGCACTTGCCCAAAATCACTAAGAAACTAAGGGAACGGAAAGCGGAGCGAACACTAACCCTTTTTTTAGATTTTTGCATCGCGTGAGTGGTGCAGAAAATGGCCAAAAAACATGTTTTTTGTGGAACCCCCATTAATTTTAATATTTATTTTGATAGTATGTTATTATAGCGGTAAATGAAATACATACTGAAAAATGCAAGTGTCTACCTTTTACGAATCATGAGATACAATAAAGCCCGATAGATGGACAGACAGACAGACAGCGGAGGGCTAGTACTAGGGTCCCATTGGTACCTTTTGTTTACTGAACCCTGAAAATGCGTAGGTTTTCTAAAATGTGTATAGTTTTTCGAAACTCGTTTTCGATTGGTAGAATCAGAATCATCTACATTGAATTAGTGTCGCATACTCGGTTCGCGATTCCGACACGCACATGGCCAAAATCAGAATCAGGTTATGTGTCACTAACACGTGCCTGTTAAATATGGGACGAAATCGTCGGGACATAATCAGGAATGAAATCGGCATTCAAGTGTATTTTCCTGATTCGGACCAGTTAGGGCCGAAGCCAGTTCGGCTCGGCAGCAAAGTCACTTCCCTAGTCATGCACACTATTACAAATCTGCAACTGCACACTAATAAAAACGGACATGCGTAAAACTGAAAGGCTGAGTCCATAAAATTCTTGGTCCTAGCCCATACACGTCCACGGCAGGACATAGGCCTCCCCCCATCCTCCCCCATACGACAAAATAATCACTTAGGTTGAGTAAAAATTGTCTCAAATCGATCTTATCCGAAAATATAAAATTACGAACGCAGATTTTGGTTATCATTCAATCGTCAATCAAAACATAATCAAACAAACGAGTTTTTTTCAGCGGGAACCTGCGATTTAGAAAGGCGCGCTCTCTAGATTTTTTTCATTTTTATTCGCAAAATCTAATTGTTTTGGCTTAATAAAAGCCAAAATGAAGAAAAATAGGAGGCGTGGGGAGCCTCCACCACCGGACGCGGAGCAGCGGATGTCCTCGTCGGGCAGCTCTGATTCCGAGGCGTCTTGCTCAACTGTAACCGAGGAGCTACCAAAGGGCTTGAGCAAAAGCTCGCCCAAGGAATCCGAGAGGTATAATATTTTCAGGTTACCGGGATATTCGCGTCGATATCCCGAAGACGCAAAAAAGGGTGAGTACGTTGTTTTTCTCTCGAACAACGAGGACCGCCCTTTTAATGATCGAGATCGCATGGCTCTTTCAAAGGCTTTGAGGGAGCACGATGTATCGGGTGTTCTGCAAATTTTAACAAGTATAAAGTAGGCATTACTTTTTACATGGCAAATAATGCTAATAAATTTTTGCAAACTCAATAATTATTAGATCAGTTGGGTCTACGTGCCAGCATTCCCGCTAAAGAGGCTGAAATAACCGGTGTTCTCTCCTCGATTCCTGCCGAGCTGTCGAATAAAGATATTTTCTCACTGATTGGTAGCTCGTGCAAAGTTATTCAGGTCAGACGCTTCATGCGTAGAATTCGTCCTAATCCTACAAGTCCACCGCAGTTCGTACCTACTCAGGCAGTCGCGGTGACGTTCGCGTCCACCACATTGCCGGAACATGTCTTCCTGGATTCATGGAGATATGAAATAAAAGTGTACGTATCTCCCGTCGAGCAATGTTTAAAGTGCTTGAGGTACGGACATATTGCCAAATTTTGTAAAAATGCAGAGGTGTGCTCCATCTGTTCAGAGGGACATAATTTTCGGCAGTGTCAGAAAGACCCTAAGGATGCTAAGTGCAGGAACTGTAATGACAATCATATTGCCATTTCTTCCGCTTGCCCCATTAAAAAACAAAAAATCGAAGAAAATAAAGTCAAGTCACGCTCAGCTTCCTATGCTGAATTATTTAATAACAAAGCTTTTCCCTCACTTAGGTACAGCAAGATCCCTAGACACCCAAGAACAAAACCTAATGAAATCCGATTTTTTCATAACCCTCCTTGTCGAAACTATCACCAAATGTATTAATAACAAAGATGTACCTATGAACTCTGCGTCAATAAAAGACACTCTACATAAAACCCTTAGACATAAGTTGCCTCCATCTGCATAATGGTTGTTATCAACATTATGCAATGGAATGCACAAAGTATACATAGTAACAAAGATGTATTAATGTATTCCTTAATTCACATAACATTCATATTGCAATAATATCAGAAACATGGTTAAAACCTCATAAATCGTTTAAAGTTAACAATTTCAATATAGAACGAAATGATTGTGGCAACGACCACAACGGTGTCGCAATTCTCATTCATAATAGCATTTTTTACACAAAAATAGATAGTTACTTCGATAACTCACTACAAAATATATGTGTCACTTTAACTATAAATAACAAAAGAATATCTATTGTTAGTTTTTACAGTCCTACAAATATTACTCCAGTTTTTAATAAAGGTAAATTTGATTCATTGATAAAGTCTATCCCAAGTCCTTTTATATTTGCAGGAGACTTTAACGCCCACAATACCCATTGGGGTTGTGGCTCTGACTCATCTCGTGGTAAAGATGTTTTAGAGGTTATCGACGACAATAGTTTTGTATTACTTAATGACGGCAGTTTAACGACTATTGGTTCGTTGAACTGGCGTCCAAATGCTTTAGACTTGTCTTTTGCTTCACCGTTTCTTGCAATGAATTGTGAATGGACAGTTCACGACAGTCCTCTCGGTTTTAGTTACCATCTTCCTGTTTTGATTAATGTACTTATCGACAATAATAACATCGGCCCTCATTCTCACCAATCCTGTCACGATGATCACTTGCCCATCTTCCCAAATTATAAGCTGGTGGATTGGAAAGTGTTTAGTAGGAAGACAGATAATTTTTTACTCGATTTTCAAATTAACTCTAATCAACCTCTGGAGTCGTATGGTAGTTTTTGTGAAATTTTACAGTCGTCGATTCAGGAATCTTTGCCAAATTCTATTCGTTCCAATAAATTAGGTACTCATTGTCCTCTTTAAAATTACAACATCCAAAGGCCTTCACTTCCTTGGTGGAATGAGAAATGCTCTGAACCGTCTTAAATTTAAAAGCGGCTTATTTAAATTTCAAAAACAACCCGTCGGATGAAACCTATTTGGAATTTAAGCGGCTTCGAGCTGTTAAAAAACGAACTATTAAAATGGAGAGGCAAAAGAGCTGGGTTAATTTGTGTGAAACTTTTAATCGTTGTACTCCTATATCTCATATTTGGAAATTTGTTCGTAAATTCAACAAATCTTATACTAACAGTGCTGATGCAGATGAATCTTGGATTTTAATTTTTTTTTCAAAATACACTGCCGATTTTGTTGTAAACAGACTTGCCTTAGCCAGCAACCCCATCATAAATCCTAATAATGAATACCTATCTGTTCCTTTTTCTTTGCAAGAACTACAGTCAGTCATTTTTTCTAGAAGGGAAACGAACGGCCTTTGGTCTTGACGGCTTACCATATATAATTTTTAAGAAACTTAGCAATTCCAGTTAAAAGATACTTCTAAAACTTTTAAATACACTCTGGGAATCTATTTCTATACCTATGGACTGGAAAAAAGATTGTTTAGTACCAATTTTGAAACCTACAAAACCAAAGCTATGCCCAGAATCTTACCGTCCCATTGCATTAACATCGTGTGTTGGAAAAATATTTGAACAGCTGCTTAAGCTGAATTTGTAAACGATGCATTATTAGAGCTTAATAAATATTTTACATAATTAGATCTTAATGTTAATCTATTGAAGACAAAAATTGTGGTTTTTGGGAACAAACATGTCAATATCCCTCTCATTTATTATAATAATACTCCATTGCCCGTGTCATCTGAAGTTAAATTCTTGGGAATTTTACTCACTCATCATTTATCTTGGAATAATTATGGCAAACAAATAATTAACAAAGCTCAAAAAGCTTTAAATCTCTATCCAGCTCTTATTGGGGAGCAGACCCTAAAATTTTACTTACTTTATACAAATCTCTAGTTCGAAGTTATTTCGAATACCTATGGTTTCTTTTGTTACGCTCCAGGTTATTAAAGTTATTATCTTGTGTTTTTCTTTTTTCCTCATACTTTGAGTTATATAAACTAGTGAAATAAATCCTACGGAAACAATAATGATAAATCAATACTAAATGCTTAAGAAGAGTGTGTAAGACAGTACTTTTCTGTACGAAATCTTGAAATGGGACGAATCAGGAATGAAATCAGCAATCAATTTTATTTTCCTGATTCGGACCAGTTTTGGCCGAAACTAGTGGGACGAATGCGGAATAACCCGAAAACTAAATTTGATGGTAAGCACATCACTAGCACAGACGCTAAATTTATCTGAAACAGAATCAATAACTTTATTTCTTTAGGCTTACAAAATAAGCACTTAGACAAGTCAAATGTTATACTATAAACATAGTTATTATTATCAAATAAGAAATAAGGTGTTATTGATATTCTCTTCACTTCAATTTTTTGTCCACTAGTGGAAGAAGTGAAAAAATTAAATGAATTATCTCTGCTAATTATTCATGGTATTGGACATTATTTGTATCCTAGACTCATAGGAACACATAAACTAGATTGTTAAAATGTTGTTACTACAGAGTTCTCGTAATAAACATAATTACTTTAACTTTTATACTGAGGGAAAAACTTACGATCGACGATAATGACAAATCCGGGAATTTTACTCCACCTTTTGTCCTTCTTGAATGACTGTACACAGCGGAAACCGACATATTTTCACTTTTTCAATAAAGTTTTAGGTAAAACGCAGTAATTTCTTAGAATTTCAATAAAGTTTATCATTCTTACCACAACTTTGAACTAACTAGTCAGTTCCAAGGTGACACGATTGTCACTGACAGTGCAGTATAGCTATACGTACACCAGCTATCTCTTTTACTCATAAAAACAATATTTTTGAATCAGACGCGAATTACAAATTATATGACATTAACAAGGAACTATACAAAATGGCTAATAGAACTCCAGGAATGTCTCTCATTGAAGTCAATTATTTCAAAAATAGAATCTTTCAATCTAAAGATAAAACAAACTAAATAAATAAGAAGTTTTTATTCCAAGAAATTACAAAAGATTCAATGTATAAATATAATCACCTATTTAATAATTTGATAGACCTGACTTAAACAGGCAGATGATCTGTCAGTTGAATATCACTGTGAATTATCGGCAATCGAAGATATTAAAATAATAGTGATAGGTTAAAATAATAGTGATAGAGCAGGCAAGGACTCCTTCCTACATTAACGAATATGATCGAAATTTTAGCAGAGATACCTAATAATGAGACAACTGCTAGCTGGTGACTGGAATAGACTTTTAGCAGCTTATAATAAAACTGCGATAATTTAATTTAGTTTAATTTTAAGAATTTGACTTTTTCTAAGTATACATTTATTGTATTTATGGAAATAAATAATTTTGATTTGATTGATTTGATTCATAGCTTGACTCCGGGGGATAAATAAAGGTACATGACAACTATGGTGATACATAGTTAAAAGACCGGAAATGACTTATGCTACCTACTTATTTCTCTATGGAACGAACGAACCAATCAAAATCATTCATTTTCCTCAATGTTGTCAAATTTTCGGCGATGGTGATATTGGTGATTTCGTGTCGAATTTTGTTTTTGGAAAAACTATCTCCTAATTGCATCTGAATCATATCTCTAATCACTCTTACAATAACAGGTTCGTTAATTACACATATTCTTTGCAGTAAAGTAGTCAGTAAACCAATACATCGATTTATTAAGTTTGTTTATCACTGCGACTCATACACGTAAATTGATCGTATTGAATCTAATTCTCATTATATTGAGTGCGTAGGGCTCCTATGATATCGACCGTCTTCAATTACGGCTGGAATGTGTCTGAGATACGCATGAAGTGAAATACCTCGCCAATCTATTGTCTTGATTGATACCTTGTTATGTTATTGTTTTCTCATTGCATTGTCAGCGACATCACACTCACATAAAAATTTTGAAGGTGATGTGGCCCTATCGTAAACACACATTATTACCCAGAATTCTATTATTAATTACATTCATTAAATTCAGAGATTAAAGACTAAAAATACTTTAATAACAAAGAAAATTACAATGAAATCATGGAAAGAAATTAGAACGAAATAGTATTAACAATTTAACTAACTGCAGACTGTTACAAACAGTCTACAGGTAGCTCAACTGGACCAGTCGGATCCCCAAGACGCTGCTGATGATTAGTTGCTGTAGATTGTTCCAAGGTGCTATTGAAATTATGTAGTAGTAAAAAAGAGCAGTAGGATCATTTCAGTTATGTCTTTCCAGACCATGGGTGTAGCAATAAGCCGCTACTCGGAGCTTGCCTCCAACGAGCTCCTGATGAAGTTCTGCTCTGCAGAGATCATCTCACCCAATGATCCGTTCTGGAACCAGATGCTGTCTTTCAATATAAATCCACCGTCGTCTGCGTAAGTAGTCATTGTAGACAAATTTCAGCCACATTAGAGGTTAGCCATCATCATCATCAGACATCCATTTCTGAGCATAGGCCTCCCCCAAACGACGCCACGAATAGCGGTCCTGAGCCGCCTCCATCTAATGACTCCCTGCGACTGCTATGATGTCGTCGGTCCATTGAGTGGGAGGTCTTCCCACACTCCGTTTCGCATTGCATCGCGGTCGCTACTCGAGAACCTTTACTCCCCAACGGTTATCCCATCGCCACTTTAGCCTGCTAATTCTAAGAGCTATGTCGGTATCTTTGGTTCTTCTATGGTATATCAGTATTCTGGACTCTATCGCATAGAGAAACTCCAAGCATAGCTCTCAAATCAAATCAAATCATTTATGTGCAAGAATACATAAATATTATACAATGTCAGGTCTTATAACTATTTAGGTAATTATATTCAGCCTGCATGCAGGCGTGCAAATGTTGTGTGAGTCATATTATTATAGGTAGGTACTATTAAATTTATGTTACAATTCAACTTTCCAGATATTCTTTTACATTATAGAAACAATTTTCCAGTAACCATCTACTTAACTTTTTCCTAAAGATATTGAATGAAGTTCTTTTAAATGATACACATGTTATAAGCATTTCTTTTATATATATCTTTAAGGCACAGGGGTTTCTAAACCAAATTTTTAAATTTCTTTCTTTTTTGCCAAGTAATCACATCGCTACGTTTCTTAAAATAGGTTGGGTGTGATTTAACAAAAAAACAGATTTCCCTAATATACATGCAGGCGAGCGGTAGGATCTTACAGTCCTTGAAGAGAGGCTTGCAACTATCAAGGAACCAAGACCTGTTTATTACTCGAAGGCATCTTTTTTGTATTTTGAATACCCTCTCGACGTCTACTGAGTTACCCCACAGTAACAACCCGTACCCGAGGACCGACGACACATGACCATGGTAAGCAGCTAAAGCGGCGTCAAAAGAGACGGTCTGACGAACCTTCTTAAGAGCGAATACAAATCTGCTCAGCCGCTGGCACACCTGGTTTACATGATCCTTCCAATTCAAATGTCTATCTAAGGTAATTCCAAGAAATTTAAAAGAAGTAACTTCATCTACTTTCTCACTATTATATTCAATGTCAAAATTTAAAGCATTTGTATTATATGAATTAAACTGCATTATTTTGGTCTTATTAATATTAATAAATGAGTCATTGTTTGTGGTCCAGTTAATAATGTCAGTGAGAGCACTATTTAAAGTTTGCTGAAACATATCTTTTTTGTCGACTTTAACAACAAGAGTAGTGTCATCGGTGAAAAGAACGCATTTATGTGATGTAAAGTTAGGTAAATCGTTGATATACAACAGAAATAATAGAGGTCCCAAGATGCTACCCTGAGGGACACCAGTGTTGTTCAAAATGTTATCAGATCTAAACACTTGCTTCACAAAGCCGCCCTTGGTGTTTTGAGTGACCTTTGTTATTTCTGTGCATTGTTGTCTATTATGCAATTAGCTTGTCAACCAGTCTAGTGCTCTACCACGAATACCGTAATGCTCTAACTTTTCCAGGAGTCTTTTATGATTAACAAAGTCCAAAGCCTTACTGAGGTCCATGAAAAGTGACAACACAGGACTACTACCTTTGTTAATGCTCTCTGTAATGAATTTAATTAACTCAAAGCAAGCGAGAGAAGTTGAGCTTCCCTTTCGAAAACCAAACTGCGCATCGTTGAGAATCCTATGTTTGTTGATGAAGTTATTTAATCTACTAATCATCGCCTTTTCCAGTATTTTAGATAAAATAGGAACTATTGTTATAGGTCGGTAATTGCCTGGATCCGTTTTATCTCCCTTTTTAAAAAGAGGTTTAACAATAGACATTTTAAGCTGTTCTGGAAAAATACCTTCTAGAAAAGAGAGGTTAACTATGTGGGAAAGTGGGCAGCATATCCATTTGGCGCATGTTTTTAATATTGCGGTAGTGATTTCATCGCAACCACTGGTCTTACTGTTATTAAGTGACATAATTATTTTCAATATCTCTTCTGCGTCCGTTGGTGCAATAAAAATAGAATTTACTAACCTATTGTCATTGGTAAACATATTATTATTGTGTAGTACTGGGGATTTATTAGATGAAATATTATTGAAATAGTTATTAAAAATATTACAAATGTCAGAAGGATTTTGGTAAGTCAAATTGTCATAATTAATAAATTCAATGTCATTTTTGTATAAATTATTGGAGAGAGACGAAGAAATTGCGTCCCAAGGTTTACTTTTATTTTTACTGTTTTGAATACGTTTCAAATTCCTTAGTTTTTGTGATTTATGCATGCATTTTCTAAGAATCGTATTATAATTTTTAAAATGTAATTTGTATTTCTCCTTATTTTCATGATTTTGTCTATATTTTATGTATAAAGTACGTTTGGTTTTTATAGATTTTCTCAAACCTCTGGTAATCCAATTTGGTTTATTTGTGTTATTGATTATTTTAACCTTAATTTTGGGGAAACACAAATTGTAGAACAAAATCAAATAGTCGTAAAAAATATTAAAAGACTCTACCACATTACAACATTGATAAACATCTGTAAAACCAAGGGACGACATGCACTCACAGAATTTCCGCACATTATCAATGCAGTAATCACGTTTGTATTCAAACCAAAAGGAAATAGTTCTCTGCCTATTAACTTTAAAACTGATTAATTGAGCTGTTTCATGATCAGATAGTCCAGATAAGTATAGTTCCGATTGAACATTTTTTATGTTGCTGGCGATTTGATCAAGACAAGAATTTAGTCTGGTTGGTAATTTAATCTGAGCACTAATGTTGTAACTAGAAAGTATATTTAACAAATCTTTAGTGTTTAAGTTATCTGTCAAAATATTAATATTCCAATCTCCACAAATTACAACCTTTTTTTCCTAAAAGTATCTGTTACTCTGTGTCTCTCCATAGCTCGCTGGATGACTTTGAGCTTTTGCACATGCTTATGCTTATGTGAGTGACCACGTCTCGAATTCGTAAGGCATCACTGGTAACACACATTGGTAATGACTTTCGTCTTGAGGCTCTGCGGTATATTTGATGAGAAGATATTGCGAAGTTTCCTGAACACTTCCCATCCAAGTCGGATTCGTCGGCTGACCTCTATCGAAGTTGGAATAGCCATGTGCGAAAGAAACATACTAGACAACTTCCATGGCGTAGCGGGCGGAGGTCCAAATGCAACACAAATCGGTTCGATTCCGACCTTGGGACAATGTTTGTACGAACTGCAGATATTTGTTCCGGATGTTCCGGGTTTTTTCTATATAACTAATAACAAATATCTATCTACATGTATACCGGTATTTAGTACCCATAACACAAGCTCTAGTTACTTTAAGGTGGGATAGTGCTGTTTGGATTGGTGTGCGTTACCCCAGCAGAAAAGTATCTTCTAGAATGAAGTGAGTTCCACAAATAAATTAGTGCTTTCTACGCTGTAAATATGAGTCAAGTTAAAAAAAAACATGTTTCCTTTTTGGAATAAAACGCAAAATACGTTTTCTGCTGAGGTAATCTTCTTCCAGCAGGAAGATTCTAAACGAATGACCCGAGAAAAATGTGACCTATATGGGCAGATAGCTTATATTTTTGCATAAATGTGTGCCTAAAAATAAAATTTGTGCATCTTATGGTTTTTGAGATATTACATTTCCTGCAGGGGTAATGTTTTGCAAAATCTTGTTTCACGGAAACTATTTACTTTGGATTGTCCAGCATTATATATTTATCTTATACTTTCTATCTTATCTTTATATCGTATCTTTACAGTCAAGAACAGCTGATCTTCGATGCCAGCACCGAACCTCTCCTCAACAAGTTTCTGCAGAACAATCTTCAGACGGGGAACTTAGGGTCTCTGCTTCAAGTCTTCATCACCAGAGCTTCTATACTGCTAGCTTCGCCTAACAGTGACAAGTAAGTACTCAATACTACCAAAGCATAGCCAAAAAACATTGACGACCGATGTGACATGGTGGGTGAAGTTTGACGATGTGTGAATGAATTGTCTAGCAATAATTATTTACGAAAATTTCGTTGTATACTCTTGTCATTCAATTGTGTAACGGTTTAGTGTTAAGGGACTTCCCTGATTCAAACAGTGCCGCCACCTATTTTATCGTAATACTACGTTAAACAAAGGGTTTTTTGAAAATTCCTTCCGAGGCAAAATTGGCCCAAAAAAATATTGGTACAGAAGAAAGTAAGGCTGCGGACACGAGGTGGGGCTGCGGCGACGGCGGGGTGGCGGCAGCAACCGCTTCCCCACTCGTGCCGCCTCGGGAAGGCCTGCCGCTGCCGCTTCGACTGTCTTCGTGTCCGTTAGGTACTTAATACAGGTACTTGATAGCTACCTACTTTATTGTGAAGTACAATAAAAAATACTCTGTGTAAGGGAAATAACCGCTATATAAGGTGTTAGTCAAATTAGTGCACAATATCGCGGGGGGATATACTGTTGGTGCCACAGTATAATATAATAAAAATAAATAAATAAAAATCATTTATTTCAGACCCCTAATGGGTGGTAAAATTAACAAACGGGGTCCAAGATCAATATTATACCTACCCAAAATTTTGCAAGTTCTGTATTACGTTATACTACAGTCTCTCCTAACAGATGATTGGCATACATTATGGAGGGCATTGACCGTGCGGCGCGGTCCACTCGCGCGGAATCAACTCATTGTCAGCCTGTTTCGTGATCACGTATAGCTCTGTCACTTTCACATGGGGGCGGGGCCAGTGCGGCGACACTGACCGCGAGGTATGAGTGGAGAAGAGTGGTCGCCTTATTTTGGGATGGCTAAGTACGTAGTATAAGGCGTTATTTGAGACAAACTGCGGCTTCCTTTGTTTAGTGAAAGTTAATCTGTAGCAACAGGTGAGTAACATCCAGCGTTATTGTGCACTAATTTGACTAACATCCTGTATAATAACACTATTTTAAAAAGTCTCCACTATATGTATATTTCATTTACAGTGTAATGTTAGCATGGCAGACCTACAACGCTCTATTCGTGATCCGCGCTGTCAGCAAGTATTTAGTGGAAATGGTGGCGGAGCACGAGCTGTGCCGGCATCTTGACGAGCAACCGCTGGGGAGGACTAGACGGGCGCCCGAGGAGGCACCTGTTACTGTAAGTCATCACTTTATCATCCACCACTTTTAGAAGATACCCCAAAAATCGTACTAATATTATAAACGTCAAAGTTTGTATGGATGGATGTATGGATATTTGTTACTCTTTTACGCCAAAACTACTGAACCGATTAGGCTGAAATTTAGTATGGGTATAGTTAGGGACCTGCTATAACATATAGGCTATTTTTATCCCAATAAAACGCAGGTGCAGGCGCGCGCAGCAGATAATATTTATTTATTTTTCCAGCCACAAGAAGGCCAAAACAGTGAAGCCACTACGGAGGCCCCGCCGTCGCCCGCCACGGAGGCCGAAGCATCCCCCAAGCTGCTTCCGGAGAGCAAAGTCGAGATGGTCATAGACGCGCTTATCAGTCTTATCATTGACGTCCCTGTTACGTGAGTTTGTTTTGTTTTTTAGTTTTTTAGGAAACAAACAGTTATAATAATATAGATTACAATAGACTTATAGTTAATAGACAAACCAATAAGTGTTTCCACTGACACAATGACGACCTCTGTAGCGCGGTGGGCGAAGGTCCGCCTTCGACGCAGGAGGTTGCGGGTTCGATTCCCGACTCGGGACAAATGTTTGTACGATCTGCAGATATTTGTTCAGGGAGTACTGGATGTTTTCAATGTATAATAAAAAATATCTATCTATGTAGTGAATTATATTAAGTATATCAGTTATCTAGTACCCATAACTCAAGCTCTGCATAGCTTGGGACTAGATGCTGTTTGAATTGTCCAACATTATTTATTTATTCCCCTGTATAAAAAACAAATTTACACACACATTTTGGTGCTAATACGTGTGTAAAACAAAAAGCTACAGATTACCCTAGATACATAATTCAAATAGACAAGCTCAATAAGAATATCCAGTTACAGTTGAGTTTTTATACTCTGTACACGCATTTTTTTTTTTTACTTAAGAATGCTCCCTTAAGTATTGCCCAATTCTGTCCTCACCATTTTAAAGATTTCTCTAATAATAATCCAATGTAAGAAAATAATTGCGATCACCAATCCACCTGCCAAGCGTGGTGATTATGGCAAAACCCCCCCTACATGGGAGACCATCCACTCGATGAACCGACGACATCGTAGCGGTCGCAGGGAGTCGATGGATGGAGGCGGCTCAGGACCGCTATTTGCGGCGTCGTATGGGGGAGGCCTATGTCCAGCAGTGGACGTGTATGGGCTGATATGATGATGATGAAGCAAATGTCACTCCCGGAGGATCAGACCTTGTTTTTTGGATCATGGGGAGGTCTATGTCCAGCAGTGAACTTATATAGGCTAATAAATATATTTTTTTCATTTAATTTTGATCATTTTTGAAAATAAACAGCTTACTGTGATGTTTGTAAGATAAAACCTTTATTAACAAAGAAAATTACAATCAAATATAGAAACAAATTAGAACTAGTATTTACAATTGACACAATTGAGCTAACTACAGACTGCTGCAAACAATCTACAGGTAGCTCAACTGGTCCATATCAATACAAGTCGGAAGCGTCCCCAAGACGCTGGCTGCATTGCCCCGCTGTATGGCAATGCTAATGCGTAGGCTCGAGACCTGCATATCTGTTTGTTTCAAAGTGAAATTATATAAATTGTAATAAATCTGTATCTTTTCCAGAGATAACACGTACTACCTACATCTAGAGTGCATCAATACGATATTAGTACTGATGTCTGTCTACATGTTTGCTGGTATGCATGAGCAGTCCAGGCTTATAGAGAACTCGCTTATTTATAGGTAAATCATAATTTCCGTTTTTCTTTTACAGGTTTTAATTAACTTGCAATGTATGTTTGTTCGGGTGGAATCTTGCAACTCAATTTGGGACCAGTTATCCTCAAACGATTGAGCTGTGGTATACCTGTGAAATGTTATTCCATCGGTTTTAAATGTCTTGCTCTCTTTTCCACACCATTTTATGCTACAAGGGGCCATTGCACCACGGATAAATGATAATTTCAGTAAGCGAGCGCAGAGACGTTCACGGGTCATAGATCTGGTCGTTACTGGCCGAACGTTGGAGGGCGTAGATTTATATAAGATCTATTTTCCTAATGCGTTGTTTGAAAGCGTACGCCCTTTATTAGGCATCTAGAGTATAAGTCTTTGGATGATGGAAACCGAAGGTGGCCATAAGAACTCCCAAACAAATATCAAATATCAAAGTGCTTTATTTCCTTTAGTCCTTAAAGGACTCTTGGACACGTCACAAAATTAAAATTACATAAGTAAAACAGGGAAATAAAGTGATCGCTTTGATTTTTTGTTCACTTCAATCTTTTTAAGGTAAAGTAAAGAAGCGAACAAGAATCCTTTACCTTGTTAGGTTGTTAGTTTTCGAGTTGGAGCAAAAGTCGTCCCTTGCTTTTTTATCCTCTAGATAATAAGATATTTTGTAATAAGCCTTTTTACAAAGGATATGTTTGATAGTTTGTTTGAATTTATTTATTGATAATTTTTGCAACTCACTCGGAGTTTTGTTGTAGAAGCGTATACATTGCCCTTTAAAAGATACACTAATCTTGTGCAGCCGAGTTTTGGGCAAAGCGAGTTTGTACTTATTTCTAGTATTTACATTATGTATGTCGCAATTTTTAGGGAACCGATCGATATTTCTATGAGTGTACAATAAGTTTTCATAAATATATTGACATGGTACTGTCATTATATTTATTTCTTTGAATTTATCACGCAGGGATTCTCTAGGACCCATGTAAAAAAACGAAACGACTTAAACACGTTGAGTTTGGATTCATTGGATTTGTCTTCCCAAGCACTTTGGTCTTAGATGATATAAATGATGCTTACGTATTTAAAAGTTTTTAAAATATCCTAACTAATATTATAAATGCGATTTGTCCATCCTTTATGCCCTAACTAAGCAACCAATCGATTTGATTTATGGCATTGAGTTAGTTGAAAGGATGGAGAGTAACATAGGCTACTTTTTGTCATGTTAAAACATCAAATTCCCATGGAAGATTTACGTGAAAAAAACCTTATCCCATTAGAAATGTAAAATTCGAATTTAACGCGGGTGAAACCGCAAGGAACAACCAGTTTTGTATAAATATCCCAAGCTTGCTTAGATGATGCTGTGTGAACAATTCAACATTATTTATTCACTAGCTGTACCCGCGGCTTCGCACGCGTAGTTTTATTTTTTGCGCGGAATCCTGTTTGGTAGGTATTCTACTATTTCGGAAGTAGACAAATATAACTAATCAAAGATCAATAAAATCGGTACCGGCTGGACCGATTTTAATAATCTTTGAGTTTTATATATAGAAGTATAGAATGAAGGTGCTATTTTTACTGTAAAAAATACGATTATTTCTGTAACTCTCTCATGGGAATTTGATGTTTTACCAGGACAAACAGTAGCCTATGTTACTCTCCATCCTTTCAACTAAGTCTATGCCAAAAATCAAGTCGATTGGTTGCTTAGTTATGGTGTGAAGGAAGGACAAACAAACTAACTTTCGCATTTATAATATTAGTTAGGATTTAACTGGATCTTTTTTCCAGAACTCTCTTCCAAGGGCGGTACAGCATGCACGCCCCTCTTCTCGTCAAGACACTGATAAACAACCTGTGCACCATGTTGCCCATGCCTCCCACAATGTTCGGGGCAAGGACTGAAGGAGGCAGCATACTCATCGATCTAGCTTGTAAGTGGAGACGAGCAAACCATACCGTATTTCTCATTTAATAATAACAACCACGGTTGTCTGGTAGAGATCGCTCTCGAGCGATAAGACCGCCACTTCTAACTTAGTTTTAAAGTTGTTTTTTTTTATTTCTGTTTCTTACCAATAAGTGTGAATAAATAATTTTCTATCTATGTATCACTACATACAGATACCGCAGTCTCAAGAAGAAAGTCTTTAACCAATGTGTGTTACCAGTGATGACTTACGGATCCGAGACGTGCTCGCTCACTATAGGCTTTGTGCATAAGCTCGAAGTCACCCAGCGAGCTATGGAGAGAGCTATGCTCGGAGTTTCTCTACGCGATATGGTACGGAATACGGAAATCCGCAGAAGAACCAAAGTTACCGACATAGCTCTCAGAAATTAGCAGGCTGAAGTGGCGATGGGCAGGCCATATAGCTCATAGAACCGATAACCGTTGGGGAATAATGTTCTCGAGTGGCGACCGCGATGCAATGCAAAACGAAGTGTGGGAAGACCTCCCACTCGGTCGACCGACAACATCGATGGAGACAGACGGCTCATGACCGTTATTCGTGGCGTCGTTTGGGGAACGCCTATGTTCAGCAGTGGACGTATACGGGCTGATGATGATGTTATTTGATTACATATCCGATTACATATTATAAAACATCGACGACGACGACGGGTGACAATGACAGAGTGTTGGGAGACCATCCACTCGATGATGGACCGACGTCATCGTAGCGGTCGCAGGGAGACGATGGATGGAGGCGGCTCAGGACCGCTATTTGTGGCGTCGTATGGGGGAGGCCTATGTCCAGCTGTGGACGTGTGTGAAAACTATGAACTGATTTTCATGCGGTTTTCACCAATGCTTAGAGTGATTCATGAAGATTTGTCAAGGGTTTGTGTAAATTGGTTGAAATATGATAATTGTTGGAAGTGTCGGAAAAAGTCTAATATTAGCTTATGCATTATTTTTAAGAACTTTTTGTATCTCATTTTAAGTGTTTTTTTTTTGTTTATATGAGTAAAAATCTTTATTAACAAAGAAAATTAGATAATATTAGAATGAAAAAATATTTAGTAACAATTCCGCATATAACCTTCTCTGATAGTCAAGTTGGCGCGAGGAGCTAGAAGAGGCAACATCACTGGCTGGACTCTGTCGGTGTTGCTGTGCTGACCAATCTCAATGTCAAGGTCGAGTATTGTGGTGTCCTGAAGATGTCTCGTGGAGAGACGAAACTAGTAGACAACTTACTTTGATGAATACTATCAGAGAAGGTTATACGCGGCATTGTTACTAAATATTATTTCATTCTAATATTATGCAATGGATTTCCGCAAAGTAACGCCTGAATCTATTATTTATCAAAGAAAATTACTATAAAATAATAGTAACAAATTAGATTTACAATTGAAACAATTGAACTAACTGCAGAATGTCACAATCTACAGGCAGCTCAACTGGTCCATATCAATACCAGTCGGAAGCGTCCCCAACAATCTGGCTGCGTGAGAAATAAACATCTTTAAACCGATGTCAAGTCGCCTGGGAGCTAACATCGAAAACGCTGTGGGATATTATCTTAGTCAACGCGGGCGTAGCCGCGAGCCTGTCAGCTAGTAATCTTATATCCAGGTTGTCTGGCAGAGATCGCTCTTGAGCGATAAGACCGCCCATTGTCACTTATGTTGTGTTTGTCTCATTTGTAAACTGTTTTCTAGTTTTAAGTGTGCAATTAAAGTATTTTCTATCTATCTATGTATACATCTGTACTTCTCACGTTTCCAGCTGGCTTCTGGAACATGCTGACCTTCACATCACCGGAGCGCCGCACCATCTACAGTCAACCGCCAATCGACCGAGCAACCTTACTGGAACGCCTCAAGAACGAGCACCCAGCCGCCAACCAGTCCTGTCTACTGCTGTTGGCGCTCGCCAACCACTGTATCCGGAGCGACAACTTGTATAGGAGTGCGCTGCTGTCCGTGAGAGACACCGCAGGTATGCATTTATATCATGCCCACCCTATTTTTAAAGAACTAAGGATATTGAAACCATTGATTTCTTTGTGATTGTGGTTTGGGGGATGAAGGTGGAATTCCCCTCAAATAGGTACACAGGGAGATCTCCCGTGTCCGGGCTGACCCACTGGTCCACTTTCCCGACGTCTTTCGACCGACAGATGATATTTGGTAGTATCTGTCGAATGTTGTTGAACCGTTCGCGCAATCTAGGACTTTGCGAGTGAAATATTTCTCTTTTTGCTTCTTTACATTGTTTGTGAATTTGTCTAGCGCCATCTGCCATCTAGCGGACTTTCTCTCAACTACTTAGGTAGGTGTGTCTCTATCTATGTTTACGCCTTTGTAGTTCAGGCGATTATTGGTTAGAGGTCGCCACATGGGGTAATATACAATTGATCTTCAATGTAGTTTTAGGTCAGCACATCTACTCTTTCGAGCGTACATCAGTCCCCTTAACAGTGCGTGGTCTTCTTGCAAGTAGCCATTTACGCCTGTAATCAGTGACGGATTTGCCGGCCCAGGCTAAGGCCCAGTATGCCCTTAGGTAGGTACGTAGTCATGGGGCGGCCAATATTGACAAAAAAATTCTTTAAGGCTATGCAAAACACTGTAATAAAAATTAACAAAACCACACATTTTTCGATAATTTCTTGTCCTTCTATCGTCTTCTATCCCCCTCCCCACGCGTGGGGGGTAACCGTAACTATAAAGGGGCGGCTGGTAGTTATATTGGTTGTGTTGTGGTTTATTATATATTTGAAATTATAATTCTATTATTAATCTCCTTGTTGCAGATAACTCGTCCACAACTCCGTCAAAAGACTCGGAGTGCGAGGGAGTGCAGATCACGCCGCCGAGAATAGAAATGGCTGCAGTAAGTACATCTCTAAAGACGGTTACTGACCGCTATTACGGACCGTAATGTACCATTCGACGCGTGTGCTTAAATCAGACTCGTGGCGAATGCCTTCTTTCCTCACGGACTGCACGAACGCTCGGTGTATAATATGTTAGATTACGCCCCGTAACACTGATCATTACCCGGCTTAGCATTATGATATGACGAGTATAAGACAGCGAAGAAGTAACAAAAAAATCCCGCCCGTGTCTATCTTATTTAGGTATTGGAAATAGGTTCTTACACCATATTGAATTATTCGACATTTTGTAGTGTATGTTCTTCTATACTGGGAAAGTATAGGCTCCACACGTGCCCATACTGTGCTAGTTAAAAAAATATCTGCACAACATGTTGAATAATTCACACATTCATAACCAGAGGACAACATGCACAACATGTCGAATAATTCACACACTCATAACCAGAGGAGCTAATATACAGGTATATGTATTTCAGAATCAGAATCAATAACTTTATTTCTTTAGGCTTACAAAATAAGCACTTAGACAAGTCAAATTGTATACTATAAACATAGTTATTATTATCAAATAAGAAATAAGGTGTTATTGATATTCTCTTCACTTCAAATTTGTTTTTTTTTTATTCACTTGAGATACATCAGCTCTAATTTGGTTTAGAAACTAAAACTATTTTTTTTTATAAAATGCCAGATTAACCTTATAGACTGACCCAAAGTTTATTGATTCGTTTTGATGACTGAAGGTCCCCCTGAGACGCAGAATGTTGCGGTTTCGATTCCCGCCTCGGGACAAATGTTGTACGTTCTGCAAATATTTGTTCTGGATGTTCTGGGTATTTTTATGTATAATAAAAAATATCTATCTATATATTGTATTATATATATCAGTCATCTAGTACTTTTTACACAAGCTCTGCTTATCTTGGGGTAGATGATGCAATGTTAATTGTCTAGAAACATTATTTTAAAAAAATATTTTCTAAAATAGTAATTTGTTTTCAGCTACACAAATTCCTGTGCGCGACGGCGGGCTGCGAACACTCGACGCTACTTCTGTATCTAATGCTACATTCCTGCAAGACTTACAAGAAATATGTCAGCACTGTGCCTAATATTGAAAACCTGGTGAGTTCACTGACCTCTAATTATACAAAGGGCCCCACTCGCGATCCCAAAGCCAGAAGGCATGCGTACAAAAAGAAAACTTCCAACCTTTGTGATTATACTACATAGCCGCTGCTCGAAAAATCCTATATGTTAATATATACTCTCTGGATCTTTGTGTCCAAATCAATAAATGATCTTCATTTAATTTAATTAGCTGACAGGATTACTACGCCGATATGGGAGTATTTTGTGCGAAAAATAATATAGTTTGATTCAATTTAACTAATTTTGATTTAATTGAAACTGATTTATTTTTTGATTTGTTTGCTGTAATTTAATTCGATTGGATTTTTTTATTTAATATTTATTTTTATTATTGTAAAAATAAATTTAAATTAAATTTATTCCAGGTCCCAAACTACATACCCATACCAAATTTCAGCCCAATCAGCTTAGTAGATTTTGCGTGAAAGAGGAACAAACACTCACAACCTTTGACATTTATGCGGGAGGAGCCTATGTTCCTTTATACCTAGTTGCATTTGAAACTTATGTACCTCGTAACAATACTTACCATGTGACTATCAGTGGATACCTGTAAATAACCTAGTAATTTCTACTGTATTACTCACTTAAATATAGTGTGCTGATGGTTTCCCTAAAATAAATTTATAAATAAATTAGTAGGATGGACCAAGCCATTATTTTAACATGAAAAATGATGTAAAATTGCATTATCATCCGTTCATTAACTTTAGCAAAGTTAAGGAAGTAACAAACATCCATCTAAAAGCTTTCTCACAATGTCAATTTGTCCACAGATAGTACCAATCCTGCAAGTTTTATACGACGCCAACCTTAACAACTCCCACCAGATTTACATGTCTCTCATCGTGCTGTTAATACTTACTGAAGACGAGGCTCTCATCAAGAACGTGCACACTATTGTAAGTCATCATCATATCAGCCGATCGACGTCCACTGCTGGACATAGGCCTCCCCTAAGGATCTCCACAATGGCCGATTTTGCGCTGCCCGCATCCAGCGATTTCCCGCGACTTTCACTAGGTCGTCGATCCATCCTTCTCCAGTAAGTAAATACACCGAATTATAAATTACATATTAGCTGTCGCCCGTAGCTTCGCATGCATTTTTTCCGGAAATAATAGCTAATGTAAACCTTTGCAGATTTAGAGCATCTAAGTTAAATGTCAGTTGGATGCCGTTAGGAGTTTTGACTAAGAGTTACACGAATTCATTTCGTGACCATATTTTAACACTTTGATGGTCCACGACGCGACGCACATGTATGTATACCTGGTGGTCCGCCAGGCGAAGTGAATGCGTTAAACAACAACTGGAATTCAAAATATAAAAGATTTATAAAGAAATCTTCATTTTAACAAAGATACGTTCATAGACTTATAAAGATAACAATTCAGGTTTGTTGGCAAAACCAACAAACCTGAATTTCCAAAAATCTAAGCCATTATCAGAAAGCAGAGTGTTAAGAATGGCTGAATGCTGGTCTCTGATTTGTACCGTCACCCCTATTATGTTCAACCAAGCCAGATACAAAATCTTAATCAAGAACATCGTATATATTTATATTTTTTTATTCACAGATGTTAAAAAACCTGCAATGGTACACGGAACGCACAATATCGGAGATATCTCTCGGCGGTCTCATGGTACTGGTCATAGTGAGGGTACTACAACACAACATGGCCTGGCTCAGGGACAAGTATCTACACACCAACTGCGCGGCCGCCATCGCCAATATGAGCTGTAAGTGTTGCCGTATACACCTGCAATGGTACAGAGAATGCACAATATCGGAGATATCTCTCGGCGGTCTCATGGTACTGGTCATAGTGAGGGTACTACAACACAACATGGCCTGGCTCAGGGACAAGTATCTACACACCAACTGCGCGGCCCCCATCGCCAATATGAGCTGTAAGTGTTGCCGTATACACCTGCAATGGTACAGAGAATGCACAATATCGGAGATATCTCTCGGCGGTCTCATGGTACTAGTCATAGTGAGGGTACTACAACACAACATGGCCTCAGGGACAAGTTTCTACACACAAACTGCGCGGCCGCCATCGCCAATATGAGCTGTAAGTGTTGCCACATAAAAATATCGCTTTAAAAAAATGAGGTTTGGTGTTAGAAAATTAATTGATGTATTTTTATTGCAAAATCATAAAAAAAGAAAATAATATGTTTTTGCCAAAAAACAAAAAAAATGGGGTTCCTTTTCACTTAGGGGTATAATAAAAAAAATAGATAACATCCTTGACTCAGACCTACCAAATATACAGACAAGGTTTCGGAGGAGTTTGGTTACAAGCACTGACACGAGATTTTTATATATTAGATTTGTTTAACATTCGTACGACGTTGTTTGTATTACGGAATCATGGCTTATAAATGGTATCACAAATAACTTATTATTTGATATATAATGCAGCCAGCGTCTCTTGGGGACGCTTCCGACTGGTATTGATATGGACCAGTTGAGCTATCTGTAGATTGTTTGCAACAGTCTGCAGCTGGCTTAATTGTAAATACTAGTTTAATTTCCTTATGAATGTAAGCGAGTTAACTACGAACGACCAACATGCCCCCCGCCACCCCCGCAACCAGCGCTTGCGACGCGCGCGCAGCGGGCTCTCGCCCGCAGTGTGCGTCGCGACGCTGAACGAGCGCGACGCGAACCGCACTCACCCTGAAGAAGTCCCTCGTTATGGGATGAAACGTTGGTGTTCTTCTAACACAAACTAGGTTCGTAGTTAACCCGCTTACATTCATAATTAATTTGTCAAACTACGAAAGTTTTTATAGTAAAACTAGTTTAATTTGTTTATATTATTTGATTGGTATTTTCTTTGTCAATAAAGAAAAATATAGTTGAAATTAAAATTATTTGATGATCGTTACATAATTTTTAGAAGGGATCGTAATTACGGGGCTACTAAGCAGGGGAAAAGGGGTGGGGTCTTATTGGCGGTTCGCCGGGAAATCGCTGCCGAATAGAGGAGTGAAGATTCAAGATTTGTGGGTTAATAAATTGTATTTCTGTAACAAATATTCTTGACGCCTAATTGAGTACGGTTTTTAATTCTAAAAATGTTTGTTACAGGTGAATTCAGAAATCTACATCCTTACGTAGCGCAACGCCTTGTGTCCTTATTCGAAACGCTCACCAAGCGAAGAACGAGACTGCTGTCACAGATTGAAGGTAAAACGCTCCCACTTACACTATAAAAGACATAGTACATATCCAGCACCGCTATAGCACAGCACAAAAATAAGCAGTCGAATATGGGCTTAAAATCCATCGAGCTACAATCTATAGAGTCTTATCTTATTCTTATGGACCAGTTGAGCTATCTGTAGATTGTTTGCAACAGTCTGCAGTTAGCTCAATTGTTTCAATTGTTAATACTAGTTTAATTTGTTTATATTATTTGATTGTTATTTTCTTTGTCAATAAAGATTTATATATTCTTAGTGGGGAAACTGAGATCTGCACTGACATCTCGCATCGCGTATTGTGCATTAATCTATAGAGTCACAATTAGACAAAAAAATGTCCGTGCCGAAACTCGGCGCACGCTACGCAGTGCGCAGAGTTTTTGTGTAGTTGTAAGACAACCGTAATCCGCTTACAACTTCTCGTGCTCGGTGATATCCTGATCAAATAACAGGAGATACATGCGTGAAAAGGATTGAAGATATATCTCTTACAATATAAAGGAGATATATACAGCCAACCGCATCAGCACAGCACAAAAATAAGCAGTCCAAAATGGGCTTAAAATCCATCGAGCTATAGAGATCTATCTATAGACTCACAATTTCTAACTGACAATAGTCAAAAAATGTCCGAGCGCCGTTCTACATACCTATAAATAAATAAATAAAAATAAAATAAATAAAAAAACATTTATTTCAGACCCAATCAATTGATCCATAGGTAATACACATAATCACATTTAAGTACACATTACCAACTTCAAATTTAAATAAAATATCATCATCATTATCATATCAGCCCATACACGTCTACTGTTGGACATAGCCTCCCCATACGACGCCACAAATAGCGGTCCTGAGCCGCCTCTATCCATCGACTCCCTGCGACCGCTACGATGTCGTCGGTCCATGTAGTATTTGGGGATTTGCCATAATCACCACGCTTGGCAGGTGGATTGGTGATCGCAGTGTTGGTGTTGAAAAATACTCAGAAGGAAGCTGCTGCCCTTCCTCTGGTAGGTTCCCTTAGTCGGCTCTTACGACATCCACGGGTTGAGTTGGAGGGGTCGATATTCGTACGGCGTGACCCCACGGCCAATAGAAATAAAATATAATAATGCACAATCAATAAAAAGTTAAATTAAAATCAAATTATAATAATAGCCTCTATCTAGCACTGTTGGCGGCCTAGGCAGATCATTGAGCCACCAGCGATGATGCCGGTTTCATAGTTCATAGTATTTATTCATAACGTGACAAGTTACAGGTCAATTACATAGGTACCTTACACATCATCATCAGCCCATACACGTCCACTGCTGGACATAGGCCTCCCCCGTACGACGGCACAAATAGCGGTCCTGAGCCGCCTCCATCCATCGACTCCCTGCGACCGCCACGATGTCGTCGGTCCATCGAGTGGATGGTCTCCCATGTAGGGGGGGATTTGCCATAATCACCACGCTTGGCAGGCGGATTGGTGATCGCAGTGTTGGTGTTTAAAAATACTCAGACGGAAGCTGCTGCCCTTCCTCTGGTAGGTTCCCTTAGTCGGCTTTTACGACATCCACGGGTTGAGTTGGAGGGATCGATATTCGTACGCCGCGGCCCCACGGCCATCCTTACACATCATAAGGATTAAAATATAAACATTTATATGACACTGCATAGATTAAATTTAAAATTTAATTTATATAAAGTAATAATAATTGATAAGTTTAGGTAAATTAATTCAATTTAATTATTATACCGAATTACCATTTAATATCCGTGAATTCACGGATGTCATAAAAGGATTTTTCTACAAGCCATTGTTTTATCTTGTACTTAAAGGATTGTGTCGATGGCGCATTCACAATTTTAATTGGCAGGCGGTTGTACACTGTGAGCCCGATGAATCAACTTCGACATTTTTGTGAGCTTATGGGTTAGCGCTCGGAGTTTCTCAGCATTCCGCGTTTCATACCGGTGATCGTCTCCGAATCTCGCGTACGCACTCAAGTTTTTCCTTGCAAACATTGCAACGTGCAACATGACTAAAGAGGGAACAGTCAAAATTCGTAGCGATTCAAAGTAAGGGCGCGCCGATTCATCTTGCGGGATTCTAACGATAGCGCGAACTGCTTTTCTGTATTCAAAAGGCACGCTCCCAATCTGCTGTACGGCCCCAAAACTCTACGCCATACTGTAAGGTCGTATGTACGGACGCGAAGTAAAAACACCTAACGTAATCCCTATCTAATGTCGCCGACAGACGCCACAGAGCGATACAAGCCCGACTGATTTTTGAACATTATCTTCATTGCTGGTTGTATTGTATTGAAAATTGTTTATTATGTATTGTATGTAGCGCGAGACTATTTGTTTCTCTTTTACTCTTACATATGTGTTTACGTGTGAAAGAGATACGAAATCAAATCCTCATCACTCATCATCATCATTCAAGTCCTTAATTATGTTAACAAATCGCGAAAGGTTTAATTGTTCTCATCATTTGTAATTATAATGTTTTATATTTTTTAGGAGGGGATATAAATAATGTAGAATTACCACATCACGCTGAAGAAAAAACCGAAGAAATTGTGAGTTTTATCAATAATAATTCAACATTTTTGTTTAGCAACTTTTTTCCTAACTCATGCATGCAATCTTCGCAGATTTTACCTACTGTAGTTTTGTTTTTTCAACCGACTTCAACAAAGAATGTTCATTGTTCAGCTGTATGTTCGTCGATTTCTCCGTTTGATATGGACATATTTTGATAATTCTTTCACTATTGTATGGAAAATGATCCCGAGGTGGTCGCATAAAATTGTAGTCCTGAGGGTTTACTATTTTCCCGATAAACTTAAAAACGGTGTAAAATTAGGAATTCGAAGAGTTTTATTTGAAACAAATCAATCAAATTATTTATGTAACTATTAATAGTAACTTCTTGTATATTACATGCAGTGCACAGTTTACATAAATAAATAAATAATGCTGGACAATCCACACAGCATCATCTAGCCCCAAACTAAGCAGAGCTTGTGTTATGGGTACTAGATGACTGATGATCCCGAGGTGGTCCCATAAAAATTGTATCCGCAGTGGATTAGTATTTATCCTGAAAAACTTAAAAACAGTATAAAAGTAAGTTATTCGAAACGAAGTGTGGGAATACCTCCCACTCGATGGACCGACGACATCGTAGCGGTCGCAGGGAGTCGTTGGATGGAGGCGGCTCAGGACCGCTATTAGTGGCGTCGTTAGGGAGGCCTATGTTCAGCAGTGGCCGTGTACGGGCCGATGATGGTGAAGGTATTCGAAGTTATTATCATCGGGAATTTGAGGTCGGTTTATCGTTTTTTAATACACGCCAAATTATATTGTCAACAGATGGATCACATAGCAGTTTTAGACGAAGTACTTAGAATGCTGCTGGAAATAACCAACTCGTGTCTAACGCACCAACTCTCCAACAACCTAAACGTGGTCTACGCTTTACTGCATAAGAGACAACTCTTCCACGAGCATCGGAATCTGCCGATAGCGCAGAATATTGAAATGGTATGTAACTGTAGATAGATCGCCAACAATTTGTTATTTTGTAAATTTAAAGCAGTTAGAGTCATTGTTTAGGATTGAGCCTAAATATATCTATCCCTTTCTTGGGTCGCTCTCTTCTAACACAGCCACACAACGGTGCGTATGCGCTCTCAGTAATGTAATCAATATCAAATCACTTTAGCGTGTAACTAACTCAAAATAGTGTTTAAAACAGTGTAATAGCAACCAGTGATTCAATACAAGTGAAATCCCATAACAAAAGTCTTTCAATCATCCACAAATCTCATACAGTCATGTTTGTCTGTTTTTTCTTTGTAAAATCCCTTATGGTGTTTTTTTCTATGTGAAAGATTTGTGTGAATATTATAAGATAGATAGTGACGACATACGCCGCATTGGTCGTGGGGCCGCGGCGTACGAATATCGACCCCTCCAACTCAACCCGTGGCTGTCGTAAGAGCCGACTAAGGGAACCTACCAGAGGATGGGCAGCAGCTTCCTTCTGAGTATTTTTAAACACCAACACTGCGATCACCAATGGGATGATGGCAAATCCCCCCTACATGGGAGACCATCCACTCGATGGACCGGCGACATCGTAGCGGTCGCAGGGTGTCGATGGATGGAGGCGGCTCATGACCGCTATTTGTGGCGTCGTACGGGGGAGGCCTATGTCCAGCAGTTTTTTTTTTTAGTATGTACCTTCGTTTGACCACAATCTCACCTGATGGAAAGTGTTGATGCGGCCGATGTTGTATCACGAAGGTCTAGAAGACATTTGTTCACTCTTGTCTTGAAGAGACCCAGATTGTAATTCACCACGGAAAAAGTGAAGCAGGCAGCGAGTTCCATTCCTTAGCGGTGCGAATGATGAAGGTGGACGAAAACCGCTTTGTACGAGTGGATGGTATATCCACCTGATAAGGACGTGTATGGGCTGATGATGATGATGATGACGAGTCATGTTTGTCTGTTTTTTCTTTGTACAATCCCTTATGGTGTTTTTTTCTATGTGAAAAGTTTCACACAAACTATCACTATCTAATAATATTCACATATTATTGAAAAGTTTGTTCACACAAACTATCACTATCTAATAATATTCACATATTATTGAAAAGTTTGTTCACACAAACTATCACTATCTAATAATATTCACATATTATTGAAAAGTTTGTTCACACAAACTATCACTATCTAATAATATTCACATATTATTGAAAAGTTTGTTCACACAAACTATCACTATCTAATAATATTCACATATTATTGAAAAGTTTGTTCACACAAACTATCACTATCTAATAATATTCACATATTATTGAAAAGTTTGTTCACACAAACTATCACTATCTAATAATATTCACATATTATTGAAAAGTTTGTTCACACAAACTATCACTATCTAATAATATTCACATATTATTGAAAAGTTTGTTCACACAAACTATCACTATCTAATAATATTCACATATTATTGAAAAGTTTGTTCACACAAACTATCACTATCTAATAATATTCACATATTATTAGATAGTGACGACATCAAGTGTAACACCTACAAATACAAAATATTTTATTCTAGTAAAGTTAAATTATTATACATTGCATGGGTTTGGGACCCTCTTTTAAGTATAGAGATACCTGTGTTAGAGGGTTTTGTATTTTGTACCTACGGTGGAAATTAATAAATACAATTACAAAAGATAGATGGATGGATATATATATACATAATTCTTTTTTGTAACATACAAACACATAATACATACAGAAAAAAATGCTGTAAATCTATAAATGTAAATTTGCAGGTAATAGGCTACTTCTCATCACGTCTCCAAAGAGTACAAGAGGGCGCTGGCACCGAGCTGGGCGTTACCGAAGTACTGCAGACCATCAAGAAAGGGGCTGAGCAGTGGAGCACCGACAGACTGAAGGTATGAGCTTAGCAACTGCTGAATGGCATCATAAAGGAGATTGGGTAATGTATTTTGATACTTAGCTAACATAATGGAAAACATTAACAGGCTTACTTTCCGTAGAGATTTATAAATGAAGTGAAGATCGATTCTAGAGTTCAACTTCCAGGCGCATTTAAAATTCTTCAGTTACACAACAGTCATGTAAATAGTTCTCCAGCTTCGTCTTTAATCATGTATTTCCCCTTTCCTCCGCGGCGTCAAACGGAACAGACGTGTTGCTCTCTTAACTAAATATTTAATTAGAATATTAAAATTTACGACGCGGCCCCTGGGACTTCGCTGCCACTCCTCAACTTAGCTAGGGCTTCGCAGCGTGTCTTCAGACGTGGACTTGGTCGGCGAATCGCGTCGGGGCGCTCAAACATCTGCTGTGAGTTGAAACACACAATAAATTGCCTCCACTCGGGTGCGACCCCGCGGCGTGTTCATGATCCCCCAGCCGGGGCCCGCAACCACTACACCAACGACCCAGTAAGCGCTGCACTCAAAATTGCCGACCAGGTTACATAGTGTGTGCTACGAAAGCACTGTCTACGGCGTAGACAGTTCGTAGAGCATAGACTCCTCCCTCGAGCTACGAAGTGGCTACGCACTGTGTGACTCACGGAACGCGCTGTTTTCTATGAGATAACTATACCTAAGCCTTCAAACCGCGCTCCGCGTTTGGCTTACTTATTTCTTCTGAAGTTTGGCCATATTTTTACTGACGCTCAATTGTTTAGCCAGTCTCGATTGCTTTGGCTTACCCGAACATACATATATATGTATAATGATGCCTCTTAGAAGAACACCGCCTCCGAAAAATCCTGGATCACCGACACCAGCTGCAGACGTATTCCTGGCTACACCTGTGCAGCTGATACAATGCTCTTCAGAACCCAATCTTGCCACAGATAATCCTGCTGACTATGGCACACCTGTGGGAACCACGCCTACGACAATTTTCGGAAACACTAAGCGCAAGCGCCTAGAGTTAAACCACAAGCGACTAGAGCTGGACCCTGAAATTATTATAAATATGATGAATGATATGAAAAAAATGATTTCTGACTTTACGAATGAACAGAACGCCAAGTACGATACTCTGATCACGGTCGTGGAAGATTTTCGCTCTACTGTGGACTTTCTCCTGGCTAAAAATGAGACACTTCAGGCCCAGGTGGATCGACTGGACTGTGAAAAAAAGGAAGCCTCAGTCCACATCGAGTCCCTGGAGAGTAAGATTGAAAGCTTAGAACGTACCAATAGAGCCACTTGCCTGGAAGTGAGAAATATCCCTGCAGGCTCATCGGAAACTAAAAAGTCTCTGGCTGATACCATCTTGAATGTGGGTAAAGCGCTTAACGTTGATATACAGACCTCGGATATCAAAGACGTTTACCGTACCCGATCGAAGGATCCTAACAACAAAACAATTATTGTTGATTTATCAAGTGTCCTACTCAAGGAAACTATCTTAAATAAATATAAAAGGAACAATAGAGAACACAGTCGGCTCTCTTCCGAGAAGCTAAAAATCCCAGGGCCTTCAAAGCCAATCTTTATATCCGAGAACTTGTCAGCTAGATCCAAAAAACTCTTCTATCTGGCTCGAGAGTTTGCCAAGGCCCATGGTTATAAGTTCTGCTGGACCACTAATGGAAAGATTTTTCTTCGAGAGAGAGAGAATGGGCCTCTGACTCGGATTGAAAAGGAATCTGACCTGGCTCGTCTGTCTCCTGACAAGTGACTAGCCATTTACATGGAAATATCACTCAAAATTAGTTTAAGTATACCCTATAGTTTTGTTATTTTACCTTGTATTATTAACCTTGTTCCTTTTGTTTTCAAATGCACACTACTACACAAACTCACACTCATCATAACACACTACGCTTACACAACTCAAGCTAACCATGTGACTACTCTATACTTCGTCTATAATCTTCTTCTGTGCCAACAATTCAAAGTCTCTGCATCAGTGTTCGTCTCCGATCCCCAATTTTTTGAGCCGATGTTTGTCCTTACGATCCATTATGGATGAAATCATAGATATTGCTGAAGATATCGAAGAAATTTCTCTCTGCGACTCTTACATCTGTTCGCCTGAAAGCTGCTACCAGTATATAAAATCACAGACCTCACTTAAAATGTTACACGTAAACATAAGAAGCATAAATTGCAATTTTGACTCTCTGTTAGTTTTAATGCACAGAATTAACATTCAGCTAGACGTCGTCGTCCTTTCGGAGTGCTGGCTCAGCAAGTGCTCAAAGTTACCCTCGATCCCTGACTTCAATGCCTTTGCATCTAATCATACGTCTCAAAACGATGGTGTGGTGACTTTCGTACGAAATTCACTTTCCTGCAATGTTTTGTACCCAAAAATATTAGATTGTAACTCTATTCTATTAGAATTTGACAAAATTAGTACAGCAGTCCTTGCCATTTATCGCTCTCCATCTTTTAACAACATTGATCCTTTCCTTAATAGTATTGATGCTACTCTATTGCAACTTAATAAATTTTCATCTGTTGTCTTGACTGGTGACATCAATATTAACATCATCCCTAACTCTACTGACTCAAATAGTGATGGTTACCTCAATCTTATTTCTTCTCATGGAATGCTTCCTGCTTATGTATTACC
Organism: Eupithecia insigniata; assembly: GCA_947859395.1. Lineage (NCBI taxonomy): Eukaryota > Metazoa > Arthropoda > Insecta > Lepidoptera > Geometridae > Eupithecia > Eupithecia insigniata. Next base: position 5,714,222 of record OX402022.1, on the reverse strand, counting down.
CACGCGTGGTCAAAATTGTCTCGATCACGTCATGATTAGGTCTGCTCACTCAGCGGTAGCATTGGTTCTAGACTCATATCTCACGGATCATGCTCCTGCAGTCTTCTGTTTGCACATGAGATCTCAACGTAAGACTTTGAAGAATTTCATCAATAAACCAAATTTTGTAGCTATAGTCAAACAAATTGAGAAAACTAAGTTTGACATAATAATGGCTTCAGATGATCCTAATACAGCTGCTCAGGACTTTGTTAATCTAATCTCATCTGCAGTGCGCCAACATTCTAAAGTTATGAAAATCCCAAGCAGAAATCGTATTCTAAAGCCATGGATTACACCTGGCCTCCTCAGGTGCATCCGTCACCGAGATCGACTCTACAAAAGGTTGAATAAAAACCCTGGCAACCTATCTTTTAAACTTATATTTACACGTTACCGCAACTTCTGTAACAATATTCTAAAAAAAGTAAAGAAAGAATACGAGCGTCTTGAACTTGAGAGAGCTGGGAATGATCCAAAGGCCACATGGAAAGTTGTCAAAGATATTGCGAATCTTAAACGTAAAACATCATCTGCAGAAGAGCTGCTTACTGTATCTTCTAGCCCTGTAGATTCAGTTAACATAGTTAATAGCTTCTTTGCTAGCGTTGGACAGGATCTTGCGTCAAAAATCAACCGCCTTTCTGTCCCCTCTCCCTCTATTCCTAATACCAACCCATGTGCTTCAATGGCCCTCTTCCCAACTGACAAGGTTGAGCTTGCAAACATCATCTGCAACCTCAAAGATAAATGTGCTGTTGGCTGGGATGGCATACCAACCACAGTTATTAAAAACTCTAGACACATACTAATCCCTCCACTTGCTCACATTATTAACCTATCCATGTCATCTGGCATTTTTCCTGATGTATTCAAAAAAGCTCTTGTTCACCCTATTTTTAAAGCAGGTGACAAAATGTCTGTTAACAATTATCGTCCTATCTCGGTCTTAACGGTCTTATCGAAAGTATTTGAGAAAGTAATTAATAAAAGACTAGTACACTTCTTGAACACAAATAATGTTATAGCAAAGCAGCAATACGGTTTTAGACGAGGTAGATCTACAGAGGACGCAGTTATTGATCTTACAACTACGATTGCTCAAAATTTTGATACAAAACTGAAAACCTTGGGAATCTTTCTTGACCTCTCAAAAGCCTTTGACACTGTTTCTATTGCAATACTATTAGAAAAACTCTCCGCCATTGGGGTCAGGGGCGGTGTAAATGACCTCTTCAAGAGCTATCTCACAAATCGTCGCCAAATAGTAACTATAAACAATATAAGCAGCGAGGAAATAGCGATAAATTTTGGCGTACCTCAGGGAAGTGTGCTCGGTCCTACTCTTTTTCTCATCTATATAAACGATTTAGTTAATCTACCAGTGTTATGTTGCAGTATTTTCACATATGCTGATGATACGGCCCTGCTTGTTAGTGGACGAGACTGGTCTGAAACTCAATCTGCGGCTGAAACAGCTCTAAGACTGGTTCTTGTCTGGCTCTCCCAAAATCTTTTGACCCTTAACCTCTCAAAAACTAAATATATCACCTTTTCTCCAGCTTCTAGATCCCAACCTTCCCCATCGTTTTCCCTAAGTGCGCACATTTGTGAATCCTCAAGTTGCTGCCAATGTCCCAAGCTAGAGCGAGCTCCCTCCATAAAATATCTCGGGGTTTGGTTGGACAACACCATGTCTTGGAAACCTCATGTTGAAAGCACTGTCTCAAGAGTAAGAAAACTAATGTACATTTTCAAGAACTTAAGAGGTAGTGCTGACTTCTTTTGCTTGAAAATGGTCTACTTTGCACTGGCTCAATCGGTTCTCTCGTATTGTATCTCTGCATGGGGCGGTTCCATCAAGACCCTTATGATCCGAGTTGAGAGAGCGCAAAGAGCGGTTCTTAAAGTCATGACCTCTAAGCCAAGAGACTTTTCCACCTCAAGGCTGTATCTAATCTGCGAAGTCCTCTCCGTTCGGAAACTTTTTATACTTTCCATTATCTTGCGCAAGCACTCGCAAACCGTATTTGACCCCAATCTGGCAACAGTTAAAAGACGGTCTGATATTGTCTGCAAAGCTATACCCCATAAAACTGCAGTCGCAGGTCGTCATTATCACTACATTAGTAGTCGTGTATACAATAAAATAAACAAAATAATTAATATTTACCCACTCACAATATTTAAATGTAAGTGTAAATGCACTGATTGGCTTTTGTCAATGTCCTACGAGGATGCCGAGGAAATTTTAAAGCATCAAAAATGACCTAGTGGAATCCCACATACTCCCCTTTGTCACACACACACACATACACGTTCAGCGGTAACTCCTGTTGCCCGGCCTCTTATGAGACCGGTGTCCTCAGGAGCACCACACTCTCACATTACACTCACATACTCAACACACAACCCACACATACTACACACACACTACACGCACACATGGTAACTCCTGTTGCCCGGACTCATACGAGACCGGTGTCCTCAGGAGCAACATTCTCACTCAAATCATCACCGTATAAAATATAATCATTAAATAATTGTTATAAAACCTTGTCATGTATATAGTTATTTCTTTTTTATAGTTAGGATGGAGCAAATAATTATTTTGTTTGCGGAGGAGGGCGCTGACTCCGCTACACAGTTTATAACTTTTGCGGTAGTCAGCCCACAATTGTAACCACACCCACATTGTAATGTTCCTAATAAAGATTTTTGTATTTTGTATTTTGTATTGTATTTTTCAGGCAATTACACGCGTAATGCACACGCGATGGTTATATTTCACTGATCATCATCTTCACAACAGCCCATACACGTCCACTGCTGGACATAGGCCTCCCCCATACGACGCCACATTTCACTGATATTCGGTGATAATGTCCAATGAGTATATAATAACTATAATGTCGCTCGCATTCCTATACCTACCGTGTAAAGTATTAAAGTCGCCAATACTTCACGGAGAATGCCTAATAGGAAAATCAGCGACTCACGACGTTAGGTACAGGACTCTTGGACATGTCACAAAATTCAAATTACATAAGTAAAATTCGGAAATAAAGTGACCACTTTGATTTTTTGTTCACTTCAATCTTTTTAAAGTAAAGAAGCGAACAAGACACCTTTACCTTGTTAGGATGTTAGTTTTCGAGTTGGAGCAAAAGTCGTGCCCATGCTTACTGCACGTCATTGGTCGCTGATGATGACGAACGTGGCGTGTGCACATTGTGAGAAAATTTCAGTCTTATTCTGTCTCTTTTGCAGGGTTGGCATGATTAAAACAAATGGTTTTAAAACACATGTTTAAAACAGTTTGATTTTAAACCGTGTTTTTTATCACACGTTTAAAAACACAGATTAAAACAAGTTTTAAACATTGTATAAAACGATGAGAAAAAAACAAGCTTTAAAACTACTTTTCATTGCGAATGAATGATATAAAATGAAAGTAATATTTTTTTGATAAGTTATTTATTCAGTCAAACAAAGATCTAAGTACCTACCAAGTACCAGGATTTATATGGGTAATGGGATAAGATAACACGTATTTTTGAAACATGCATTAGATAGTATAGAATATTAAAAATTTCAATTTAAAATCAATCAAAAACAAAATTACCTATATTTAATAAACATTATAAAATCAAAATTGTTTGTCAGTCAGGAGAGTAAGACAATATGACAAGATCAAGATAACAATTATTTTTTCTTTTCCTTATTAAGGTATTTAAAAACTGTAACAAGTTTTGCAGCTTTCTCTGTACCCAGTTTATTTCGTACGTCAGAATGAATAAATCCAAATGTTGAAAACAGTCTTTCAATTCCAGCACTTGAAGCTACAGCAGTGTGAAGCTGAGCCACTAAGTTCATTGTTTGACCATTAATTTGTTTTTTTAATGACTGCCACCATTCGAGAGGTCCGACCTGATTTACTACATGATCTTCAAATAGAAAGTTATGAAAGGGATCTGTCATTGCCCTGTATTTAACAGCATAGGGCATTGCCTCTTTGTGATAAGCTTCTATAAATAATAAAGCCTCAGAAATATCTTCACTCGTGAGTTTTTCACCCCTGTACTTAGGATGTAGTAAGTTTGCTGCAAAATGAGCTGGAGACATTGCCATTTCATAACGAGCTTTGAACTTCCTTAAATCATCCAATGAATACTCGGTCTCACGCAGTCGTACATTCTCTCCCTCAAACATATTTTTAAGCTCTATCCATGCTTCAGTCACTTCGCCAATACAGCAGGATGTCTTTTGGGAGATGTCAAGTGTAACTGCGATGTTTTCCAGTTTTTTGTAGAGAGCCTGGACTTGTTGCTTCAGCGCCATGTCATTTACTTTCAATGAAATTGACAGATCTATAGCAGTTGAATGATTTAAGCATATATCTGACATTATATGCCAATTTTCTAATAACACTTTTAAGCAGTCAGCCATTGTGTTCCACCGTACCTGTTGTGGTATAACAATTGCTTTTCCACCAGCTTCTTTATATTTGGCAGATGCAAAGTGAGTGTATTTGAAGTACCGCATTATCGACTTAACTTTATCAGTAATATCTTCTGCATTCAAATCCTTTGCTAGAAGGTTTAATATGTGTGATGAACAGCCGTATGTAAGTATATCCTCGTGAGAAGCTAGTTCTTCCTGTTGGGCTAAATCTCGTCTCATACGGCTCATATTTGCTGCGTTCTCTGTCACTACACTTCGCACCGTACATTTGTAAGTTTCACATTGTTTTATTGCCGCAGTAGTAACTTTAACCAAGTAGTCAGCTGTATGGCTTTCGGCTCCTGTGTCTATTGTATCAATTAAATGATATGAGTCTGTCAACACATCGGTAACACAGACACAAACTATCGAGTCCTGCCTGACATTACTCCACCCATCAATTGCCAGATTAACAACTTTGTTTTTCAATTCATTTTTTACGGCTTCTTGAGTCGAGTTGTAGACTTCGTCGAGTAGCTTGCTAGCAATTTGTTTGCGGTTTGGAGGTTTATATCCTGGGCGTAAAATTTCCATTAATTTCAGTAACTCTGGGTGTTCTACGTGGTTAAAAGGCGTGTTAGTAGCAAACATATAACGAGATAATTGTAAATCAATTTTCTTCTTATCTTCTTGACTTGTAGCAATAATAAATCTTTTCATTGAAATGTTCACGCTCGCGCTGCTGTTGGTACTGGCATTTTTAGATTGAAGAGTAGTAACAGAAGATGTGGGTGTAGCAGAAGAATTATCTGAAGATCGGGAAGAACCAGCATCACTCAACAACTCCTCCTCCACGTCCCTGTCCGCGTCAAGATTTGCGTCAGTGTTAGAACCGGTGGTGGTGCTACATTGCTGGAAGTGTGCCTCCATTCTTTTCACAAGTCCAACTAGTTCTTTCTTACATTTTCTGCAACGCACCCTATTGGTCTTCAGTGTGGTATTTTCTTGGGGGATCGATGTGAATTGTTCCCAAATTGCATGCTTTTTGCGTCCTGGAGTTGACATTTTTATGAGGTGTTATCAGTCGCAGAATTAATAATGAAATGAAATGTGAGAAAGAAAGGCACTCGTATTTATAGAATTCATATTAAGTAATTCCCCGCCGGTAAAGTCCCGTTAGGAAAGTCCCTAATGGATGGCTGTCGAATGGAATAGTGGTTATTTTATTCCCCTCATTTAAATATAAATATTAGGGATGGGCCTAACTTCGGCATTCTTCCGAAATTCGGTTGAAATGCCGAACATTCGGTATAAGAAAAGAGTGAAATAGTTGCACAATTTTGATTTTAAGATTAATAAAACATAAAAAAAATCAAATCTGTCATACTCACTCATACCTGATTAAATAAATAAGCCTTTTACATAATTTAAAATCATGGTAATTTATTTATTAATCAAGTAACTAACTGTCATTATCAGTTTCCTTTTTCGACATTTCAATCTTAAGTTTTAGAATTAAAAAATCAAATTCAATAAGTTCTTATTAAATTAGGAAGTCTTATGATTTGAATCAAATAAACTTTTTGAAAATTCAATATATTAATTACTTATAGGTATATTTTATTGTTGTTTGTTAGTTGTTACCATATAAGTGCAGAATAAAAACCGAACTTCGGCATTTTTGATTTTTACCGAATGTTCGGCCGAAATTCGTATTCGGTTCAAACCACATTCGGTCCATCACTAATTAATAAATATTGGGGGTGCCCCTATTCATAGAATATAATTTATAGTTTATAGGTATTTCCTAGGTATTTCCCCGGCGGTATAGTCCTGCTAGGAAACATTCAGGGTGAATGTAAATCGTTTAGTAGTGATTAGAGATACGCAACATAAAATAAATGTTTATCCATTGATCGTTTTTTGTCAATATTTATTTTACTATAGAAAATTTGAAAAGTCAAAAGATCTAGTCTGGAAATGAAACATTATAGGTCGAATTAATTTAAAATAATGCCCTAAACTAAAAAGGACAAAAAAAAAAACAAAAAAAACAAAACAAACACTTGTTTAAAACAATTTGAACTGTTTGTTTTATAAAATTAAAAAAAAACTTTTTTTTCCAACCCTGCTCTTTTGCGGTGAGGACGTGCGGACAACGACAAAAAAATTAAAAAATACTGTTGCGCTTATCACTGCGAGCTTAACCCAATCATAATATGGGATCAGTTTAAGTAAGGGTTACGTGGCTCAAAAAAAAAATACTTACAAATAGAAAAGTGTATAAAAATTAGCAATAATACTTCCGGTGTTTAAGTAATCGAATTTTAAATGTTTTTAATTATTTTTGTATGATAAAATTTGCCTTTATTTTCTACTAAGTTATGTAGCTACATAATTATCATGTAGGTAGGTAAAATATATATGGTTTGTGTAGTGAGCAATATTAACGCAGCCCAACATTTTTAAAGAATGGTCACGCCCGCAGACCAATCCTGGTCACTCACGGTGCTAGTGCCGTACTTTCACTGTCCATACAAAACTGCAGTCCTTATCAAAAGTGCAATAACTCGGTCCGAGCTACTTTCGAGAAAAACGAAGTAAGATTTTATTTTACCAAATCCAAAATATAAGAATGAAAAAATATCTAGTAACAATTCCGCGTATAACCCACTCTGATAATATTCATCAGAGTTGTCAACTAGTTATCGTAGTTTTCTAGTTTCGTTTAAACTAGTTGACAACTAACTTTGATGAATACTATCAGAGTGGGTTATACGCGGAATTGTTATTAATTATTTTTTCATTCCAATATTTTGCAATGGATTTCCGCATAGTAACGCCTGAATCTATTATTTATTTTTATTTACCAAATCCCTTAAGATTTATTAAATAAAAAAAAAACATTGTTTATTGCCTAAAAAGTACATGACATTTATTTAAGGCTCTCATTACCAATATAAGCTATTCTTAAAATAACTTTTAGTTTGGTAGTGAGTGCTTCCCCTTACAATAATTACGAATACATAGTTATTGTACAAGTCGTGAATGTTCGTCATAAATAATAAAGCTATTGCGGTTATGCTTATAAAAAGAACTGGATCGGCTATAGATAAGTAAAAACTTAGATGAAAATATAGAGCTCGTTTTACTGATCACAAATATGTCTTTAACTCTTATTGGCGCGAAAACCGAGTTATTACACTTTTGATAAGGACGGCAGAATAGTGCAAGAGAAAGCGCCTTATATTAGATATTTTCAGCGAACAGAGTATAGACCAGATTTACTTCCCACCCTGGCCTACATTCACTAATTCATCTCCTATCGTTGCCGGTCATCATTTTGTTTTAAACATCTGAATTGAGACCAGGAGGGCAGTTCTTGCAATATATCTAATCGATAAATATGGCAAGAACTGTCAAAATATCGAGTGATAAACAAGCGTATTCTGGAAAATCTGCAATTCGATATTTATCGACGGTTTTTCTTTGATGAGTTGCTCGATAAGTGGCACGAGAATGCAGTTTTTGGCGGATATCACATGATATTTTTATCCCGTGATAATGAGTATCACTCGATAAAGTATCACGTGATACGCAGTATTGCCCCCCTACCTACAAAAGATTGTCGTAGATCGAGGCCCTCTGCTACAGCAGAGCACAAATATGTGTATTCAAATATAGGCTTTAAGTCGTAAAATTTAGATGCATTTCATATTGACGGCATAGATGACAGAAAGCTCGCGGCTAACTCGTTTGAATCTTGTAGGTAGACTTTTGTCGCTTTAAATGTAGCTAAAGCTAACGAGTTTCAGCCCATATTTGAATGTACACATTTCTGCAGCACCTTCATGTGCGAAGAGCTTAATAGGTACTCTAATGTTATCAGTCTTTGTCTCATTAAAGAAGTATTAGTATAAGTAGGAAGACATTTCTATTATAAAATACTTCAAATAAATATCCTAACTAATATTATAATTTTATTTTGTTTGTCCTTCCTTCACGCCCTAACTATGCAACCAATCGACTTGATTTCTGACATAGATTTAGTTGAAAGGATGGAGAGTTACATAGGCTACTTTTTGTCCTGGTAAAACATCAAATTTGGATATTAAAATTTGGCACACTGGTAGAAAATGTCCTAGAATAGGTATAGCATATTTTGATCCGACTTCAAAAAAGGATATACTCAAACTCGGTAGGTCCCATTTGTTCTATGGAACATGACGTAATATAACAATTTGAGAAAATATTGTCCCTATTTGTACTATAGAACAGTTTGTACTTTTTGTCTTAAATTGTTCCATAGAACAAACTAAGTAGATATATAAATTTTTGATAGTGAACTGTACCTGGTATTAACGTCAGTGATTAATGTCATTCACGTCTTATATATCTCATCATGGAAGAATTTGGGAAAAGCGATTCCCATTTAGTTCTGCGCATTCACAGACAAATAAAAACAGGAGCAAAAGCTAGTATGTAGTTCTATAGTACAAATAGGGACAATATTTTCTCAAATTGTTATATTACGTCATGTTCCATAGAACAAATGGGACCTACCGCTCAAACTCATGAAAATCGGGAAAAAAACATTTTTATCCCCCTAAAAATCTGAAATTTGAATTTAATGCGGGTGAAACCGCGGGGAACAGCTAGTATATTTATATATAAACTTATAATTCAAACGTTTCTTTCCAGAAATTCCCCGACCTAAAATTCCGCTACGTCGAGGAAGACCGGCCGGAAGATTTCTTCACGCCCTACGTTTGGGCGCTCAACGGGACTTACGGGACTGTCCACTGGGCCAGCGAGGGCGGCACTAGAGCCCTACAGCATTTACTGAACATAAACATGATGTAAGGCACATAGGTGTGCGAGTAAGATAATAATGTGTGGTGCAGATAATGAAGTGGAAACAACAGATGAAGAATAATGACATAATGATAATAATGAAGTGGGAGAGAGGAGGTAGCCAGATAACGTCATGGGATCTACAATAAACATAACATGAAGATAACGTGGTTTGTGGAAATTATGTGAAAACTACAGATATGATGTGGATAATGATGTGTGATGCAAATAATGATGCGGGATCTACAGATATGATGAAGATAATGATATGGGATCTATAGATATAATGAAGATAATGATATGGGATCTACGGATATAATGAAGATAATGATATGGGATCTACATATATAATGAAGATAATGATATGGGATCTACAGATATAATGAAGATAATGATATGGGATCTACATTGATGTTGATAATATCGTGTGATGGAAATAATAACAAGGGGCCTAAACGTATGGTGTAGATAATGAAGTGAAATCTACGGTGTCTATCTATTTCATGGAATCTACATTCCTATATTTATTTATGTTAATGATAAACACACGAATTGTTAATTGTACCTACTTATTATTATTTAATTTTAGTGTTTCTGTAAATTTTGTAATCTATCACTACCAAAATTGTTGTCCACACTACCCAAAGGTTAGCAGGCAGAGAGTGCTATCTAGCATTATGCTCGCCTATGTACAACTTTTGTGCAATAAATTATATTCTATCTATCTATGTACATAATGATGTGGGATCCAAATTAGGGTATAGTAGCGTGAAATCTACAGATGTACGTTAGTGACACGGTATTGTTAAAGGTGTGGAAATCGTGAGAACCAAACAGGGTTTAATATAGATAATGATGAGCGACGTTTTCAAAATACCCATTTTAAAAACGTCGCTCGTCATATTGTGATGCGATTCTCATTTCCAGAAGACCAATTAAATGTATTGTGGTTTGTTTAAAGAGTGGTGATGTTAATAATTCTGGCATCTTGCGTTGGAACGTATTTCAGACTTTCCACGTGACTATCGCCCGTGTGGGTGGTGCCTAAGAGTCTGTGTGATAATTCCAGATAACGATATCTTGGGATATTTGTAAATATGTACATGTTACACAGTAAAAATTATGAAGAAATTACAAAAGGATTAGCAATGAACTGAGTAATATTACGAAAAGGCAAAATAATTTTGAGTATTTTTTTTAAATGAGTAGAATCTAATAATGTAGTGAAACGCATTAAGCCCATCACAGACGTAGCTATAATACCTATCTAGCAATATGAATCATAGCAAGGCATAGCGCGATATATTTTCTATACAAATCTTCGAGTGACCACACACGCAGCTATAAATACTGTCATTGCTTGCTTTATAGCTCTGTATATTACTATATAGAGCCGTGGGGCCGCGGCGTACGAATATCGACCCCTCCAACTCAACCCGTGGATTTCGTAAGAGCCGACTAAGGGAACCTACCAGAGGATGGGCAGCAGCTTCCTTCTTATTTTTTCAAACACCAATCCTCCTGCCAAGCGTGGTGATTATGGCAAATCCCCCCCTCTACATGGGAGACCATCCACTCGATGGACCGACGACATCGTAGCGGTCGCAGGGAGTCGATGGATGGAGGCGGCTCAGGACCGCTATTTGTGGCGTCGTACGGGGGAGGCCTATGTCCAGCAGTGGACGTGTATGGGCTGATGATGATATTACTATATATTATAGCTACGTCTGTGATGGGCTTTATAATGATGTGTATCTATCATTATGTGTAATATACTCTACATGCCTAATTCAATTTCAAATTAATCGATGTAATTTAAACCTAAGTGAATTGACGAGAAACTGATAACACCTTACTTTAGATTAACATTGAGTTAACCACTCTTATTGTGTATTTCTTTTTCAATAAATATTTTCATTTCATTTAATTTCATATACATACACTTAGGAAGAATCTATGAAAGGTCACAAAAACATCGAAAATGTTATGTTTGTCCGGGGCGAAAATAAAACAAATATGTTTAAGGTCGCTGTGCATAGCGTGCTAAGCGTGTGCCGCAGTGTGACAGCGGCTTTATTTCATACACATTATTTTGTCGTTAGGGAAAATTAAAAAGTATGTAACGCAGAAATCTGTGACTTTGATTGTTATCCAAACGTTTATATTACTGAAATACTAGCGTTTTTCCGCGGCTGCCACTTAATTTTCTGGGAAAACCTATTATGGAGCTGGAGGTCCATGCTCAATTGCGTATGTATGCAAAATACTTCACATATGTACATGGCCACATTAAGTAAAGTTTGTGAGAATGGATGTTTGTTCCTCTTTCACGCTAAAACTAAACTGATTGGGCTGTAATTTGATAAGGGTAATTGGGTATAGTTTGGGACATGAAATAACATAAACGCATAGGCACAGTTCATCCAAAAGTTAACTTCGTTAATCGTTAATTAAAGAGTTAATTTCGATAATCGGTAGAGCGTTAAATTCTTGAAAATATAACGCAAAGTTAACCATTTAAAACTTCTACTTTTTTTAAGCTGAGAGAAAAAAGTACATTAAAAAAGTAGAAAGATTTATAGCTAATGGGCCTGGCAAAAGTACGTCGCCCACTTCCATTGAGATCTATTTAAAAAAATAACTTGTTTCGGGATATGAAGTGTCGAATTTCTAGCGAAATGCATTTATTTGTTCTAGACATTCTAAATTATAAAAAAAATTGAATTGTACTTCCGCCTTTATAAACGGCACTTTTTCACTGAGCCGGAAATTTTCAGTGCTTATGTTTATTTTTTTCGGTTTACTTTTAGTACTAGTAACTATATCAATATTTTTACGGTATTGGTATGTAAAGTGCATGTTCTATTTAAATAAATCTAAATAACATTATGCTAACAACATGTAATTTTTCGGCTAGGATAAGTTTGCCCTTTCATTACTTAATATTTTATTACTACACTCGTACAAATTGTTTACATAACTCATTCCTTAGTTATTTAACCATCATTGACATAAATTTTGTCCCCCTGAAGCGAAAAACTTGCGACGATTTTTTACAACAGGCGGAACGATCTGATATTCGGTGGCGATTCACCGCGCGGCGGGGGCGTTCTAGTACTACCCATGGTATAAAACAAGGTGGGTATGCTATTCCGAGACACTATGGTCACGTGTGGGTGGCTCAAGGCTTCGTCATCGACGCCATCCGCGAATGAGACAATGAATCAGTTTCCTGGTGATACCAGTAGCGTAAAATCGTAACTTCCCGAGGTCCTGTATGTATCTGATAAAACTATGTGGTTTCGTATTTACCAATAATTTATCACATTAACTCGTGTTTAACTAACGCTGTTTTGACTGATTTTAAAAACATTATTGACGATTGTAATTTTGTATTGATTTTTCAATTGACCCTTATCATATTTGTTTCCCAACTTCTACATTTTGTTGAAATAAAGTGGCAACTAGAGACTGACGTCACCTTGAGCCACTTTGCATACATGGTACTACCAAGTATGCAAAGCGGGCACGCGAGTCGAGATATCATATCGTTCACCGCTCCACTTGCCGACAGTCGCCAAACATACGAGCGTGGCGCCATGATGGGTAAATCAAACAAATAGAATGACAGCACGTCAACAAACGACAAATGTAACGGACTAAAGTTGACGGAAGTTCAATTTAACGGAAGTTAACAAGAGCGTTAATTTTTATGAAGGTAACTTAATGTTAATCCTTTAAGCAAATTGTTAACTTCGTAAATTAACGATTAACGGATTTACGAGTTAATAATGCCCACCTTTGCATATAGGTTACTTTTTATCCCGATAAAACGCGGGCGAAGACGCGGGCAGCAGCTAGTTTTCAATAAATCTAACTTTTAAATTGAATACTACTTATGTGAGAAGTTTGATGACCATATAAATTAGTTTGAAACGTAACATAGATTTAAGAAATTATCTTTCTTCCATAAAGTACCTTAAATAATGTTTAGATTAGAACATAACTGGAAGATGCAAGTTCGATTTTCTACTACCTATAACCATCACGACACCATTATGTTATTCTTTCATAACAAATTCTAGTACATTCTAGATATTTGTTCTACTTTACCTAGTAGAAATTGTTTTTTTTTAATTATAGGCACCAACTAAGTTATTTATTCAAACAGTTTTATTGATTTCTGTAGAATATTACTTAATAAATTAATAAACAACTATTAAATAATAAAATATGGTTTCATTTTTTCTACACCCTTTCATCATCATCAGCCCATATACGTCCACTGCTGGACATAGGCCTCCCCCGTACGACGCCACAAATAGCGGTCCTGAGCCGCCTCCATCCATCGACTCCCTTGGCTCTACACCCTTTAATGATGTCGTGTTAAATTTTTTGACTGTTTCTCAAAAAGATTACCTTTTTGAGGCAAAGTTCAACAATAAAAAAAAAAAAATTATAGAAGGTATAAAAAAAGAAACAAACATCCATCTGGATAAATCATCTCGAAGTATCGAAACACAACTTTTAAATACCAGAACGAGATGCTATAAATACGTAAGAGTTTGTAGCTCATTTTATTTCGGATCTTTACTGAGTTTTATAACTGTTTAATTTCCATTTGTTCTTCTTTCTTACTATATTAAGGCGCACAGTGATGCGACTCTAGCGCCACTCTTTATTTTTTTCTTATAGCAGGTGAGAATTTTTGGTAATTCTTTTCCATAACGAGGAAAATAATTACCAAAAATTCTCACCGCCAATTGCTAATACCCGGTATAAACTATTTTTCGATACCTGCAGCAGACAATGCGTGCAAGAGCATTTAGCAGAAAATGGTTTATTGCGTTTGGTGGCCACCAAAACCAATAAACCATTTTCTGTTTATACTAACTGAAACAAAACTATTACAGAGGTGTCGAAAAATAGTTTATACAGGGTATTAGCAATTGGCGGTGAGAATTTTTGGTAATTCTTTTCCATAACGATAATATAAGAAAAAATAAAGAGTGGCGCTAGTGTCGCATCACTATGCGCCTTAAACAGCTCTGTAGACTTAACAGCTCTGGTCTTGAATAGGGTAGACTCATGGACGAAGTATCTACTAAAGTACGCCGTACCTAGAAGTTCTTTGGGGAGAATTCTTGAAACTAAAACGGTCACGGGCTTGCTACTAGTATTGAATACCTACAAGGATACAACGAATGAACAAAAAAACTAATCTTATACTTAATAAATCCTTTATAATTTTATTACGATTAAAAGAAAGTCAGTGATGAATCAGAATCAGAATCAATAACTTTATTTCTTTAGGCTTACAAAGTAAGCACTTAGACAAGTCAAATTTTATACTATAAACATAGTTATTATTATCAACTAAGAAATAAGGTGTTATTGATATTCTCTTCACTTAAATATTTTGTCCACTAGTGGAAGAAGTGAAAAAGAAACCACTAGCACATTTATAATATCACTTAAGTGTCTAATACATTGTTATTTTGCCTATCTAAATCTAAATTTAATGCGATTTAGATACATGTCAATATTTCTATAAAGCTAAACAGAACATTGAATTTCTTACATACTATTGACAGTGCGGAACGGAGCGACATCTGGCCAAGCATTAACATCCTTGATGTAATCATCTATGGAGTAAAAAGCCTTCCTGATAATATTTTGTTTAATGTACTGTTTAAATTTACGAATAGGGAGTTCAGTTGCTTCAGATGGCAGCTTATTATAAAAGCGCACGCAATTGCCCATAAATGATTTCCCTACTTTTCGTAATCTATATGCTGGGATGTGTAATTTGTTCTTGTTTCTTGTACTTCTATTGTGAACATCACACTTTTTCAAAAAGCTATCTCTATTTTTGTGCGTATACATTAGATTTTCATAAATGTATTGCGATATTACTGTCAAAATATTTATTTCTTTAAATAAATCCCTCAAAGAGTAGCGTGGCTTTAATTTATAAATTGCGCGTACAGCCCTTTTTTGAAGAACAAAGATAGCCTGGATGTCAGCTACCTTTCCCCAAAGCAAAATACCATAGGACATAATACTATGAAAGTAACTGAAATAAACTAACCTAGCTGTATCTTCATCGGTAATATATCTAATTGTACGAACTGCATAGGCTGCTGAACTAAGTCTGCCTGCGAGAGCATCAATTTACGGTTTCCATTAAAGAGTGGAATCAATATGTAACCCTAAGAAAACAGTAGAATCTACAAAGTGAACAATCTCATCCTTTAGCATTATCTTAGTTGGAAATTCTTTTACATTTGGTAACATGAATTTAATGCACTTTGTTTTTTTAGCATTAAGTAAGAGGTTATTGGCGGTGAACCAATCTAGTACGTGTGAAAGCGAATCATTTACGTCGTCATAATTACATTTATTTCTGTCAACTTTAAAAATCAGTGAAGTATCATCAGCAAATAAGACTATATCACACAGATCTTTTGCTAAAAAGGGGAGATCATTTACGTATACTAAAAATAAGAAAGGACCTAATATTGATCCTTGCGGGACGCCTAATTCAATTTTTGAGCCCCTAGATCTTTCTTTGCCAATAGCTACTTTTTGAACTCTATCAGATAAATATGATTGCATAAGGTCCAGTGCCTTGTTTTGAATTCCATAGTGACTCAATTTTCTAATTAATGTACCCATTACCAATTAATGTATCTACACAATCAGAAGCCTTAGATGCTTTGATGGAACGTGTAAAATATATGTAACATATGTGGTATTATAGATACTGTGTGTACAAGTGTAGGTCTTTACGACGTTACAAACAATGGCGGGAGTAAAATAAAAATATTGTCAAGTAGTAAGTAAAAAGCTACCCACAACTGTATTGTCCACAAGAGATCTAGGTAATAATGAACACTTTTTCTTTATAATTAAAATTATTTGCTTATTACTTAAAACTTATTTAACATTTTTATAACTCTTACTTAAAATATTTATATACATTTTATTTTTTAAGAACTTCTTTGTAATAAGTTCTTATAAAAATAAGTTAAAACATTAAGAAATTAAACTAGTATTTACAATTGAAACAATTGAGCTAACTGCAGACTGTTGCAAACAATCTACAGATAGCTCAACTGGTCCATATCAATACCAGTCGGAAGCGTCCCCAAGACGCTGGCTTTAAAGTTAAAACTAAATTACCTTTAGCCAATTCCATGGTAAGATTGTAATTATACTCTAGCTTGTTTATTTAACATTAATCTAAACAGGTGTAAGTAAAAAAAAAAATTACAACTTAAACTAAATCAACTTAAAAAATAATGGTTAGTGTTAACATTTCAAACGATATTATTAGGAAAGTGCTCAATGCCTTTAACAAATTAATACATAAATAATTATGTTCATTATTTTACTTTCATTTGGCTTAAAAACAGCAACCTTATCAAATAAGAAAATTGCACAAGGATTTTTAAATGTCACTATCATTATTGACGATATCTGTGACGGTCTGACAGTCGACGACGACACAGGTGGTTGCGGGTTTGATTTCCGCGTTTAGATAATTTTAACGACCTGAAGATATTTGTTCTATTGATTTGGATAAAAAATAAAACTGGCCAAGCGTGACTTCAACTTGCACACGGAAGTTTCCGTACATCGCACATAACTAATTCGGAAAAGGAACATCAGAAAACGGTTTTTTTTTTTAAATCGATAAAGTTTAAAATAGTCATCTTGACGCCAAGTTCTGACCGCGCCCGACGTTGCTTAGGTAACTTCGGTGATCGGTACTCAACCTGGTATGGACGTTGGACCCTTTAATTATTAAATTTATTTTATTTAAAATTTTATTAAGTTTATTTAAAGCGTCAGCAGTTATGCACCCTCACAAAATTGATATTGTCTACCTATTACAGTTCATGAGATTAGAGCCTTTAAAAGTAGAGCAAAAATTGCAAAAAACATTTTTTTTTGTATGGATGTCTCCTTTTTTAATATTTATTTTATTTTTATTATTATATCAACAGATCCAAGATAAATAAATACACATTCTGTGAATTTCATCTGTCTAACTTTTACGGTTCATGAGATGCTCGCTGAAGGACGGACGAACAGACAGTAGAGGCTTAGTTAAAGGGTCCCGTTTTCACCCCTTCGGGTACGGTACACTAAAAACGATATAATTAATTCAGTAGATGATGTCCTAGCGTAGCCGAATTTCGGTCATGGCGGCTACTTTAACCGGAAATATTTAAATATGCAATAAATAATAATTTATTCTGAATCAGATTCTGACTTGACCTTGTGTTTCTCTTTCATGTGTTTATTCAACATATATTTTTGAGTATATTTTTTCGTACATAAATTACAGGCAAATGGCGTTTCTCCGGTGTGGATTCTCATGTGTGCTACAATATTATCTTTATGAATAAATTTTGTATCACATAACGAGCAGGAATATTGTTTTCCTTGGTGTACACTCATATGCCGAATTAAATGAGGCTTTTGATCATACTGTTTGTCACAATCATTACATGCATATAACCTTTGTCCGGGGTGCAGTAGACGCATGTGTGTTATCAAATTTTTCTTTCGAGAAACGCGTTCGTTACATACACTGCACTGAAATGTATATAACTCTTTTCTATTGGTCTTTGTCTTATTGTGACTTCTCAAGTGTACAAGCAAAGGTGATCTATTATTAAAACGTTTATCACATAAATGGCAGGCAAGAGGGAGCAATACTTTATTGTGAAACTTCATGTGTAAATCTAAACTATATTTAGATTTATAGCGTTTGTGACATACGGAGCAGTGGAACGGCTTTTCTCCAGTGTGAACTAACGTATGCTTAGTTAAATTTTGCATGGTCTGAAATTTTTTGTTGCATTCCTTGCAGGCAAAAGCTTTTCCTCCAAGATCGCCCTCTCCAGTGTGTAAGACCATATGTCTATTTAAGTGTGTCTTTTCATTGAATCTTCTCTGACATACGGTACAGGGAAAAGGCTTTTCACCTGTGTGAGTCCTCATATGTGGGAGTAGATGTTGCTTATGCCTGAACTGTTTATTACATACAGTACAGGCAAATTCCTTATTATCAGAATGACACCTCATGTGCAGTACCAAACTCTGTTTAAGCAGTAGTTCTTTGTTGCAAACATCGCAGACATATTTTTCTTTAGTATTTGTATGTATTTTCATATGCCTTTTCAAACTTATCTCATATTCAAATTTTTTACCACAGACAGTACAGAGAAAATTTGCAGGAGGTTTTTGTTTACTAAATCCCCTTTTTATACATTCTTTAAGTATTAAGGTCCCAGAGTTCCCTGTTTGCTTCTCTTCTGTATATTCCTCTGGGACTTGTATTGGTTCTTCTTTAATAGTAACCAGAAGAGGTACATAATATGTCGTTGACTCTATGGTCAAGGCCTGCAAGTGAATCACTGCCATGGGTTGCTTCAGTCGCAGTTGGAGCTGAGTGACAAGCTCATTAGTTATCTGAAAACAACACCGATAGTTTAAAAAACTTTAGATACACGTCATAGGCGAGTTCAGGAGCGCTCGTCTCCGCTGGCTAGGACACGTGTAGAGAATGAAGGAGTATCGGACTACCAACAATCAATAACAGCAAACCATCGGGGCGGAGACCAGTCAGCCTCCGCCCTAGGTATCGCTGGATCTTGTCTAAGTGCTTATTTTGTAAGCCTAAAGAAATAAAGTTATTGATTCTGATTCTGATCGACGAAGTTGAAGCTGATCTCCACTGACTCGACGTCACTAGCTGACGAGAGACACTACTTATATTTTAGGTTGTACCTATCCTATCCTATAATACACAATTAGGTTTGATTTGTAGCTCTCCATAGTATGTTTATTTGTTATTTAGAGTTAAATTAAAGTTTTCTTTGTTTGGTCAACAAGCAAGTAATATTCCAAAATTTGAAAAGCGACTGGCTGCTGAAACAAAGTTTATAACTTGTTCGGGAGGGAGCCTATAGATGGATTCATTTTATATATTTGTAACTCAGGTTGTGTCAATTATGTGTTTATATTAAGCTAGATAAATTATATATCCTTCGTTAAAGATCCTTTTAAAACTTTGTCTGTGTTACATGTCTAATCATTATTTAAGTGACGTTTTTGTAGATATGGCATTTGATAACCCAATATTTCCACTATCGGTATGCGGTCGATGAGGGACATACCGACCATGGCGCTATTTAAGTACCTAGTTGTAATAAATACGCCAAACATAAATAAGATAAGACAAAAATCCTTGTGCATGCGTGACTTAATCAAACAACTAAGCCCCGAGTTCGGTTAGTTAGACTATAGAACGCGACGTCATCGTTGCGTATCATTTGTATGGGATTTGCGTAGTTCCACGTCCCCACTCTAGAGGCGATGCACCAAATCCCTTAGGAAAATAAGATTCCTCGATAGTATCGCCAAATCGAAATCAGGGCTCTGCTTCTTCTTTCAGTGAAACCATAAAATAAATCAAACGTTTCTTAATACGAAGGTAGTTTTTTCGGGAAAACATCCATTATACACGATCATCTTGGAGGATACAATGAATAAAAAACAATTTTAATACCTACTTATAAGAAACTTATTGATGTTTTGATTGAAAAGTAAAACATATCAGTGTGCTTCTTTACGAGGTTACAAATATAACAGAGCTTTAGAAACATCAATACTTCGCTGATTGAGGTAATAAAATTGACAAGTAGTTAAAAAACCGACCCACAAATATCTATCCTATAGAAGAAGGACAAAATACCTATAATAAATAATGAACGCTAAGAAATCAATAATAAGCTTAGTTGTACCTGCTCTTAAATAAAACATGTTTTTTTACAATGAACCTAAAATAAAAGGTTCAGTGTATGCATTCCTTACAAAATTTTAGGTAGGTACTCAATACCTATCTATCAGTAAGATCATAAAAAAATTATTATTAGTAAAATTTTACATTTATTATAACAATTTAAATAAAAAAATACTTATCAACTTTAACCAATTAGGCATATTAGCATGATCTGCAGATTTTTGTTCTTGATGTTTCCTCCGTTTATTAAAAAAAAACTGTATGTGATACAAATTAAGAATATCAGTTGATGTCCTACAAGTTGTCACGGCTGCGGCCGAACCCAACGGAAATATTAAATTAGGCAACAAAGATTCATTTATTCTGAATCAGATTCCGACTTAATCATGTGTTTATTTTTTATGTGTGCTTTCAATGCATATTTTTGAGTAAATTTTTTTTACATACAGTACAGGTATAGGGCTTTTCTCCAGTGTGAAATCTCATGTGTGAAACGACAGTATCTTTATAAACAAATTTTATATCACATAAATCGCAGGCATATTGTTTTCCTCTGTGTACACACATATGCCTTTCTAAATGAGCCTTTTTATCATACTGTTTGTCACAATCATTACATGCATATAACCTTTGTCCGGGGTGCAGTAGACGCATGTGTGTTATCAAATGTTTCTTTCTAGTACAGCGTTCGTTACATACACTGCACTGAAATGTATTTGAAACTTTCCTATTGGTCCTATTATTGTGGCTTCTCAAGTGTACAAGCAAAAGTGATTTCTTATGAAATCGTTTATCACATAAATGGCAGGCAAGAGGCAGCAATACTTTATTGTGAAACTTCATGTGTAAATCTAAACTATATTTAGTTTGATACCGTTTATCACATACGGAGCAGTGGAATGGCTTTTCTCCAGTGTGAACTAACGTATGTTTAGTTAAATTATGGATGGTATAAATTTTTTTGTTGCATTCCTTGCAGGCAAAAGGCCTTTCTCTAAGCCCGAGCTCTCCAGTGTGTAAGACCATGTGCCTATTTAAGTGTGTCTTTTCATTGAATCTTCTCTGACATACGGTGCAGGGAAAAGGCTTTTCACCTGTGTGAGTCCTCATATGTGGGAGTAGATGTTGCTTATGTCTGAACTGTTTATTACATACAGTACAGGCAAATTCCTTATTATCAGAATGACACCTCATGTGCAGTACTAAACTCTGTTTAAGCAGTAGTTCTTTGTTGCAAACATCGCAGACATATTTTTTTTTAATATTAGTATGTATTTTCATATGCCTTTTCAAACTTATCTCATATTCAAATTTTTTACCACACACAGTACAGAGAAAATTTGCAGGAGGCTTTTGTTTAATTAATCCTCTTTTTATACATTCTTTAAGTATTAAGTCTCCAGAGTTCCTCGTTTGATTATCTTCTGTGTATTCCTCTTGGACTTGTATTTGTTCTTCTTTAACAGTTACCATATGAGGTAGATATGTTGTTGAGTCTATGGTCAAGGACTGCAAGTGAGTCACTGCCATGGGTTGCTTCACGCGGAGTGTGAGCTGAGTGACTAGCTCATCAGTTATCTGAAACAGTTTCAAAAACTTTAAACTACTTTATATACACGTCATAGGCGAGTTCAAGGGTGGCCGTCTCCGCTGGCTAGGACACGTCTAGAGAATGGAGGAAGATCGGGCTGTCAACGATCAATGACGGAAAACCATCGGGGCGGAGACCAGTCATAGGTATCGCTGGATCGACGAAGTTGAAGGCGATCTCGGACTCAAGGCCATTATCTGACGAGAGACAGCTCAACGAACTGCGACCTGGAGAACTCTTGTGTAGTCTAGGCAGGAGTATAATATCTAATTAATATATGTACATTGACCACTCACAAAGGAATTTTAATGGCAATTTTATATTATTATTAGTTTTAACTTAAAAGGATTTTTTTTAAAGTGCTTGATGAAAATTTCATACAGCTCAAGTATAGAATACAGACAGAAAAGGTTTCTTCTTAAATTCTTGATTTATAATAAAATACCTAATAGCACAAAAAACTAAGAAAAAGATTTTTTTTTGCAAAAACTAAAAGAATTCTTATTAGATAAATGCTATTACTCCGTCAAACAATTTGATGTGGTCAAATCAGAATAAAATTATTGACATTTTAAATAACCGACTCTGGCTTCTAAATATAATTTAAATTATATGCATGAATTTATGTATGAGCTTATATGTAATTTATGGGCTGTGGGGCCGCGGCGTACGAATATCGACCCCTCCAACTCAACCCGTGGATGTCGTAAGAGCGGACTAAGGGAACTTACCAGAGGATGGGCAGCAGCTTCCTTCTGAGTATTTTTAAACACCAACACTGCGATCACCAATCCGCCTGCCAAGCGTGGTGATTATGGCAAATCCCCCCCTACATGGGAGACCATCCACTCGGATGGACCGACGACATCGTAGCGGTCGCAGGGAGTCGATGGATGGAGGCGGCTCAGGACCGCTATTTCTGGCGTCGTACGGGGGAGGCCTATGTCCAGCAGTGGACGTGTATAGGCTGATGATGATGATGATGATGCATGAATTCAATTGTATCTTACTTTTTTTTGAAATTTATTTGATTGTTAATCTAATGCATTAGATTCTTTTTCTATTTTAATTCATATAAGTTTGACATTATTTTAATTTCATTGACATTTTTATAAAGACAAGAACCTTTTTTGCAGTGCCCTTACAGGGTGCATATACACCTTGGCATTCACCTACACTAACCCCCTTATTCATAATGGTCTGCTAACTTAAAACAGCTGCTAAGCATAGTTATATCTCACTCTGACTTATGTCAATAGAATAAGACAGAGTAAGAATTAACAATGCTCTAAGTTAGCAGACTATTATGAATAAGGGGGGGAATGAAACAATATGTAAGCAAATAAATATTCTGATTGTACACAGAAATAACATCATACATTAAAGTTAACTGGACATGTATTGGACATGTACAAAGGCGAGCTTTACCCTAAAATAGTTTTCTTACAGCAAACCTACGGTTATCATGAGAATTCATGAGTGATAATTTGAAGTTCATGTTGTTTATTATTATTTTACTATCTTTTAATTTGTATCTTTTGTTAAATAATTAGTATTATATTCTTATTTATATGTTTTATTCGTTGCGCTCCGTAGAATAAGTAAATTATTTAAAATAAATTTTAACTCTTATAACATAACATGTAATTTTCAAAAATGGGAGAAGCCACTGAAATAGTAACTAGTTCGGAAGCCTATAGATGGATACATTTTATATATTTGTAACTATACTTTTGTCAAATAAATGTTTTGTTACTTCAATAGCGGTATGGTCGGTATGTCCCTCCTCGACCGACATACCCAATATGGAGATTTTCCACTATGTGATTCCATACCAACAAAAACGTCAAAATATAATAATGAAAGCGGTGCTAAGCCCAGCTTCCACAAAGTATTAGAAACTCTTAACCCTAGGACATTTTGTGTTCATGTTTCCCTTCATTTAGCTAAGAGATTTATCTTGGCATTATTTTGATTCAGAAGTTTTCAAACCATTTAACAGATACCATCGTCAATTTTAAATAAGACATTAAAATCCTTGTGCAAGCGTGACTTAATCAGACAAATACGCCCTGAGTTTCGTTAGACGATAGAACGAGACGTCATCGTTTTGTATGGGATTCGCGTAGTTCCACGTCCACACGCGAAAGGCGATGCACCAAATCCCGTAGGAAAATGAGACTCCTCGATAGCACAGATTTTATAATACTATACCTATTCGATAGTATCGTCAAACCGAACTCAGCGCACTGATTTCATGATGGAGGCAAACTCAAAAATAAATCAAACATTTTCTAATACGAAGGCAATTTATTCGGGAAAACATCCATCATACACAATCATCTCGTAGGATACAATGAACAAAAAACAACTTTAATACTTACTTATTAGAAACATATTGATGCTTTGATTGAAAAGTAAAACATATGAGTGTGCTTCTTTACAAGGTTACAAACATAATAGAGTTTTACCATGGTATAAGAAAACGAGGCATATACTCTTCTGAGACACGATGGTCACGTGGGTGACACCAGGCTACGTCATCGACACCATCGGCGAATGCGAAGACGAATCTGTTTCCTGGTGATAGTACCAGTAGCGAAAAATCGTAACTCCCCCAACTCCTTGTATTACCTGTATAAATCTGATAAAAACTATGTGGTTTTGTATCTACCCATTATTTATCACATTGACTTGTATTTCATTTGACTGATCTAACAAACATAATTGACGATTGTCATATTGTCGTATTATTGATTTTTCAATTGACCCATATCACATTTGTTTCCCAACTTCAACGTTTTGTTGAAATAAAGTGGCAACTGGACAGTGACGTCACCTAGAGTCACACCCAGAAGAGGAGACCTGTTTTCTTGGATCATGAGCTTTAGCAACTGTAATACTGACTGAGGTATTAAAATTGACAAGTAAGTAAAGAAAAACCTATCCACAATTACAGTGGCGTAGCGTAGTCTGGGCGTCAGGGGTGGCCCACCCCGGGCGGCACTTGAGGGGGCGGCGGCAAAATTTTACAATAAATAATATAAATATTTGAACCATTTCATATTTGTATCGCAACTACAAATTCTTGTAGTGCTAATTAATATTTTTGTAGCGACTGCTGGCAACACCGTCTATACTGACTTGCGGGGATTACCCCTATTTTATTTTGGGCTTGGATTGTTTATGACTAATAATCAGCGAGAACAGGTTTGGATTTCGTATTATTTATACCATTTGTGCCATTATTTCATCATGTGTAGTATGTAGTAGTATCGCAAGGCCTCTCTATACTACGCGAAAATACCTTAATTTTATCTGCAGGCTACTGACTTGTATTATCAGTGGGTCCTTTTTGCAAATGATAAAAAGGGACATTTTAAAAATGAGACGCTCATGAAAATAACCTTAAATAAGCCTAAATATGCTTAAAGTCTGTGTGAGCAAAATCCGTTCAGCCCATCGTCTCAAACATTGCAAAATAATGATGCATGTGTAACGTATACATCAAATTTTAATACCTAAATAAGAGGGCGGCAAAATCGAATTCCGCCCCGGGCGGCCGACACCCTCGCTACACCACTGCACAAATACATAAGTAGCTATCATGCATGCGCGATCTATTCGTTAGTTTTGCTATTAATACACTATGATAATTTATTGATTTATAAGAAATCAATAATAACATTGTTATGTACTTTATATCAATAGATAGGTACTCTTACCTATATCTATAACTAACTATATATATATATATCTATAACATTATATTTTACAATAACTTAAAATAACAGGGTAATTTGTTAAAATTCAAAAGAAAATTATTTGAAAGGTCTACTCAATACCCTTTAGATTATAAAACATAAATTATTATTTTATATTTTACAATTATTAAAGCAATTTAAATAAAAAACTTATCAACTATAACAAATTAGGAATATTTGCATGATCTGCTGATTATTGTTCTAGGTGTTTCCTCTGTTTATAAAAAAAATGTATTTATGTGTTTGTAATAAAAATTACGTACGGGGGAGGCCTATGTCCAGCAGTGGACGTGTATAGGCTGATGATGATGATGATGATAAATAAAAATTAAGAATATCAGTTGATATCTACTAGATTGCCGAAATTCGGTCACGGCTGCGGCCGAACCCAACGGAAATATTAAATTAGGCAACAAAGATTCATTTATTCTGAATCAGATTCCGACTTAATCATGTGTTTATTTTTTATGTGTGTTTTCAATGCATATTTGTGAGTAAATTTTTTTTTACATACAGTGCAGGTATAGGGCGTTTCTCCAGTATGAAATCTCATGTGTGAAACAACAGTATCTTTATAAACAAATTTTTTATCACAAAAATCGCAAGCATATTTTTTCCCTATATGTACACACATATGCCTTTCTAAACGAGCCTTTTTATCAAATTGTTTGTCACAGTCATTACATGCATATAACCTTTGTCCGGGGTGCAGTAGACGCATATGTGTTATCAAATGTTTCTTTCTAGTACAGCGTTCGTTACATACACTGCACTGAAATGTATTTGACTCTTTCCCATTGGTCTGTGTCTTATTGTGGCTCCTCAAGTGTGCAAACAAATGTGATCTATGATGAAACCGTTTATCACATAAATGGCAGGCAAGTTGCGGCGTAACTCTGTTGTGATACAACATGTGTATATTCAAATTGTACTTTGTTTGATACCGTTTATCACAGACGGAGCAGGGGAATGGCTTTTCGCCAGTGTGAACTATCATATGTTTGATTAAATCGGGCTTGATATGAAATTTTTTGTTGCATTCCGTGCAGGGAAATGGCCTTTCTTTATGGTTCCTCTCTCCAGTGTGTAAGACCATGTGCCTATTTAAGTGTGTCTTTTCATTGAATCTTCTCTGGCATACGATGCAGGGATAAGGTTTTTCCCCTGTGTGAGTCCTCATATGTGGGAGTAGATGATGCATATGTCTAAACTGTTTATTACATACAGTACAGGCAAATTCCTTTTTATCTGAATGACATTTCATGTGTATTGCCAAAGTATGTTTATGCAGTAGTTCTTTGTTGCAAACATTGCATATATATTTTTGTTTAGTATGTTTGTTCAAATGATTTTTTAAAATTTTCTCAGTTTCATAATGTTCACCACATATAGAGCAGATAAAATTTGCAGGCTTTTGTTTAATTAATCCCCTTTTTATACATTCTTTAAGTATGAAGTCTCCAGAGTTCGCCGTTTGCTTCTCTTCTGTATATTCCTCTTGGACTTGTATTGGTTCTTCTTTAACGTTTACCACAGGAGGTACATAATATGTTGTCGAATCTATGTTTAAGGCTTGCAAGTGAGTCACTACCATGGGTTGCTTCAGTCGGAGTTGAAGCTGAGCGACAAGCTCATTAGATATCTGAAACAAACAATAGTTTTAAGTAGATCATTTAACTTTGCCCGGGAGATTAAAACATATTACAATTTAAATGTTTTATGCGTTCTACAAGGAATATGATAGCGGAAAATAATAATATAGTAATTTAAGTAATTTAACGCAAATCATAAACAAAGTCTTAATAACTAATAAAACAGCCAGTTTAAAACAAATCACATGCAAGCCATTTGAAAACAGCTAGATTTGACGAAAATTCAATCACGTTAGCAACAATTTATTTTACCTGTTTTCTTATTTTTCGCTGACTAAAAGTAATCGTTAAGTTATGGGTATTTTATGAACGGAGTTAATGAAATGCACCAATAAATTAATGTCAATTTAATTGCCTTTGGATCAGAACCGAAAGAAGCCCCTCGATGACGCGTCCGAAATAACTATGTTAATTCGAGTTCCCACATGCCTTTTGTTGTAGGTACATACGTGTAGTACCTCCAAAAAAACTTCATATGTGTTACATAAATTCAAAAAAATTGTCAAACATATCCTAGTTTTTGGTACAAAGGCTGAAAAGGGTTGTGCTTGGGGGTTGTGATAGATGGTACTGGTTGGTCCCCAAACAGCCCTTTGAGATTGGTATTTGGTGTAGTGTTTGGTTGGTGGTCAAGGAAAGTCACTGGTATGGTATGGTACAGACTATATTTACAAGACACTGGTAATTATTGGTTAACTTAAACTACTGCCGCCAACTTATGGTTTAATGGTACAAAATGGTTGAGATGGTAATATTGGTTTGAACCCGCGACGATGGCGGTCGATCACAAACTCAGTTTAGGTAAACGTTAAAAGCATATCTGCTGCGTTGGTCGGTTTACCCGAACAAAGGCTTACTACAAAATATCAGATCATCTAGATAGAGGATAAAAAAAAATCTTGGGACGAGTTTTGCTCAAAATCACTTACAACAAGTTATAGATTTTTTGTTCGCTTCTTTACTTTATCTTAAAAAGATGGAAGTCAACATGTACGAAGACGTACCTACAAGGTGTCTAATTAATTGACTGTAATCAGCATATTTACTCCAGTAAAGGCTAGTACGACACGGACCGCGACGCGATATAACCGTATGAAGGAACGCTTCACTTTGTATGTGTTTACGTGTTTACCTACTTCATTCAATAAACTTTTGAATTACCTGTGATCTGTGAATTTAACTGCACCCAATTAACTTACTTTAATTCAAATTTATGCCACGTCCGTACACAACAAAAAGTTCACCTGGTTTTACTTATGTAATTTGAATTATGTGATGTGTCCAAGAGTCCTGTAAGGACTAAAGGAAATAAAGCACTTTGATATTTGATATTACTTCACGGTGAGGTACAAGCCTGACGACGTCCGGGGCTCTTTCCTTTCGGCCCATACTTCGTTACTTAGGATTTTAAAGGTCCTTCCATCGACTCCCATCAGTTGAGAGGTTTTCCCATAGAGTATTTTTTGACTTCCAAGACTTCTCCTATTTATCCCGCATTACTTAAAAAACAGTGTATCAAAGAATTAGTCGTTTTTGTAAAAAACATCAAAATATATTTTCTGAATTAGTGTCAATATGGCATTTTTGAAACAATGAAAAATTAAGAGCTGATATGCCGATAACTTTGCTTGAGTGGGTGTTACGAATGAAAATGCCCCGCGCCGGCCCCATTCCTCCCCCGGCAATAATGGCGCGCAGCGCCTATGTAACATAGGCGCTACGCGCCATTGGCTATGTTACATGCAGTAGATACTGCCACAGAATAAATACTGGCAGTTCGGCTGCACAATTTAAAAATACTAAATATGGAGTCTACTATAGCCCTTCTCTTCGCGTAAATTATTTCGCATCTTTCGAAAAACTTCTGGAAAATCTTTTACCTATTTACAATCATTCTATCATAATGGGGGATTTTAACACTTGCCTCGTCAAACAAGACTCGCGCACATCCGCTCTTAACTCGGTCGTGCAGTCCTGCAACTTGCATATTCTTCCTCTTGGTACAACTCATCACTCTCCTAATCTTTCCCCATCCCTTCTTGACTTAATCTTCACTTCATCCTTACAGCATGTTGCTAAGCACGGTCAATGCTCAGCTGATGCCTTCTCCTACCATGACCTTATCTTTCTCTCTTATAAACTTCGGCCACCTAAACATAAACACAAAACTATTCTTCAGCGCAATTTTAGTGGTATGAATCTGGAAAAACTTAGATCAGATGCATCGAAAGTCGACTGGTTTCCAGTGAGGTCGGTTGATACGATGGATGATAAGCTGTCAGCCTTTAACTCTACACTGACTAATTTATTTGACGTTCATGCACCAATCCGCTTGGTCAAAATAAAGCAACTACCGGCTCCGTGGATCACGGACGACATCAAGTCCCTTATGCATAAGAAGGCAGCTGCCAGAGCGAGATTCAAACGATGTGCTAATGACGTTAACAAGGAAAGGTATCTTCTCGCCAGAAATCGCTGCAATAGGATGTGTAGGGATGCTCAACGCCGCTATATTCACTCTTCACTCTCAAATGCTGACTCAACTAAAGTCTGGAAATTTTTAAGAACTTTGGGAATTGGCAAGGCACGTCAAGAGGCGTGTACATCTAATATTAATATTGATTCACTTAACGCTCACTTTTCGTCGACATCTAACATGGATATGAATGTTAAAACTGCTACTCTCAATTATCTTTCTTCCTTGCCTATTCCCAACTATCATTCGTTTACCTTTAGTCCATTCGCCGCTTGTGATGTTAAAAAGAGCATTTTGTCCATCTCATCTAGCGCCATGGGAGGTGACAATATCGGTCGTAACATGATCACTCCTATTATTGAGGAGATATTACCTATTTTATGTCATCTCCTTAACTTTTCAATTCAATCTGAAACCGTTCCGGCGGTCTGGAAGGAAGCTCATATTATTCCTCTTCCCATAAAACCCAAGCCTTCTTCATTTTCGGAGTTCCGGCCCATATCTATTCTTCCATTTCTTTCTAAGGTCTGTGAACGCCTTGTTCACGCCCAACTCAGTTCCTTCCTCTCCTCCCATAACCTGCTTAATCCTTTCCAGTCCGGTTTCCGTCCCGGTCACAGTACTGTTACTGCCCTTGTTAAGGTCACTGATGATATCAGATCGGGAATGGAAAACGGACATCTAACTATTCTTACTCTGCTTGACTTCAGCAATGCTTTCAACGCTGTTGATTTCGATATTCTCCTTGGACTATTACGCTCTATTAACATATCTCCATCGGCGTTGGGCTGGTTTCGCAGTTATCTGCAGGGGCGCCGGCAACGGATTCGTACCGACAACTCTTTCTCGTCTTGGTGCAACATCATCGCTGGTGTCCCACAAGGCGGTGTATTATCTCCACTTTTATTTGCATTATTTATTAATTCCATCTCTTTTAATTTGACTTCTTCCTACCATCTCTATGCAGACGATCTTCAAATTTACACCCAAGCCCCTCTACAAGACCTGGCCAGCGCAATTCACCGCACCAATAGCGATCTTATCCGTATTCGTGATTGGAGCGTGGCCTACGGTCTCCAAGTTAATCCCAGTAAGACACAGACCGTAATTATAGGTAGCTCGCGCACTTCTGCTAAAATTGACTGGTCCACTCTCCCTAAAATCGAATTTAATAATGTTATTGTTCCTTTTAGCAGAAGTGTTAAAAATCTGGGAATCTACATGGATAGTGACATGTCTTGGGTTCCTCAAATGGATGCGGTGAGTCGCAAGATATTTGCCTCTGCAACCTCGTTGAGAAGAATCCGAAACTTCCTGCCCACTGCCACTAAAATTGTGCTCGCTCAATCTCTCATGCTTCCCATTCTTGATTATGCTGATGTCTGCTACCTCGACATTACTGAGGAGCAGCTTAGTAAGCTTGAACGGCTCCAAAACGTCTGCATACGTTTTGTCTTCGGTTTACGAAAATACGACCATATTTCAGAGTTCCGAACAAAACTAAAATGGCTTCCTATCCGTCTCCGCAGAAATTCCCACATCCTTTCTCTTCTTCATAATATTCTCTATAATCCTGTCACTCCCTTCTATTTAAAGGAGCGTTTTGAATTTCTCCATGATTCACATGCTCATCCCTCCCGTGTCCTCCGGTCGTTAGAAAATCTTGTGTTAAATATGCCACCTCACCGAACAACTTTCTACGACAAATCCTTTTCGATCCAGGCCATAAGGTTGTGGAATGCACTACCAGAGTCGACGAGAAAAGTACTATCGTTGCCAGTTTTTAAAAATCGAGTCAAGGAGTTTTTCCTTTCGGACAATTGAATATTGTTACTTTACATAGACTGTTTATCTAGGTATTTTATTTTATTTTAGTATATTGAAGTTAGTATATTGAATATATTTTAGTAGGTTTATATTTCAATTGGTTATATTTATTTATCTATTATTATTAGGTATTTATAATGTTATGTAAATATTTATCTTAAATCATCTTTGGTACACCCCCTGCCTTTCTTAAATTCACAATTCTCTCCATCCAAAGGTTGCCTGGAAGAGATCGCTTCTAAGCGATAAGGCCGCCCATTGTACTTGTCCGTCCATGTAATATCTCCCTGTAATGTTGTTTTTCTGGTGTACAATAAAGAATTTTTTTTTTTGTATTGTATGCCATAGAAATTCTATTGGCCATAGAATTTTATTCTATTTTTTTTATATTTTCTAGAGTTGTAGCCCCAGCAGTTTCCCGCCGCCGCCGCATGCATACAGGTTGTTTAATGATAATATCCGTTTCCCCACTGGTAGATAGATAGATTGATAATCATAATAATTTATGACGAAAAATTTAATTCTATTGTAATTCGGTAACAATTGTGTGGTTTTGACGAAATATTTATTTAAATATTATTGATATTTAGTATAAAATGAGATGGAGAGATTTTTATAAATAAGATATAAGAAGATATAAAAATAATAGTAGAATGTATACTATGTAGGTACTTACTTATACATATTACGATCGAAACAAAATCTCCTCGTGGACTTGCATCATCGACTGTTCCCTTATTGTTTTTTTTTTATCTTTTACTATTTTTGTACAGGGTTTCGATAGTATGTCACCATTATGAATTAAGTCTTAAATTACTAAACAGATTCTGATCTTATTTTAAGAGCTGCACGATAAATTTCTATCAACGCCCTGGTATCCAGGGACAGTGGTTCTGAAAGGATGCTGTTGCAGCCTCCTACCTTTCAGAAGATATGATAACAATCAAACAATCTTCGACGAATGTCTTCGCCCCACGCAAACTCCATTAAAATATCGTAAACATCTTCAATTCTGCCACAACGATCCTCATGGGTGTTTTTCAATTTACTGCTTATACTATCATTGTAATGTCACCTCCGTTTCACGACTATGAAATTTCCATGGCCACTGGCAGAAAAGTGGCAAACCAGACACATATTGCCAATAACAAAGTAGTCAAGTCTGTGGCGTAGCTGGCGATCGATGGTCTGCCTGCGAAGCCGGAGGTTGCTGGTTCGATTCCCACCTCGGGACAAATAGGTATTTGTAAGATCTGCAGATATTTGTACTTGGTCTTCTGGATGTTTTCTATATATAATATAAATATATATCTATGCAGTGTATTGTATTCAGTAAATCAGTTATCTAGTATCCATAACACAAGCTCTGCTTAGCTTGGGGCTAGATAATGCTGTGTGATTTGTCAAGCATTAAGTAACTATTAAAAAATAAAATCACTGTTATAAAATGGCCCTCAGCAATCACAAATAATGTAACAAATAACAAGGTTCTAAAAGCATGTGTTTTGTTGGTGCAATACAATAAATATATAAATTATATAATACATGAATTAATCAAATATAACGAATTTGGTACCTCTTTAAGACCATTAAGCAGCAGTTGATCGAAGAGCTTCTCAGATCGGCAAGCAATCTTCGAAAAGGTGTAGCATTTCAGAAGCCTCTGGTAGCAGAAGGGACAAACACCTCTCGGTCTGCCATCTTCAGCGTTGAACTGTAACAATTGAGCCAAGATTGATGCAAACAATCTACAGGTAGCTCAAGAAGGCTACGAACCTCTCCCAAGTGGAAACGGATCGGCCCATGCGGATCTGTTGTTGTTTCACGTCGAATGAAATGGGGCGCGCTAATAGCGAGGAAGCGCGTCTAACCATCAAATACGAAGTCATGTGGCTGTGTGTGTGTGTTTGGTGGCACCATTTTTCGATATTTTTTCGTACTTTCCAATTAATTTTGAGTAAACGATTGATTTAAATTTTTTTATTAATTGTAATGTTGAATATATTTAGGATGTTTGCAACGCGACAGATTTTAGAATAAAGGTGTATATCATGAATAAAAAATCGCTTGAAAATGACTCGATTTGGTGGTCAAAATTAGTTTCGCTCTCATTTAAAAGTACGTTTGTATGGGGGCTAAGGCTATCCGTTCAGTTCTTAACTGGAACTATAACTGGGATATCAACACCAGTCTGAAGTGTTCCCAAGATGCTGCCGCAGGACGCAGCCTTAAAACACACGAGGTAGGAATCGCACTTTCTGTCGAGTGATACACAGTGCTATAAACTACACCTTCGAGGAGAATAAAAAGCAGAATAAATCTTTTTTATCTGGCGGTATCATAAAACTTTCACTATCACTCGACGAAATTCTGTAGAATTAATAAAACCTAAACCAAATTCAAATTTAGAAGAACTTCCCGCGCCAGCCTTTATCACTTGGATTCTTTTTTCAAAATATTGTTCGGAAATCGGAAGAGGCATAAGCGAACTTGGAGTAAAAACTTTTTGTCGTTTGCCCTATAATGAAAATAAACATAGCTACCGGCCGATCTTTTAGATAATTAAAAAAAACAACACGTTAGAAATGGATACCCATACACTTTTCCCTGCCGCTAAAACGCGTGAGAATGAAATTTCATAGAGTTTTTCCTCCTGGATATGCCTGCAATGACCTACTATCTTATATTTGGAAAAGGAATAGGCAACTTTCCGAGCAGGTGTAGTCGGTATAAATGATTTTGACATTTTACCATATTTTAATTTTAATAATTATTAAATACTAGGTGTTTCTCGCCGTTTCCCCGCGTTAAATCGTATTACACATTTCTAAGGGGTTAAAAAGGTATTTTCCTGTTAATCTCCCATGGGAATTTGATGTTATAACAGGACAAAAGTGGCCTATTTTACTCTCCATCCTTTCAACTATGTCAAAAATCAAGTCGATTGGTTGCTTAGTTATGTCCAGCAGTGGACATGTATGTGCTGATATGATGATGATGATCTTGGATTCTAAATTGGAGTATAGACAGGTATGAGATTTACCTGGATGTTTGTTAATTTATGGTAAATCTCCAGGAGTGGGATGCTTTCCAAAGGATTGAGTACTAAATTGCCCACAAGGCAAACTCTGCACACAGCCTCAGATTTCACTATTATTACATTTTCTTCTTTAACATCTGGTTTATCTTCTGGTTTTTCTACCGGTTCTTCTTTGATACCTTCCTTTGGAGTTCCATGTGCTGTTGTTGGGCCATCTATGGTTAAAGTCTGCATGGGAGCCACCGTCATGTGTTGTGTCACTCCGAGTTTGAGCTTAGTGACAAACTGAAACAACAGTAATATATTAAGTTGAAGGTACGTTGGTGAGATTTTTTGAGTAAAATATGAAATTACATTGGTTTCAATTCAAATATTCTCGCCAAAACTAAACAACTCGGTTTGTTAAATTTAAAAAATTATAGTATGAAAATACTACATATTTTCAATACTAAATCATGAAAAAACATCTGGAATAATCTTTCTACTATGTTTGCTCGATAAATATGGAAATTATTTTTAAGTTCCCATATTTTTCAAGATAACAGGTATGCATATGGATGTCGTAAGAAGCAGTTGAGGGATGGATGTCGTCGTGGGATGGGCGATGGATGTCGTAAGAAGCAGTTGACCTAATAGACTAGAGGAAGGGCTGGGATTTGTTTAAGTATATTTTTTTGCACCAGTACAGCAATCACCAAACCCTCTGCTGAGCATGATGTGATGATTATGACAAAAGCCCCCTAATGGTTAGGGGAGGCACATTTAGCAGTGGATTTATAACTGATGACATAAAAGCTACAGCAGGCGGCACATGGTCTACATTGGCTGGTAACAGAAACAAGTGTCCCAAATCGGGGGAGGTCTTTGTCCAAAGAGGCACACAGACGGGGATAGATAATTTTGATTAACTTATTGTAAAATAGCGCATATTGTAAGTATGAATAAAAGGCTTATATAATAATAAGAATAGGAATAAAATATATTTATTTTGTAAACAGAACTTAGATACTAAAATAATACACTGTACTTAATTTGGAGAAGAAACATCTTCTATACCTAGGTCCTTTCACAAAATAGGCTCAGTCTCAGCATGAGTTGGATGACTAGCAAGCTAGTATCCAAGGCTGGTCTTCCGCCAGAGCTACTTGTATAATTTATCTGAATTGAATAATAACATAACTGATAATGAGGAGGAGAGTAGTGTGACAGTGGGGTTACAGGTAACAATAATAATTATTAAGTTTGTAGATGTATTATAGATACCTCTTTAACACCTTGTAAGAACAGTTGATCAAAGAGATTTTCAGCTCTCCAAGCCATAGTGAAGAAGGTGTAGCATTTCAGTAACTTCTGATAGCAGAATGGACAAAAAGCACTTGGTCTTTCATATTTGTTGAACTGAAAATTAAGAGTAATAGGTAATAACTCTTAAACCTTCCTTATTTCCTTTCACTATGTATAATTCAGGACAATTTTATATCGTTTTGAAAACTGTTATTTTTATTTCTAATTTGTCAACTGTAGGGAGACTAACCTGGGTGCTTGTTAGTCTTTCATATAAATTCAGGAGAGGGATGCTCTCCATGGGATTTAATTTCACATCGCCTTCGAGGCATACTCTACACACAGAACCAGAAGACATCATTTAACAATGGAAAAGCCACGAAGTGAGAAACTATGATATCATAGGCATTACAGGCCTTAGGCACTCATCATCATAGACATCGAAGCGCAACACAAAGTGAGTAATTAGTCACTTGTTTAATTTTGCTTTTGAGCAATATTCACATCATAAAAATGAAGCATTATTATTCTCAAAGTCGTTCGTCAACCGTTATTCATTTTATAAATGAACAGGCGATAGCGTTATTTGCCATATTGCCTTGCCTTGTCTTATGTACGTTAGTTTTATTTTCTTTAGTTTTGTGTAAAATACACGTCTTTACTGGTCAGCCATTTTCTTTTTTCTTCCTCGTCAACCGTCAACTTCAAATTAAACATTTTTTTAATGGCGCCGCTTGCTTTTCGCTACGACTCTGCCAGTGTCAGTATGGACTTGACTTGACTTCTTTGTTATTGGCAATATGTGTCTGGTTTGCCACTTTTCTGCCAGTATCAGTTCATGGAAATTTCTTAGTCATGGAATGGAGGCGGGATTACAACAATAATATGAGCGGTAAATTTGAAAAACACCAATCAGATTTTTACTAAGAACCCAAATAAAATAAAATTATAAACAGTTTAAAAACAAAATAAATATAGTTATTAAAAACAACACAAAATAATTAGTTATAGAAGATATTTATAATTTTAACTTATTTACATCAGAACTTTCATTTACATTTATATTAAAACCAGATAGGGAAACGAATTGTGTCAATTTAGCGGCAACGTTGGATGGTAAGTTTTCAGGGTTCGAAATAATAATATTTATTAATAATGTGAGGAGGGTGTCTATTAAACTCTCACTGTGAGGAAGTACTTGGTTGGCCTTTAAACCACAACCGTTTGGAAGAGAAGAAGGGGGGTTGGAAACTATTCCTCGATGAGAAGCTGTATCGTAGGACTTGCTAAGAGGGGCTCGAGAACGGGGAGAAGAAAATACAGTCTTAATATGAGACTGGGAAGCCTTAGGGGTAGAGGAATAGCTATGATTTGAAGAAGACATACAAGGTGAGAGAGAGAACAGCTCCTGAGAGGGAGAGAAAATCTGCTGGGAGGGCGGGAATTGCTCCTGAGCAATTTCCGAATAGGAACGTGAAACCCTTGGAAATTGTGTGGCTGCCTCCTCAAATGATATAGCATTGGTAGCCATCACAGATTTAATTGATTTTTGTCTTACTAGTGGGGCAGTGTTTACTCGTGGCAAAATGCTTCCCTGAACAATGTAAGCAAGATGCCTCGGTCTCAGATACATCGCAGCTCTCGCCAGAGTGTTCCTGGCCACAACGAAAACAGCGGGGTTTAGATCTGCATTGGACTTGAGTATGTCCAAAGCGGCAACAGGAGTTGCATTAGATGGTGGGGAACTTATAAATTTCGACAGGAATCGAATTATAAAATAAGAAAACCCTTGTAGGTAGAATTTGTCCTTGGAAAGTGACGACCACGGTTTGGGTAGGAACCCACGGAACCTTACCATCCTCCATTTTTTTCCTATTTAATCTCCGCGCTTTTAAAACTTTAGCACCAACAGGGTTCGAAACTGATTCCGCAGATTCCTCCATTGAGAGGTCAGTGGGAACGTCTCTAATAAGACCCATACGGGTAACATTGTAGGTGGGATTGATAGCGTGTAATTTGTGCATTGAAAGTGTTGTGGAGATTATAAAAGAATTAGCATCTTTGGCAGAAGAGAATTCAACGCTAATTTTATTACGGCCTACTCGTTTTACCCCTCCAGGGATAATATTTTCGAATTTTTTTTTTTTTAAAAATTGGCCAAACTGGATTGTCCTTAGGGTTGTACCCGCGGTTTGGTCTGTATCAGTTCTCGAAACATGAACCACATAAGGACCCCTATCAGATGAGTTGTATGATTGGATAGCCCCAATCACAATGGATGGATCAGTATAGACAGTCTGAATAGACGGAACAGACAAATCAGGTGAAGCAACTTTTTTATTAGGCGTGTGAGCTGACTGTTGAATATCGTTTCTATCAAAAATTTTACGTTTAGTCCGATGGCATTCGGACAAAATGGGGGGAGGAACAGGGTCAGGTGGATCTGGTGCCGGCTTCTCAGCCGGCACCAGATCATCATCTGAATCCATTTTTGATTTGGAGTGGCCAATCACAAAGGATTTTTGTGACGCCCTTCCAAAGTTATCGTTATCTACCTACCAATACCTTAGAAAAATAACGCACACATCTAAATCCAATTGGTGAATTCGGAAAGCAATAAATTTGAATTTTCCCTCAAAATCTCTCCAAACACAACTGGTCGTTTCCAATGGCGGGCTGACAGTCCGTGTCAGTATGGAGTGTCATTCACATAGTATTTTATTCTTTCATATTCTATTCTGTGTGAACGAATCGTGTGAGCGAGGTGATTGTTGAAAAATTCATTTTGTTTCGGTAATTTTTGAAACTAACTAAATTTGCGTCAATTGTAGTAAATTAATTTTAGTGGTATAAACTCGGTGTGGATTTATTTCGACGCAAAAAGCTTTCAGTAGTTCCCGTATCGTAAGTACTACATATTGTTTACAAATCAATAAATTTTATCTCCTATTATCCTTATCCTATATATTTTGTATATTGGCTAAGGTTTAGTTATATCCTCCTTTATGTTTTAAGACCTGCGTAAGGTAAATTATTGGCTTCACTTGTCTACACAAATTCGAGATTTTATCTTCTCTAACAAGTAGAAATGAATAAAAAACATTTTTATTTTATCTGGTAGATACCTACGTTAAGTACAAGGAGTTAATTTACCCTAGTAGGTATCTGCCTTAAAGAATATTTGTATTACAAATACAAATATTATACATACATACTTATACTATTCTTATATATACTATTCTTATATATACTATTCATATATATATATATATATATATATACTTATTTACTTCCTAAAATATGAATTTGTTTTTGGTAAGAAAATATGTTTACCCTAGCTAGTAGGTAGGTATCTGCCTAAAAGAATACCTAATACAAGTTGGTTTTTGGTAACATTAAATATGTTAACAATGACTGAAATAATAGTCTCTACACCTGGCGGATATCATCTTTGGGTGTATCATATTGTGCAACCAAGGATACCTGCTATGTGTAGCTCTCGCCTTTACATTAATTCTCATAAAGGGCCTCTGTGCCATTGGCTTCGGCTCCACGCATGCCTCCCAAAGGACTGGGTCACTATATTGCCCGTGATCATGGAACTGAAATAATAATGATGATATATAATAATGATGCTGCAAGTCTATTTAACTACAGACCGAGTTACTACCTTAATTATTATAATACAAAATATGCAAAACTAGAACTGGAAACCTGTGTTGTATGCCATACAGGGATAATGTAGGCGTCTTGATTCATTAAGCTATATTCATGGCAGTGCATGAATTATGTGCTATTCATCATCAACATCATCTTAGCTGAAACATGCCCGATAATGGACATGGGCCTCCCCAAAAGATCCCCTGACATTGATGTTAATGTATGTTTATGTTCATCAGCATCATCAGCCCATACACGTCCACTGCTGGACATAGGCCTCCCCGTACGACGGCACAAATAGCGGTCCTGAGCCGCCTCCATCCATCGACTCCCTGCGACCGCCACGATGTCGTCGGTCCATCGAGTGGATGGTCTCCCATGTAGGGGGGATTTGCCATAATCACCATGCTTGGCAGGGGGATTGGTGATCGCAGTGTTGGTGTTTAAAAATACTCAGACGGAAGCTGCTGCCCTTCCTCTGGTAGGTTCCCTTAGTCGGCTCTTACGACATCCACGGGTTGAGTTGGAGGGGTCGATATTCTATTCCGCGGCCCCACGGCCAAGTAGATGTTTATGTGTCATAAATAATTTCCAAGATTCTTAAAGTTACGGAACCTGAGAATCCAAGTGTAATTATTGTTTTTGTCATACACTTCAGCTCTTAAGAACGAAACGGATAGCCTTATTCCCAATACGAACGTACTTTCCGCTTCATTTGGAAACTATGTCCCCAATCTTATTGAAATTTTTCATACGTAATCGGATGAAAATTTGCTGTGTTTGCAGATGTTTAGTTTTTGAAAAAACAATGATATTTAAATGAGAGCCAAACTAATTTTGAATATTTTTGATTGTAAAAATGTATTTCACAGTATAAATAATCAAGAATATTTTTGAAATCAATCAGAAAGTACGAAAAAATATCAAAAAATGGTGTCAACACCGAGCACACGCACGCAGCCACATGACAGCTTCGTATTAGATGGTTAGACGCGCTTTCTCACTCATAGCGCGCCCCATTTCATTCTACGTGAAACCACAACAAATCTGCATGGGAAAAACCGTTTTCGTTTGGGAGAGCTTCGTAGCCTTCTTAAGCTGATGTGTGTAAGTATACAGGTGTTTTAGATGGATAGATGACAGATACCTTTTGTTAATGTTATACTCAAGAATTTATGGAAAGTATGTCTAACATTTAAACCATTTTCAAAAATATATTCCTTTCCTTAAATTATCGCTAAGGTCAATGGAATGGAAATGCAAATGTTATATTTTTTTGTCTATTTTATCTAATACTTACCTTACATGTATTTTGAACAGGTAATATTGTTCGATTGTTATTCATATTGTTATTGACCCTGAAAATGAGACTATTAATTTATCCTGATTCAGTCTTATTTGATTTTCCCTCATCGTCATTATAATATAGCATTTGAATGCAAGTGCCTTTAATGCATTCACTGTCCAGCCTCTCCGCTATATTGACGGTTATTGACTTACTTCCTAACATTCTAACTCTATTAAATTGACTTTCCACTAGGCAGGTGTCCTATCATCATCATTATATCAGCCCTTACACATCCACGGCTGGACATAGGCCTCCCCCATACGACGCCGCAAATAACGGTCCCGAACCGCGTCCATCCATCGACTCCCTGCGACCGCTACGATGTAGTCGGTCCATCGACTGGATGGTCCCTGGGCATCATTTTTATCCCCAGGGGATTAGTATTTATCCAAAAATGTGAAAAAGTAAGGGAATTTGAAGTCGGTTTATCGTTTTTTAAAACACGCATAAAAGATCTTTATACAACAACATGTAGGTACCTATATATCTACGCAATAAATAATTCGAATGTAGACCAATTGAATTCAATGTTCCGGTAAATATTTTTATACTCAAATATGTTCCGGCCGTCACCATTTTGTCTCTGCTCTGAGCCACCATTTTCTAATCAGTGGTTACTCTATCTGGTATATTTCTATCTAGACCAATAAACATTTTACGTCAGAGAAAAGAATCCACGCAGGATGTTAGCACGCGCCATGGACGTTTAAACACAATGGAGACAGGATGCACCAATGTCTTTAGACCTAATGAGTAATACGCGGACATTCGATGGAAGCTTTGCATATTGTATCGGTCAATTGCCGTTGCCCTTGAATATTTATTGTTACCACAAGATGGAAGGGTTTATAAAAGTTTTATTCCTTGTAGAACGAAGATAATAATTTTTTTTTAAAAATATCGAATTTCGCGCCATTATCATAAAACCGTCAAGCGGAAGTAACAGAACCCTCGGCGCGCGAGTTCACTCCCTGGTTATGTGTTTTCAAAAACAATGAACATGATACTCCTTTTAAATTTACCCCCTTTTTATTATTATCTCAGATACTGTAGGTACCTATTAGCGATAGATAATTGAGTCAGAGGACAAAAGATTTAGTTTTGTGGATGTATCCATGATTTTATGCACGATTTTTCCTTAAGGCAGTTTCCTGACCCAACTAGCGCCGCCACCTACTTTTATCGTATTATTATTACATTACACAAAGGAATTTTCAAAAATCCCTTGGCCAGTTTGTGATTCCTATCATAAGCTTTTTTTAATGCCTCTGTAATAGTTTAATATTGTATTAGCTGCTGCCCACGCCTTCGCCCGCGTTTTATCGGGATAAAAAATAGCCTATATGTTAATTCAGGTCCCAAAGTATACTCATACTAAATTTCCTCCTAATCAGTTTACTAGTTTTTGCGTGAAAGAGTAACAAATATCCATACATCCATCCATACAAACTTTGACATTTATAATAGGTATAGCTTGAAGAGATGCGAAAACCGAGTTTGGTGGCCACAAAGTGCAACTTCGCATCTCTTCCTAAATTACACAAAATAAAACTGTTACAGAGACATTAAAAATAAACTTATGATTGGTAACACAAACTGGCCAAGGGATTTTTGAAAATTCCTTTGTTTAACGTAATAATACGATAAAAATGGTGGCGGTGCTTGTTGGATCAGGGAACCACCTTAAGTATACCCACTGAGTATAAGGTTTCGGTACAACCTATACATGATATTAGTGAGGCGTTTACGTAACATTAAAAATTTTTTCGAACAGACGGAACATTGTTACAACATGGCTGTCAAAATTTACAACAAATTGCCAAATGATGTAAAAGAACTGAAGGGTCCCTTATTCTACAGAAAATTATTCAATTTACTTAATGAACATTGTTTTTATTCTGTTGAAGATTACCTTAATTTTAAGTTTTGACTGTGAATTTATCATAACCATCAACCAGTTATGAAAACTCTGTATAAGAAGATGCGGCAATAGTGTGAATTTTAGTTTAACTATGGTAATCTATACTTATAATAAAACTGTAACAGGTCCAATTCTGTACATTGAAGATATTAAGAAAAATTTTTTTGGGGGGCACTCTATTATCTATACTGATGCTAAAAATGTTTTTTTTTTCCATCATGTCTGTCTGTCTGTCTGTCTGTATCTTGGCCGCGCATAGCTCCGAAACTACTGAACGTATTGAAATGAAACTTGGCTGGATTTGAGTTCATACTACGAGGAAGGACATAGGATACTTTTTATACCGAGTTTCAATAGTGTTCCCTTGGGAGAGGGGACGAAAGTAAAATTTTTTGGCTGCGCGTAGCGCCGAAACTACTAAATGTATTCAAATTAAACTTGGCAGGATTTGAGTTCATATTACGAGAAACGGCATAGGATACTTTTTATCCCGGATTTCAATAGGGTTCCTTTGGGAGAGGGGATGAAAGTAATTTTTTTTTGGCTGCGCGTAGCGCCGATGCTACTAAATGTATTCAAATGAAACTTGGCAGGATTTGAGTTCATACCATGAGGAAGGACATGGATACTTTTTATCCCGGATTTCAACAGGGTTCCCTTGGGAGAGGGGATAAAATTTCTTGGCTGCGCATAGCGCCGAAACTACTGAAGGTATTCAAATGAAATTTAGAATGATTTAAGTTTATATTACAAGAAAGCCCCGCAGTGGGACCTTAGTAGCCCCCACAGTGGGGGGCACCGGCAGTGGGCCCCCCTCACTACCCCCCGCAGTGGGACCCACTCAGTAGGCCCCCACAGTGGAGGGCACCGGCAGTGGGGGCCCCCGCAGTGAGACCCCCAGTAGCCCCCCGTACTGGCCCCCCCGCAGTAGGGTAAAATTTCTTGGCTGCGCATAGCGCTGAAACTACTGA
This sequence comes from Eupithecia insigniata, assembly GCA_947859395.1. Lineage (NCBI taxonomy): Eukaryota > Metazoa > Arthropoda > Insecta > Lepidoptera > Geometridae > Eupithecia > Eupithecia insigniata. The sequence continues at coordinate 5,670,533 of OX402022.1, read as the reverse complement.
ATGTATTTAAATGAAACTTGGCATGATTTAAGTTCATACTACGAGGAAGGTCATGTAATACTTTTTATCATGGAATTCGTTAAGGTTCCCTTGGGAGTAGGGGTAGAAGTGACATATCTAGGCCTAAAATAGCGCAAAAACTACTGAATCGATTCGAATGATACTTAGCATGATTTGAGTTCATACTACGAGGAAGGACATAAAATACGAGTCCATACCCCAAAGCCAACAAAATGATTACAAGATTGTTATTAGTGCCGATAAACGACCTACTGGACAGCATCCGGCTGGTACAAAGCTCTAGCTACAAATGATGTTGCCGTCGTCCTGGTAGATCAGCACTGTGACAGGCGGGACACTGTGCTGCGTACCCGGGATGACCGCTTGCAATGCATTGGCGAAACGCACCAGGCATTTGATGCTCTTCGGTCTCTACTCGCTTATATACCTACTGTCGTGGCGAAGACGTATACAACTTTGATCTTTGACATGCGAATTCGAAAACTGACGAGACTAGACACTAAAAAAGTTCCTGCAATGCAATTCTACGCCTAGATACATTTTACCAATAAGAGAAGGTCGCATTGCTCACCTGCAAAGGTTTCGAGGTTTGTTTAACCGTTTTCTGGTGAACACTTACGCCAAAATTAAAACGAAGCGTTTGGTATACATCAGAACAGAACAAATGAGAGAAGACTGCTTGCTGAGAATTATGTAGATCTGCGAGACGCCATGAATCAAGATAGAAATTGTGAAGATTTAGGACGACTGGTGATTCTTCCTTCCAGTTTTAGAACTGGACAATAGATGTGTAGTGCCCTATTCTCCAGTAGGTACTATCAAAAGCTTTTGAAGCGCATACTATACCTAGGTAAATGTGGAGCTGTGTGACGTCCAGTCAATAAAATCTAGGTATATGTAAATCTATACTATACTACACTAATAAAAATACGTAAGGTTTGTGTAGTTGTAGGGGGTAATCTCTGAATCTACTGAGCCAATTTTGAAAATTCTTTTACCTATTGAATTTGTTTAAACACGCATCGTTTAAACCACGTTATTTGCGAGTTTTATAGACTACTAAAAATGTTTACCGCCCAACGAAGTGGGCACTGGTCAGCTCAATAAATTTTATAGTTATTTAAGTTAAATATTGTATTTCCGTAATTGACGGACAAACTGTTGTTTCCAACTTATTGTTTAAGATCTTTTTGTACACAGTTTTGACAATAAATATCTTTATCTTTACCCTGCATAGGTTGACATGCATGATGACACTACCATACCTTCTTCCGCGAAAGATCTAACCCAAATCTATAAGTGCTTCATTTTCTTTGGACCTTATATAGGACTCTTGGACACGACACAAAATTAAAATTATATAATTCTAATTTTTTAGTTCTAAGGTAACTAAATAGCGTTTTTTCTGTTTTAAAAACGCCTCATTTTTTGCAAGATAGGAAGCCCAGTATAACGGGACCTGTCGATCGATCTACCTAATCGATAAATCAATTATTTGATTGGCCTCGATAATACCGTGCTGCACGTTCCACAAATACAAATTTGGACGTTAGACACTACTTGAATCATAATTTAATCTATAAATATTACATTACCTTTTATAATTTCATCGCCATGCCACTGTAGTCCTGTAGAATCAGGATTTTAGATGCAGTTATCGATTGGCGAGAATTATGAACGCGCGATTCGCGTTCGCATTTTCAAATAAAATCGGGCTTTATTACTTGGATGGTCTATCTCTGGCTGTTACATAGACAAAAAAATTAAGTGAAGAGAATTTCAATAACACCTTATTTCTTATTTGATAATAATAACTATGTTTATAGTATAAAATTTGACTTGTCTAAGTGCTTATTTTGTAAGCCTAAAGAAATAAAGTTATTGATTCTAATTCTGTATCTTGCAATCGAGGTTTGATAGGATCATCAAAGCATTGTGGTCTTGGTTCATGTGTCGTGTGTGGTTTTCTCTGAAGTTTAGGTAAAAGTGTTAATACTCTTAGCTAGATTAACCATGCTAGATAAAATTAGGTAAGTCTTAAGCCGCCGTCGACCAAAGAATAAAATATATGCGGCTATTTTTATGTTTTATGGCGATTAGAAATATCATCCTCGTTATTGGATAGCCTGTTAACTTATGTAATTTAAACTGACAGCTGAATATTCATATAATGTCAATAAATAAGATATCTCATAATCTCCCATCAAAGTAGTAAATATAAACACTGTTTAACTTCAAACTATTCCAATCGCAGACATTATAAAAGAAAGAAAATATCATAGGTCGACGATCCCGCTAAGTTTGAAATTGGATCGCCGCCAAAACTGCACTGGGCATGATAACTGCAGCCTAGTCATAGACAATACGACATTTTTTTATTTATTTTGTTTCGTCAGTAATTTATTTTTGGTTTTCGAATGCTAATAATAAATGTATTGGTAGGTACTGAGCTCCTGAGTGTTGTTTTTTCTTTGGGATTTAGAAGTTCCTATAGGTAATTGCAAGAGCAAGATTAGATTTATTAATAATATATGAGACAACTGTAGCTAATGTCGAACTATCACTATCAGACAATGCGTAATTTTTGTTTTTTGCTTCGTCGTGTTTATTTCCTTTGTTTTTTGGATCTTCCAAGATCACTCCTGTGTGTCGTTCTTTCTTTAGAATTTAGAACTCATTGCAAAAGTAAGATATAAAACTAATTTAAATAAAATTAGTTTTTTGATCATTTGTTTTCTTGAGACAGTGTTTTTTTATCTATTTTTAATGTTATACGTATATCTAACCTCACTCCCATTGGACTGCGTGCCTGTGTGCAGTTTTTTCGACGTGTCTATGAGACTTATAAGGTCTAACAGAAATAAAGTACTTTGAGTGAGGGAGACTTCGGCGAGAGTTTCATGAGATAGAAAGCAGTGGAAACTGTTGTATGGCTTGTTCTACATTATTTTTTATTTGTAGGGCTTTTTATCGTTATTTTTGTAAAGCTATTTAAAATAGAGATTTATTAGAGATAACTGGGGGCCAATTCTGCGTATCACGTGATACTTTATCGAGCGATACTCATTATCACGGAATAAATCATGTGCTATATATAGAGTACCGCCAAAAACTGCATTCTCGTGTGACTTATCGAGCAACTCATCAAAGAAAAACCATTGATAAATATCGAATTGCAGATTTTGAGAATACGCATATTTGCTACGAAACAATCACGCGATATTATGACAGTTCTTGTCTTATTTATCGAGTAGATATATTGCCAGAATTGCCCTCCAGAGCTTGACCAACATAATATTTTTTTACAAGGCAATAAACTTGAGTTATCCTTTAACGATGTTAATCATGCGTAGGTCGTAAAACATGTAGGTGGAGGATAATTTCGTTCAAAAATGGGCACTGGTTTAGGCCTTGATTAATAGATTAGAAAAAAATATTACTGTGGTTAATTTTAATTTGTTTTTAGAGTTCAGTACTCAGAAAACGGGACACTATTACTAAGCTTCCGCTGTCTGTCCGTCTGTACCGTACTTAGCGGGCTGTATCTCATGTACCGTACATGAACCGTGTATATCTGAACAAATAGAAAAAATTAAAGGTATAAATTAAGTTAAATTCATTTATTAAATCCGACAACATATTAGGTCCATTTTTTGTTAATGAGTTGTCTTAAAATATATGTTAAAATACACGGAAAGCACAATACATCAAATTTAAAGGAAGGTTTAGGAACTTTACTAGAGTCCCGATCAAGCTGTCTGAAGCGAGACTTTCTACTTGATCAGGACCCGAATAATATAACTGCCGTAGATTTTGTGGCTTTTTTCAACAATTTTGTCAAGACTGTATCTCTTGAACCGTAATACATAAATAGACAGTTAAAATTTTTACAGGGTTTGTATAACTATTGCGCTATAACAACAAATAATAAAAATGTTATGGGTACTAGATAACTAATCTTATACCTTTAAACGAGCAATTCTTGTATATATATGTATAATATAATCTGAATCTCGGAAACGGCTCCAACGATTTTGATGAAATTTAGTATACAGGGGTTTTCGGGGGCGATAAATCGATCTAGCTACGAGTAGGATAAATTTTTAGAAAATGTAGTTTTATTCGTTTTTCATTAATCAGTTTTATCGTTAGAGCACTCCCATAGACAAGATTTCAACGCTACAAAGCCTTCATGTATCATGTATGACAGTTTTTTAATTTACTGCACATACTCGGTTATGACGTCACAATGGGGGAGGAAGGAGTTTGTCAGCTAAGATAGATAAACCCATAGACATAAAGTCCATTATTTTTATTCGTTGAAAAAAGCCGTGACATAAACTGAAAAATATGACTCTTCCTGACATCTATTGACGAATAATATAATTATTATTTTTTCAATTAGGAGCAATTAACTGCTCTAACGCCACAACAACACTAAAGCTACTCCAGCAGGTGGCGTTGTTAAGCAACACTAAGCCAATGAGTGTTTGGTTTGAGGTTAGACCAAGAAAAACAATTGTTTATTTATATTATTCGTGTCTTTTTAACTCACGTGTTAAATATAATTGCTAAAAAACACAATATACCAAAATTAAAAATACCTTGCAAAGCTCGGTTAACCAGGTACTATGCTTAATACATTACACAATGATATTAGTATGTACGAAAAATGCGTAAAAATCCGCAGAGAGGCTAGATTGAAATAAATAAATTCAATTTCCTACGTCTCCAGACGACCCTGAAGACGGGGCGTTGAGTTTAGTCAGCTGCGCCGGCGCAAGGTAATTTACGATCTATACCTCGGGATTTTGCAAGGTGAATCTGTACTTTGTTGATATAAAAAGAACTCTTTGAGTCCTTTTACTCAGGGATTTGAGATTCATGCTTTAGTTCTAAGCTCCAAAAGATAGGCAAGTAGGTAGGTATGTATGTATTTAGTTACTACTATATATTAGCGGACCCAAAGCGGATCTTGGTCCTAGACGCCAATTCTCCACGCGTATAAATGGAATAGACCAAAATATTACTGGCTGTTTACAAAAAAAAAGTTTTACTTGAAAAAAATATATATTCAGTTTGGTCCTGTCCGTACAAACAAATTTTGATATGAGAATGGAGAGGATCTGGTCTTTGTTCTGAGGTCTAATCCACAGGAGAATTTGATTTGGCATAAGAGGAATATTTTCGAATTAAATCGCGTTTTTAATTGAATCACCAGAATTACTTAGCTCAGTCCAGACAAGACTATAAATAAATATACAGATTAATTACCTTTGAAACATTATCCATGATGAAACCCAGAAATCCGTCGCGCTCGCGACTTTCCCATTTCGTAACGTTGCGTTTTGTACGCGGATCTGGCTTATACTGTCGTAGTTTCATCTTGGTCTATAATTGGAAACGTCTTCCCGAATTGCTCGTATTTTCGTGTGAATTCATACAAAAATGTATTTCGGTCAGTTGACGCGTTGAATTTGCTATGATCTGACGCTACGGGACTCATTGTCAGCGCTCGGCATATTTACGGTGACATTTACTAAAAAATAAATACAATTGTCTTGGAAAAGCGCGCCTCTTTTGTTTGACATTGATAGTCTGTCTAAAGTTGTAAGCTGACAATGATTCAAATTTTGAATACGGAACAGGAAGTTTTTTTTTAAATAGAGCGTGTCATTTCGCTTTCGTCGACCCGCGAAAGTGTCTTGGTGTTAGTAACGTAAGATCTCTTTGGGTATCATGTACTGTATGTACGTAGGTTTTCTTCCACTTTACTTCGGATGGGGTACTTCTTCTAAGATTGGTTATTATGACCCTTCTTTCTGCATTCTTGAGTATTCACTGAAGACATAAGAATCTCTAAAGTTTGGTTGGATCGAGCAAACAATTAATTTTGTTGTCTCTCATATTTGTTATGTTCGTTAATTCATGTTTCTCTTTGTAATATAATGTAATAATGTGACAGACTCGTTCAAATTATTACCGTATCCTTTGTATATCGTAAAAAAACTCGTACTGTAGTTCCTAGCTTTCGTAGGTAAGCTTATGGATAAAAATTATATCATCTCCTATTTTCTCATCGTTGCCCATTACCACCATATTAGCACTAACAAATCCCTGATATTGAAGATCATTATTATATTTTATACACGGGCCAGTAATTCCTACTGAATTATGGCCCGTGTATAGTTCATCCATTACATCGAAACTTACAATTACCATCTCCTTATTAGTAAAAATAGGATGATTCACATCATCACATGGATAAAGTGGCTGAAAATTTCTCATCGCCACATTTTATTTCCATTGGTCATTTCCGTGTTCAAACTTTAGGTCAGGTGGTTTTGGCATATGCCCAAGAATTAGTTACAACATTTTGTTTTTACTTGCGTATCTAATGTTATGTTTAGTAATCTCTCTCTATAATCTTTCAGATCTTTTCAATCTTGCACATAGCTATGCCTGCGTCATCTTAACTTTGATTACTTAAATTTTTTTCAGTTTCGGTTGAATGCTAGACTAATCTACCTTATTCATATATTACTAGCTGCTGCCCGCGCCTTCGCCTGCGTTTTATCGGGATAAATAATAGGTAGCCTATATGTTATTCCAGGTCCCAAACTATACCCATACCAAATTTCAGCCTAATCGGTTCAGTAGTTTTTGCGTGAATGAATAACAAATATCCATCCATACATCCATCCTTACAAAGTTTGTCATTTATAATATTAGGATGTTTGAATCTTTTTCGCAATCTATGCATTGTCTTATAATTACACATCGCCTCATCATCCAACACATCATACAAATGTATTAGTTTGGATGTTTGTTTAGGAGTTTGTCAATCGAGGAACTCCTGAACTGGTTGAGCTGAATGTTTGCATAAATGTATTTATGATATCTTAAATTACCTACATAAAGGCTTCTCAGTGTCGGAATAGGGCAGGAATTTAAAATTACTTAATTTGAAACGTCCAATTACTCCCAAACACTTATCATGGAACTTCCTCAACTGCACTACTTTATATCCTGAAAGAAGAACAACATAGCACCCTTCCACTGATATAAAACATATGCACCCATACGTACGTGTTTATTTAATCCCTTGTCCCCACACTCCAGTCAGATTTAGACCAGTGATTCACTGTAGTTCTATCAAGATATCTGTAGAATGACCGAAAAGTTTACTATGCAACAGTTTCAAAGAGAAATTTTCTTAAAAATTGTAAGACAACGCTTCTATGGTGTATCGTAATTGTAGAAATAAATCAACGGTCTTAAATCATTGTATATTTTGCTCCAGTATTTTCATCATCACCATCATTTGCAGCCTGTATTCACCCACTGCCGGTTTTGTGCCACTCCCTACGGTCCCCTAATTCCATCCATGTTCGCCCTGCGAGGTTTTCAAGTTTCATGGAAGAAAGCATCTGTCAGATTGCACATTTCAATACCTTATTTCTTTAGACTTACAAAATAAGCACCACTTAAAATTTTATACTATAAACAGCTGTCTTCGGTTTGTTTTTTAGCTTATTTGACCGTGACGTGACAGATCAAATTCGCCCCAAGCTCTGCTTAGCTTGAGGCTTGATGATGCTGTGTGAATTGCCCTGCATTATTTATTTATTTATACAAATTAATTAATAAAACGCCAGTATCTACTCGACTCTAAAGATTTTCTTTAAACCCCATTAGTTTGCTGTCATATCCACCGCCATGGTAACTGAAGACTTAAGCTGGGAGCAATGCTCTTCACATATTTCTTCACAGATATCTTTGTCGGACTGTCTGCATTGATTTGATGCCGTCTTGTCTTGTCTGCTAGTTTTGTTCTTTTTACACTTGTGTTAATGGCCATGTCAAATGTGAAAGCAAGCGTAGTTATGCTGAGGATTTTATGACTAGTTTCAGTGTCGAGATTTTGCAGTTTTGCGTCTCTTTGACATTTTTTCTACTGGCATCAGCATTAACTTTGAACAATTGAGTTTCTTTTCATATTTATCTACACTATAAATTGTCTTTCTCATCCTTACCCACTACTGTCTGGTAGTATTATTGTATAGTATTGTATTTTATTAATTTCTATTATATTTTATTCCATAAAGATCTATTGTACACTTGGGAAAGTTGTATTTACCTAGTAGTATAGCTTTTAGAGATTAAATTTCCAAATTGACGTACGTAACGTAACGTATTGTTTCTTTAGTTACTTAGGTTAAACCAAAAAATAAGTTGCCTATCACGTGAACCAAGCCAGATAGAAGCCATATAATTACGAATTTTTCTAGTTCGTTGTTCTCGCTCTTATGAAAATCATCAAACACGTGCTCTATAATTTTCTAAGCTTTCATTACCTAAGTAGAATAGTATGTTTCTCTTCGCTGCCTCCTCTAATATCGACATAATGTCTATCTGTGATCTCTATTACGTATGAAAACGTATAATTTCCTATCGTATTGATCTCCCGATCTCTAGCAGTTATAAAAATAAGCAGACACATGCATTTCTCGCAATGTGCATCCAGCGAGCGTGTTTTGCTTTTTTTTAGCTTCTAAATTTGAACGTGGCCACGCGCCAGTCCCAGCGCGCGCGCACCCCATCGTGCACCTCATTCGAGATTCAAATATGTATTTCGAAATGAGTTTTTCCTAATTTTCTGCATTACTTGCGGACTTTTTGGTAAATATTGGGCTGCGGTGCTACCTGTATATATTGTTTATTATTTTCGCTTTTCCTCTCCTTGTTTTCTTTGTGGTTAACATTTCACGCTGGAATTTGGAATCCGACTCCTTCCAAGAGTAAGATTAATGATAACTTTTTGTATCTGTAGAGCCCAAGTATAGAGTCCTGTACATGCCAGAGACAGTCCGTTCTAAATATAAATAAGTCATCGTTCAAATAAAGAATCAAAACTTTCTATTGATAAGTGGTCAGTGCTGTGAGTGCCATCGTACAGTACGTTCTATTTTTGAATTGTGACCATAGACAGTGTTGTGTTTATATGACGAAAGTGCCAGTGTTTCATGTTTAGAACGTCATAATGGGGAAGAAGAAGAAAAATAGCGGAAAGAAAGGGGGTAACCGTTTTTTCCGCTGGATAAGAAGGTAAATTTATGTTTAATGAGTGTTTTAAAACGTACTTAACTAAAACAATGTTTAAACGCATGGAGAGTTTCTAATCTAATAATATCTAACGCTACGTTTGTGTAACTTTGTTTGTGTTTGCGGATTATGACTGACTATTAAAAGGTGGTTGGAGGAATCTGATATATTTTTACAATTTTATTTTGTTCGTTGGATCAGAAATTGTTGTAATTTGCTAGATTGAAATATAATTTTGCTTCAAAGACTCATTACATTGAATTTAAGGTAGGCACTTTTGTAAAGGTTACAACTAAGAGCGGGGCTACACGCGGCGTGCGGCGGTAATTTCGCCCGTAAACAATGGGCGATAGTTATCTGAGTTTCCTCAATGCTTAAATTCCTCATAATCATCAACATAATGGTAGTCTACCGCTGGACGACGGTCTCCCTAATGTCCCTACCTCCAGCGGTATCCAACATCTGCCAGGCGTCTTCCGCAGATTGTTATCACACCTGGCCACAGGGCTGTACAAACTACGATACAAACGTAGCATCATCCATTTCCAGTCCGTATTTTTATCCATTCAGCGCTTGTATCCATCTATTCCTTGTTTATATCCATTTTCTACTCAGAACAAATTCAGCCATTCCCATCCTGTCAAAGTACTAATTTCAGATCGTGTCATTATTTAAAATAGGGCTTTAGATTTTTGGTTTGGCTGCCTGTTTAATACAATCATAAACATCAGCCTATGCTAGTCTAAAGCTAGACGGCAACCTTCTCTAAAGATACAAGATTTTATTAGTAAATAATAAATTTGCACGTCTAATAGTTTCACATATTTACTTATGCTTATTTTATGTGTACAAACTATACTTAGCATTCTTAACATCTAACAACTGATATGGATTAGGTGAGTCACCCATAGACTTTCGCAACAGTCGCAACAATGAGCACTCTAGCGTTCTGTCTTCAGCTGCATACAGCATTTGCCAGCAGTATATCGCAGATTGTCATCCCATCTGGCTACAACGCTATACAAAATACCATTCAAACGTAGCCTTAAACATTTCCAGTTCGTGTTAGTATCGATTCTGCGCTTGCAACCATCCGTTGTTTGCTATTTCCTGCGTACAACAAATTGAGCCATTCCCGTATTTCCCATCCTGTCAAAGTATTAATTTCAGTTCCCGAAAATGTAAGACCCTATACATTTTCGGTTTGGCAAACAACGGATACAATTATAATCATCAGCCTATGCTAGTCCTAAGCTAGATTGCAGCCTCCTCTAATGATCAACATAGCGCCCTGTCTTTAGCGACATCTGCCAACAGGCGGCGCTCAGATAATTTTTTGAAAACCCGGATAGTCTCGGTTTAGCATATTTCCCCATATGCAGTATTGGACAATAAATTGCCCAATACTGCATAATGCTGAGATCTGATCGTCATGCTTATGCTAGTCTACAGCTAGACGGTAGCCTTTAATAATGAGCGCCATTGATAGCGTCGTCTTTGGCATCATCCAGTAGTCCAGCAGTACCCCGCCTGGACTCCGCTATGATAAGCGCCGTAGCGGCCTATCTTCAGCAGGCCGCATCCAGCAGATCGTCGTCCCACCTGGCTACAAGGCTATACAACGCGTTACACACAGTGTTATCCATAAGCAGTCCGTGCTGGTATCCATTTCGTGTTTGTATCCATCCAGCGCTTGTATCCATCCGTTGTTTGCTTTTTCCTGCGTACAACAAATTGATTTATTCCCATTCTGTCAAAGTATTCATTTCAGACCGTGTCATTATTATAAGATACGGCCTTCCTTGGATACTTGGCTGCCTGTTTAATACCAATATTATCATGCCTACTAGCATAGGCATGATGATATTGGTATTAAACGGGTTATCCATAAACAGTCCGTGTTGGTATCCATTCCTTGTTTGTATCCATCCAGCGCTTGTATCCATCCATTGTTCGCTATTTCCTGCGTACAACAAATTGAGCCATTCCCATCCTGCCAGAACGTTAATATCAGATCATGTCATTATTAAAAGATAGGGTCTTGGATGCGGTCTGCCTATTTAATACAAAGCTGCCATTGTTTGGTGATGTAATGCTGATCAATTATAGATTAATGAGGGCTATTGGGATTAAAAATTATTGTTCAAATTTTTGGTCGTAGATAAAAATCAAGGTTGTTAACACCAAATGCATGAATGAACACTTTATTTTACTGCTCTTCTTCTTCGTTGTCGTATTCCTGAAAGTCGTACCCGTCATGGAAAGCTTTCACGGAGACACCGATGAACCGCTTCCACGCTACTTCTCTTCGGCCTGTCTCAGGGCTGCAGGCAAAGTGAGTTTATTGCCTTGATTTGGTCAGACCAGCGGGTTGGTAAACGTTCTCTTGGTATTTTCAGTCTTTGTGTTTTACAGTTTACTATTATTAGTTATTGTTCTTAAATTAACATTGTAAAATATCTAATATCAAATTTAAAAAATAAACAGTACAAAAGGCCAAAGTACCAAAGAGAGTGGGTCTAACCACCCTACTTACCTAATTGTTTTTTTTACCAACACAAACTTGGTTCGTAGTTAACCCGCCCACATCCATACTAATAATATGAAAGCGAAAGTAATTCTGTCTGCTTGTTACCTTTTCACGCCTAAACGGCTGTATTGATCTTAATGAAATTTGACAGGGAAGTAAAATGTATCTCAAGTACGGACATGGGGTACTTGAAAAGCACGTGCTAAGCCAAGGACAGGATCTAGTTAATAATAAATCTTTATTGAAAAATAAAATAACAATCAAATAATATAAACAAATTAAACTAGTATTTACAATTGAAACAATTGAGCTAACTGGAGACTGTTTGCAAACAATCTACAGATAGCTCAACCGGTCCATATCAATAATACCAGTCGGAAGCGTCCCCAAGACTCTGGCTGCATTGCCTCGCTGTATGGCAATAAATAGACATTTGCATTAAAGAGAGACGAGAAGTTTTGTAGATTTATAAAATTTAGACACCGAGTTTAAAAAAATATAATTTAGGATTGAAATCCTGCATTATCTTATATTGCAATTCTGGAACTTTTCTCCCTGCTTTTTTCAAAAAATCTTTTCTTTGGTCTTCACCAAAGAAGGTAAGAGAAGGAGAAGGTATTCTTGACAAAAAATCCCAAAGTCCCATTCGTAGGGGATGAGGAATTGGCCATTTTGCTGGATTCCACCCCCAGAGGTTGGGGCTAGATGATGTTTTGTGAGTTTTCCAGCATTACCATTATTATTTTAAGCCTCCGTTATTAATATACCTCTCATTAATAGACCTATAATATACATATATTACATTACATTAGTGACAAAACCTGTAAATAGGAATACTAATAATAATAATCCAATAAGTAATCATTTATTTCGTTAATTACAAGAACAACACGTCACATTCGTATCTATAGAAAAATAGGTATAAATTTTACTTATGCCTTGAATGGAAATAAATTACAATTATACATTGATAGTATAACATTTATTATATTTAAAAATATAATCGAGATAAATATAATCAAAAGATAATGGTAAATCTACAGACATTTAGTCACTTTTATAGGCTACAAATTCGTCGTAGCTGTAAAAGCTGTTATCAATAAGCCAGTGCTTCAGCTTGTACTTAAAAGAAGTCAGGCTTGTTGCCTCCGTTACATTTTTAGGAAGACTGTTTAACTTTTGACTGCGTAAGTTAACCAGACTTCGAAAGAGTACGAGGCTGGGTGGTGAGATTGTGCGCTCGCCGAGTATTGTATTTGTGAACGTCGATATTTTTAGTGAAAGTTTCCAAGTTACTTTTACGTATACCGCTACCTGAAATAATACTATGCCTGGAAGGGTGAGTATTTCCAACTCTTTAAAGTGAGGCTTTGCGGAGACGTCCTGTGGAATCTTCACTATTGCACGTACGGCACGCTTCTGCATGCGGAAGGCGCGCTGCCAGTCGGCCGCACGCCCCCACAGTTCAGCTCCGTACTGCAATAGTGAGTGGACAGTCGCAAAGTAGCAGGAGCGTACCACGTTTCTTGGCAAGAACCGCGCTAGGCGGCTGAGCGAGTAGCACGCACCACCAAGCTTTCCGCACACCTTATCGATTTGGGACTCCCATGTGAACCTCCTGTCAAGTTCAAAACCCACTACTATTATTATTACATATAAGAGGACTAAATGTGTATTGACATTTATTTTATACTTAAGAACACTGAATGTTGCAACGCCCTTACAGGCCTCATGTCGATACCATCATATATTCTAAGTTAGAATATATGAGATGTAGAATATTTCTAACATCTTATATAGGACATGTATGCAATATATAAATAAATATATCTAAATTCCATGATCTCAAAATTATTTACAAACGTGTGAAATACAAGGAGCGTCGCCAATAGGTGAATGTCTGATTGTGTAAGTAATTACGAAACTATTGCTGTCTATCTGATGTTTGTGAAGGTGTGTTCTTGATAATAAACTAACGGTTTGAGTGAAGTGAGGTCACAACCATTAATAAAAGGGTAGGGCATCATGATCCAAGAAAACACTTTTAACTCTTTTAGGGTTAACCTCGCCTTTATACATGTCCAATAGTTGTTATTTTTATTTATGATGTTATTTGTGTGTACAGTAAAGAATTTAAGAAAACATGGTCTGCTCCTCCGGGAGTGTCTTTTGCTCACTTCACTTTCCATCTGCCACTTATTTCAACAAAACCAAAACGTAGAGCTTTTCCAAAATACAATTTAAACTACAATTAGAAACCCACTGAGGTTTCTTAATAAAATAAAAGGGTTGTAAAAATGTGCCTCATCATAATGCGGTCATTATGAGAAACATTTTTAGCCGAAATCGAAAAAGGAGGCGGTTCTGTGTACGGATGTTTTTATTATGATCGTCCCCAAATCATAAACCCCAGATTGGCCTTCACCCAATCTGGTGTTCCGGTAAACACATAAAATTGTATGAAGTAAGAGAAAAATAAATAACAAAGAATAAACTAAATAAAACTAACACATACATCGATTTTAAGAAATGTAAATTTAATGAAAATGAACGGTTTTATTTATTATGATCGTCGATTTCTCCGTCAATAATGAGCGGTTAAATTCTTAGCTTTTGTGTGTGGTCGTGGTGTGAGCCGGTGCGTTGTCATGGTGGAAGAGCACTTTTTTTTCCTCAAATGGGGCCGTTTTTTCAGCAATTCGGCGTCGAATCGGCCCAATAATTCGGCATAGTACAGCCCTGTGATCGTTTTGCCCTTGTCCAGGTAGTCGATGTAGATCACACCTTGTGAATCCTAGAAAACGGTGGCCATCACCTTTTCGGATAAAGATCCCGAGGTAGCCCATCATAATTTTATTCCAGAGGGATTAGTATTTATCCCGCACTTAAAAGTGTAAAATTAAGGGATCGAAGTCGGTCTTAAGTTTTTTCAAAACATTCAAAAATTATATTCAAGAAATTATCTGTTTTCCAAAACGTTATGAATAAACGAACTGAACTGAACAATCAAATTATTATACTCCTAGTAATGAGCTTAAAAGGTACAAAGTCCATGCCAAGCTTTTAATAACCAGTGTGGGATGTAAAAAGTGTATCAGTTTCGCAATTTGGCCCACGGGTGGCGCCTACGCGGTATGCCGTCATGTTCCGACAATACTATAATATCAAACATGAAAGTGCTTTAAGAGTAATTGTCATCTAGGAAAAGAAATTGGTGTGACTCGTTGGGAGTTTTTCTCCCATCGAGTCACACTGCAACACGTTGCAACTTTGTTTTACGAAAAAGATCCCAACGTGTTATAGTGTAACTCGATGGGAAAAAACTCCCAACGAGTCACACTGTGACCGGATCTGGTGGAACTCGTTGGCCACCTTTATTTTCAGACCTTACAGGACTCTTCGACTGGTCACAAAATTCATATTACATCAATTACTCACATTACAAAACTAGGAAATAAAGTGATCACTTAGATTTTTTGTTCACTTCCATGGTATAAGAAAACAAGGTATGCTCTTCCGGGAGTGTCGCCAGGTGACGTCACTGTCCAGTTGCCACTTCATTTCAACAAAATGTAGAAGTTTAGAAACAAATGTGATAAGAGTCAATTGAAAAATTAATTAAAAAATGTGAATAGCCAATTATGTTTGTTAGATCAGTCAAAACAGCGTTAGTTAAACACGAGTCAATGTGATAAATAATGGGTAAATACAAAACCACATAGTTTTATCAGATTCATACAGGAGCTCGGGGAATTACGATTGTACGCTACTGGTAACACCACGAAACAGAGTCGTCTTCTCATTCGCCGATGGCGACGATGACGTAGCCTGGCGACAGCCACGTGACCATTGTGTCTCGGACGAGCATACCTGTTTTCTTATACCATGTTCACTTCAATCTTTTTAAAGTAAACTATAGAAACGAACAAGAAACCTTCCCCATGTTAGGTTGTTAGTTTTCGTTTTGTATAAACAAAATAATTTGTTTATAATATGTACTTATTTATTGGATGACAAATGTTTGTCGTTGGATGGAGGCGGCTCAGCAGACTCATTCTATAAACTCATTTCGAACCTCATTACATTAAGCTGAATCCGCAGTGAATTTAAAGTTTTGTATTCAGTAAAACTCGAAAACGCCTGTAGCACCGCTGTGTAGCGTGGTAGTTAAATGAACTAAGTTGAATGAGATTTTGACAGTCACGGGTTGGCGCGAGATTCACATTTTTTTGTAGTTTTTAATTTATTCTGCTTTCTTAAAGGAATAAATCTAGCGGAAAAGTACGTTGGCCAACATAGGCCATGTTCAGCAGTCATTAGTGGACATATACGGGCTGATGATGATGTATTTATTGTAAAGGTGCTTTGCATTTTCACCAAAGAATGTCAGTCAAACAAGAGGATCGTTTTGCAGAACACATTCTACCACTTGGCTACGCAGTTTTGATAGTATTCTATCGTGTGCGTCAATTTCAGTTTAGTAGAGCAAATCCTTTGCTTCCTAAGCAGCAATTTAACGCATCACCTACCAAACAATATCGTACCTAGCGTGCATAATGACTCGGTTTCTTGTTTCAAGTAGGATTTGTTGTTGCTACTGACTTTGCTTGCGTTTCTCTCGGTGTTGTGTGTACATTTAGTTCTTTTTAACTGTTTAGGTATGTATTTTTTATATTTGTAAAATGGCACCCGTTTCGTAAACGGGTGCCATTTTACACATTTTTTTTGACAGATTTTTGACACTGACTTTCATACACTGACTTTCATACAACTATCTATCTTAGTCTATGGTAATCTTTTTTTTTAAAGTTCGTTTTGAAAACCCCTCATTATCTCGTCCATCTTCCTGCCCTTATCCCACACTAGGTGAGTTCGGTCTGAATGCTCGTTATATCAGTAGGACTGTACCATCGAGTCGACATTACATTGCTCGATGACACAATGCATTCAAAACGGTAATTTGTTCCACATTCCGCTACTAAAAAGGCAGTAACCATAGACTATGCGTTCTATGACATATCTGAATCATTAATCTCTTGATCTTAATACTCTATCATAAAAATCTTGTATGACTGACTGTCATAACTGAAATTAAAGACAAAATTCCAGAAATGTATCCCTATCTCTGGCAATGCTACGGTTCACCGTCAAAATTAATTTACAGAAACAATGTCATGTCGTCCGCGGTTGGTTGTCAGCAGGGCGACCCTCTTGGTCCGGCCATGCGAGCTTTTTATTTCGGACTCTTGTGTAGACAAAAACAATATCATAATAAAATTCAATAGTTTGGCTCCCAAAGTTTGGTTCACCAATTTTTGATGAGTCTTTTCAGTCATTTGTAGATGAGAAAATTCAAAATTTCAACAAAACCTCGAACAGACTTCTCAAAATTAATAGCCATATGGCTTTTACAATTATTCGGTTTTGCTTGTTTGTACCTAAATTTACGTATTCTTTGAGATGTTGTCAACTGTGGAAACACAGCGAGCTCTTGGAAGGCTTAGACAACATAATAAAGAATACTTTATCATCGGTTTTGAATATCTGTTTCGATGACAAGGCATGGTCGCAGGCCTCCCTGCCTGTCAAATTGGGAGGCTTAGGTATCCGCAAAATTTTAAGTGTAGCCCTGCCAGCGTTCTTGTCTTCCGTCTACAGCACTAGTTCTTTAGTGGAAAAAATTTTAAATCCGTCTTTGGTCTCACCTGGAAATTCATTCGAAATTTCGTTCTTAGACGAGGCTCGAATGGCTTGGCATAGTGCTTGCCCTGATGCTGCTCCCCCAAAATCTCTTTTGTCCCAACGGCAATGGGACGGGCCTCTGTGTGAGTTGACACGGAATTGTTTGTTACAAACGTGCTCCAGCTCTGCAGATCGTGCCCGTCTCCTGGCCGTTTCTAAATGGGAGTCAGGACATTGGTTGCAAGCACTTCCTTCATATAATACTGGCACTCTATTGGATCCCGTAACTTTCCGTATAGCAACATGTCTTCGGTTGGGTGCAAGGTGTTGCGCGCCTCATCAATGCCAGTGCGGTACTGTTGTCGAACAGCTTGGTCATCACGGATTATCGTGTACTAGGGCTGCCGGTCGGATATCTCGCCATGCCAGCCTTAACGACATCATCCGGCGGGCCTTTGTCACCGCTAACGTACCAGCTATTCTCGAACCGAATGGTCTGTTGCGTGACGATGGTAAGAGGCCCGACGGCATGACTTTAGTCCCTTGGGAGCTGGGCAGGCCTATTGTGTGGGACGCTACATGTGTCGACACACTTGCGCCTTCCCATCTTTCAAGGACATCCGTGAGGGCTGGTTCGGCGGCAGATTTGGCCGAGGATCTCAAGAGGCGCAAATATGCAGGTCTCGACAGAGCCTACGCATTTGCTCCCCTTGGAGTCGAGACCCTAGGTCCGTGGGGTACCGAGGCTCACCGGGTTTTCAAAAAAATTATCTGAGCGCCTGGTCGAAGCGACGCGTGACCCGAGAGCTGGTGAGTATCTGGCGCAGCGCATTAGCATTGCCATACAGCGGGGCAATGCAGCCAGCGTCTTGGGGACGCTTCCGACTGGTATTGATATGGACCAGTTGAGCTATCTGTAGATTGTTTGCAACAGTCTGCAGTTAGCTCAATTGTTTCAATTGTAAATACTAGTTTAATTTCTTTATATTATTTGATTGATATTGTTTATTATTTATAAAACAATATTATAATATGTATTGTTATCAAAATACGCACTAAAATAGACTACTTGGAATCAATTTTACAGAAATTGATATCATTTAATGCCTCGTTTAATGAGTAGTAACTTTTTTCAACAAGTTTTTTTTACAACCTTTTTGAACTTATTAATGTTTAAATTCTTTATTTCGTCATCTAATCGATTATAAAATTTAATACCATTTGCAGTGAAGCTCTTTCTGCTTTTTTCAAGCCTACATGTATGGGATTGTAAACGTCCTCCATGTCTTGTGTAATAGGAATGGTTTGAAGACAATGAAAATCTCTAAATTTAAGACCTAGGATGAACCTAACACTACGTTTCTGCAAAAAAAAAATTCTATTGGATTTTGCTGCATTACTCCAAGTAAGTATACCATAGTTCATTAAGCTGTGGAAGTAGGCAAAGTACACAGATTTAGCTGCTTGAAGATCACAGAAATCTTTCACCTTTCTTATGGCGTAACAGGCCGAGCTCAGCTTTTTTGCCAATTTCTCAATATGATTATTCCATGTCAGTTTAGGATCAAGTTCAATACCCAAGAATGTGATACTGTCCACTAGGCGTAGTCTGTTATCAATAGTTCGATTACCACAGTTTCTCAGAGAAAATTGCATGATATGCGTCTTATTAACATTTAACAGCAGATTATTGTAAAGAAACCATTTTTTAAGATCATCTACAGCCTTATTAATTTTAGAAATACCTTCTTCTTTGTCCCTGCTTTGTACAATAAGTGAGATATCGTCAGTAAACATAAATATTTCTATATCGTTTTCTATACAGGTACTGATGTCATTGATATACAAAAGAAACAATAATGGTCCCAGAATGGAGCCTTGAGGAACTCCACATTTAATTCGTTCTTCCTTTGAGGTTTCCCCATTTATATTTACAATTTGAATCCTATCTTTTAGATAGGAGCGACATGGGTCCAGATCTTTGCCCGACAAACCATAAAGCCTAAGTTTGGTAAGACGAACGTATCGTGGTTTGTTTACAAATATTTCATATCGAATTTGGCTGGAGCATAGGCTCTCTCTTTCTTATTTCTTACAGAAGAATCTTATACGTTCATAGAAAGAGTTTCAATTGCAAAGCTTGTAAGTATTATAAACACAGACAAAGTAGCAGCAAGGTTTAACCTAGTTGACGCATTATTGTCATTAGTAGACAATACGAGACGTCACAATTGGTTACTCAGGCGAATAATTAGCATTCTATTAAAGACGAAGTCTGCTTTGACATTGCATTGATGACTTTTGCTAATTTATGCTCTAGATATTGTGTTATTTTACGTATTGCTAGCTAATACACTTCGGTCGCCAATCCGTTCTTTCTTCTCCATACTAATTCTAGAAACGCCCATGCTAATCGTGCGTCTTTTCTATTAAATTTTGAAAATAAATAATGCTGGACATTTCACACAGCATCATCTAGCTCCAAGCTAAGCTTGTGTTATGGGTACTAGATGACTGATATACAGACATAACATAGATATATATTTTTATCAAACATAGAAAACACCCGGAACAAAACATATTTGCACTCTCCCTTATGAATGTAATCGGGTTAACTACGAACCTAGTTTGTGTTGGAAGAACACCAACGTTTCATCCCTTAACGAGGGACTTCTTCAGGGTGAGTGCGGTTCGCGTCGCGCTCGTTCAGCGTCGCGGCGCACACTCGTTAAGGGATGAAACGTTGGTGTTCTTCCAACACAAACTAGGTTCGTAGTTAACCCGCTTACATTCATAATGAATTTATCAAACTACGAAAGTTTTAATAGTAAAACATATTTGCACTTTTGCAGATCGTACAAAAATATGTCCCAAAGCGTGAATCGAACCAGCATCATCAAGTTTCACGCGCTCTGACCAGATAATGTTTGGATACATAAATCTGGAGCAGAATATATGCTTATCAACTTGGTATTTAGGAAAAGATGTGTAGAAGTACCATTTCTATAAAGATTTCAATAACCTTGACTTATCAGAAATCTAACAATTTGTTTAATTGTTTTACTGCCAAAGTTATCTGACAATCTAATAGCCATTTCCTTAATTGATTTTATTTATTGGCAGCAATTATTTCATTTATAAACCCATGAACTCCTATAAAAATGAAACATAAATTATGCTTAAACCTCACACCGGAATGGTAGAGATAAGAATCGTTAATTGAATCTAATCCGAAACCATCTTGGTAAAGGTCTTTGACTTGTAGTTGAATTGAAGGTATTTAAATAAATAAAAGCCTAAATAATAAAGACAACAAAGCCAAGTCTCGGTACATTTTAAAAGTAAAGCATACCAAAACGTAAAGGATAAACATCTGTTCAGGTGTAATCAACACATACGGTACAAGGCGCGTGCTACACCATGGAACATAAACATAGTCTCTCCATTCCCCATACCCATTACTACATCACGACCAATTAGAAAAATCAGTCTGAACGATCGCAGCGCAACCATTGCACGTTTAATTCCCATAGGGAAACGATATTCAGACTTGGAAGAGGCATTGGACTGAGTAGTCATCGCTGCTAACGGGTTTTAAGTGAGGGGTCGGTCGGCGCGGTTCTGTTGCTTGATTTCGCTAGTACACGTCATACGGTCAGACCGCCCACGAAAAGGTAGACGTGCGCCACTCGTAATAAGGCTAGCCGGAGAAATTATTAGGTGTCGACTGAGGCACTTTATTGGGACTAATTTTATTTATCATTTATGTAGAAAAAAATAGTGTAGTTGATTTACGGTGACAGTGTGTAGTGAAATCTAATATACTTTCAATAGTGAAACTGATTCCCATGTTTTTCTGTGAGCATCCCACAATGCATCAATGATCAGATGAAAAATGCATGAGATGTGTGAGTATTTTTCAATCAGCATTATGCATTGTCTTCGATATTTGTTTATAATCTAGGGAGGATTGTGTTTATGCAATGTATGCTTTATTTTTATGCGAAGAAGGTAGTATTTATTATGAATGTGTGAACGGTGAATCATTGAAAGTTGATGGTGAAACTTCGATGTTTCATTGATTATTTGGTTTGTTTTTATTTTACGATGTGGTGCGTTGAAAATTTTGTGTTTAGAATAATTTTAAAACTTTCAAACTAAGCTAAATTATTGATATAATGGAGAGTTCATAACAAAATATTAACTGAACCGTAATACTTACTCTTTTTGATTACGTACGGGTAATGAAAAAAAATACCCATATCCTTCTGTTAACCAAAATACATATATTATTTATTAATTGTCCTCTGTTACCAAAATCTTAATTTCTCCACCTCAAGTATTCAGAAATCAAAATAATCAAATAACTCGGGTTATTTTATTTTCGTGTATTTAGATTATTCCTGAGCTTTAAATCAAAATATCAGGGATACTTGAAATAAATAAGCAAGCTGGTAACAAATAATAATACCAAATAATGCTGGACAATCCAAAGAGCATCCATCATCTAGCCCCAAGCTTAGCTTGTATTATGGGTACTAGATGACTGATATACACATAATACAATACAGTAAATAGATAGATATTTTGATACAGTGAAAATACCCACAAAACATAAGAAATAAGAAAGTAGTACAAATCTTGACTCACTACAAAGCACTGATAAAATATTTTAAATGCTTTCCGCCTGACCCGCAGATTTGTGCATAGATAACGTTGTTCCTTATCGTGCTATGACATTTGTTACGATATTAAGAAATTTAACGAACATGTTCTAAGAAACAATAACTTAAATGATATTGAAATCTCAGAGTATGATTGGAGTTGATTTCTATAGCGAATCCCACTGATTTTATGACTTCACTGTCTCTATAATATAGACTCTATAATAAGACGGGAAGTGAGACCTTTGCCTGGAGTGGCATCGGATATGCTCTTAGATTACAAATTTATTAGATTAGACTGTCAAGTTTTACAAAATAGGAGGTTACAATCATTTTTATGCAAATCCTTGCCGATGTAGCCATCGTGGTTTCATGATTTCATTGCAGCTGCAGACGAAAAGGCATAGTTACCCTCTACCGCACCTAAGGGCGGAGCAACAGTGTTTTCGAATCAGTCATAAAAGATTTACTAGCAGAGACACCCTACTCTATGGTATTGTATTACTTACTACACGCCCTTGACGTGTGAACCAAAGTATTCACTTTCCCTCGCTTTCTTCTCGAACCGGAACTTGCAGTTTTTCCTATTATGGTGCATCGCTTGGAAAGTCCAGTGTCCTTTGACAAACCAGGCTATCAGGTGTATTATTTTAGGAGATCTGTGATATTTATTCAAAATAAATAAATAATGGTGGACAATTCATCCAGCCATTCCAAATTCAATTGAGAATGCTGTTTTGCTGCATCTCGTATTACAAAGCTATCGGTTACGTTTGCTGGCAAATAAATACATCTAAGAACGTTCCAAAATCGATGGTGTCGGGTATCTGGACCATAGAGACAGAGTTCTAAAATTTCCAAAGATAATCATGAATCAACTCATCGATCAATCTGTTTTGTCTGTAGCGAAAGCTAGCATTGATGTTTGGATTCCCATAATTTAAATCTTCTCATAGTATTTTAGAAGAAATTACCTGATTGTTCTAATACTTTTTCTAATTTCGATGTTCAATTTCGATGTTTATTTACGTTTGACTTAATGATCAGACTTTCTAACATGAATACCATGGACAAAGTGCTATAGTGGTTTAGATGTTAATTAAAGCATGTTTTTCATACAAATTCGTAAAATAGAAATATTTATAGTTACACACCATGCGTATCATCATCATCATCATCATCAGCCCATACGTCCACTGCTTGACATAGGCCTCCCCCTACCTACCATGCGTATATATGTACATATTTATATTTTCTATTGACAAAATCTTTGCCCACATCAATAATCTGTAAAAATTGTGTCAAACCATTTTAAACTCCAGCTTACGAGCTCCCAGTTCAGAAACTATGTCATTGAACTCTACCCGAATGTTGTCAAGTCCTTACTTACATTTCGCAAGCGACTGATCTAATCCTCTAACCTTTTGGATTTGTTATCTTCTTTCATCATAGTAGCACAAGTGACCTTTATACACATCAGTTTTTTCTTATTAGCGTCTTTGTAGGTACATTCTCAAGAATGAATACAATCGTTCTTAGATTTAGGTGTTAATCTCTATATTGAGGTTATGTAAAGGTTAATAAACAAAAAAATAATAAATTGTACTAGTTCTATTCATTTGTTTTATCAATATTCTAGTCTAGATGGTCTACGAGTATTAAAACATAATCGAGTAATTTGAATGCAGCTTAAAAATCTCATGCTCTACATTTTGAGTAGATATTATTACCAAAGAGATATTTCATAGTGCGTCACATAAATTATTTCAGTCGTTATGTATTCTAATTATGCAATAATACGTGAAGTTATAAATGAGGGTAGATGGTACTTCGAAATTTATCTCATCTGTGCTTTATGTTACAAGGTTCCAACTAAATGGTAAAGTTTCATACTTCAATCGTAAAAAATACGTACTAAGCTTTAGAATGCCAATTTTATAGCCCACAAATAATGTTATAAAACGGTAAAACAAATTGCGGATTTCGCTCCAATTTCATAGTTGTATTTTACGAGTGTCTAACGGAGCCGGACCACAGACAATTTATGCTGTGCCATAGACAAGCTTTCCATTCCAGTTTCCCAGAAACCAACAACGGCAATAAAAATACTGGATCAGTGTGATCGCTTTTTCTAGGCTTTTTCTGCGTGCAACTTTCAAATCTGGAACGACAGTGACTTGATATTCACATGACACGGGCAAAATGAGCAAAAAAAAAAACAAGATTTAAATTTAGATTCATCATTTCACAACAGGAATAGAGATGGGCGTGAGTTTTCAATAACATCGATCGACTTTTTATTTTGATAACATTATTCATGTCTTGGGTAAATAATAAACAATCAGTATCTGTTACCTTTCCTATTTGAAAAACAACTGCCATCAGCGGCTGTTTGTAAAATGGAATACTGATATTGGGAATATGTTTTTATTTTAATTTCATAAATCGAAACATGTCATTAAAACAATACACCAAAATACAAGCATCTCTTATCCGTTTATTTTTTGAGGGTTGATTTTTATGTTTATCACGTAAACCTCAATGTGACAGGGGACACCACCCCTATTTCTTCCCCCATTTATTGAACCCCTCGAGATGCCTCGATTCCTTCGTTATTACTGTTTTTATAGAAAGCTACTCAAGCAGTTTCAACAACTATCATCCGAGACCGGAACTATAACGTGAAAACCGTCAAATTATCCAAAACAATGCTTACGAAATAATTACCGAGGTAACAGAACCACAGGTCAAAGAACCTGACGTCCATTAGATAGAGGTAGTCGTCTTCGCTTCGCGGTTTGTGTTATTTCTATGGGAATTAAGATAGCAGGTGGAGAAAGTATACCATTAAGCTTGACCGTTTCTTGTTGGTGCAAAGTAAAAAAAATGTGGTTTTTCATTTTTTCTGCATTCTACAAGGAATAAAAATAAGCAAATCTCAAATTATTTTCTATTAACCCACGATAAAACCAACTTCGATTCAATTGCATTTTGGGAGCATTTGGGAATATGTTGATTTTGAGGCCAAAATTTCATACATTCAAATATATACCTGTGAATTGAAGTTAGTTTTTCATAAGTTAGTAGAAAATGATTTACGATTTGCGGAAAATTACTTTTCCCCCTAGTTTTATTCCTTTTAGAAAGAATACAAAATTTAAAGGCACATAAAATTACTCTCGCGCAACACGAAACCGACACCTTATAAGCTTGAAAGCTCTTAGCTTAGATGTTGTGTAGTTTAAAACATATTTCAACTAAATATTTTGCTTTATTTGAAATATTATTATTACTTTTCTTTTTACTGAGTCTGCCAGTCAGGACAAAAAATTGAAGTGAAGAGAATATCAATAACACCTTATTTCTTATTTGATAATAATAACTATGTTTATAGTATACAATTTGACTTGTCTAAGTGCTTATTTTGTAAGCCTAAAGAAATAAAGTTATTGATTCTGATTCTGATTCTGACAGTCATCCCGGAGTGTGTGAATTGTCCAGCAATTTTTATTTTCATTTTATTTAGTGTAACCTGTTGAAACGTCGTGAAAAATCGCTAAATAAACGATAAATACCCGTGAATATTTATCATAATCTACCTTTAATAGTCTGGCATGAAATGATATTACACAATTCAGTACTTATCAGTTGATAATTAATTATTAAAAAGGTGTTTATCATAATAATAATTAAGGTGTGTAATCTTTTGTTAATCCTTAGTACAGTTCTCATTATTGTGAAATGAATGAAAGATAATAAAATAAGTTACATAATACAATATTTTTGAAGATCCAACATTACACTCATACTTAGGTAATATTTTAGACTGTTACGAGTTCGAATTTAAACTTTTTATTTATTGTATTTGTAGTAATTTTTTTTCATTTTGATTAAAGTTTTGATTATATTCTTAGCACAAGAAAGAGTCAATGTTTTCACGACCGATGTGGCGTGGCGGGCGAAGGTCCGCCTGCGACGCAGGAGGTTGCGGGTTCGATTCCTGTCTTGGGACAAAAGTTTGTACGATTTGCAAATATTTTTCTCGGGTGTTCTAGGTATTTTCTATGTATTGTAAAAAAATATATGTAATATTTTGTATTGAATATATCAGTCACCTAGTACTCATAACCATAACACAAGCTTTGCTTAGCTGGCTAGATGCTGTGTGGATGGTCCAGCATTATTATTTATTTATTTGAGTTAATACTCATGCAGATAAAAAATATTTTTACTTATTTTAAATATTCCGTATAAAATCAGTTATGTACGATCAAAATCAGTTGTCTGCTCAAAATTCATTTATCTTCACCGTATCGATAATATCGAGTCACGTCACGTCACATAGTCACGCAACCGGAAGTTACCGGTTTATGCAATCGATATAAAAGAATCGATTCCTCATTGCATTCCATAATCGATATTTTTATTGACCGTTAAATCGGTACCGTCGCTTTCTTTTATTTTGTGGACATGCAACTTTTTAATTAAATTAATCAAATTTTAACGGCTAAAATAATCACTCGATTTTTTTTTTGCTTTTCTTGGCGTTAGTGGCGTGATTCTCAATACGTATTTTCTAAAAAGTTAAAGTAAGATCTTCCTCATAATTTTAGAAGAACAGTTTTAAAATCAGTATGTTCTTTAATTCTTAATTCTTCATTGCACAATAAAATATACGTCTAAAAACATTTAAAAAGAAAATTCATGGCAAAGGCGAGCCTAACACTGAAAAGAGTTCTCTTCCAGTAAACCTTATTGGTAGAGAGAATAAAAGTTAAGAAAAGTGGGTACATGTGCATGAATAGAGGACAAAAGAGTTAATTTCCTATAACACAAGCTCTGCTTAATTTTTAGGGTTCCGTATCGAGAGGGTGAAAACGGGAACCTATTATTAAGCCTCCGCTGTCTGTCCGTCTGTCCGCCCTTCCGGGGCTGTATCTTATGAACCGTAAAAAACAGACAGTTGAAATTTTCACAGAATGTGTATTCTGCCGCTACAAGAACGTATAATAAAAATAATCTACTAATATTACAAATGTCAAAGTTTGTAAGGATGGATGTATGGATAAATATTTGTTACTCTTTAATACGAGTACCGATCACCGAAGTTAAGCAACGATAGATGGGTGACCGCGTCATATTGGCTTTTTGATATAATATGATTAAAAAAAAGTTTTTAGTGTTTCTTTTGCGAAATAGTTATATACGATGGTACGGAACCCACTCAGCAATTATGTACACTAGCTAGCATTAATATTTATTGATCTCTCCTTATCTCCAGATTAAATTAAATATATCGCCGCCGTGGTGATCATAGAGATAGAGAATTAAATAGCACGATGATACTAGCGTCGGCGATACAACCGCCTAACTATACTTCGCCATTCTCAAGGTACAATCTTTGTAAACAGCTGACAAGAGGATTTCTCTAAATTCTCTTTTTGGCGTCTGTGAAAAATAATTGTCAGCATTACACAATGTAGGAAGAGGTGAAAGCGACGAGTAGTAAATTCTGTCCAAAAATTACTAAAAAGTTAAATAAATAATGCTGGATTTACACAGTTTCTTTTAGCCCCAAGCTAAGTATAGCTTGTGTTATGGGTACAAGATAACTGATATACGAATCCTACTAATATTATAAATGTCAACGTTTGTAAGGATGGATGTATGGATGGATATTTGTTACTCTTTCCGCAAAAACTACTGAACCGATTAGGCTAAAATTTGGTATGGGTATAGTTTGCGACCTGGAATAACATATAGGGTATTTTTTATCCCGATAAAACGCAGGCGAAGGCGCGGGCGGCAGCTAGTTAAGATATAATTATTTTTTGGTTACGACATATACGGCAATTTTGGGTATTTAATGTAATGTGTTTAACCAGATTTATGCCGGAGTATATGTAGGTGGCCCCTTTAACATTGTTCCCTATTGAACCCCACAAGGACATTCATCTTCAATGCTTAAGTAGCTGTCTGGTAGCTCGACCCGATTGTATATTAATCTACTTTTGCGTGCGTTGGAGCAATTTGCGCATCGTCTACCCAACGGTATGGGTAGTTTAGGGAAAATTATCGATGAAATGTTAGGACAAATATCGATTAAATTTTTACTCTTGTCTATAAAGATAATCGACCCACTCGCCTCGAATCAGTCGGTCGATTTTTGACGACACTTTATTCTGATTAAATTAAATCTACATCACGTTGCCGAGTGGTTTTTTTTTTACGTATCTGAATACAGTATTAAATCAATATACGTACTTAAAAAATTGCTCTTTTTTCATTTCAAGAGGTTGTAGTCGACAACTTTTTATGATGTACCTAAGTAATTATTAAAATATTGTGTCTGGGAGTTTCCGAGTACAAGCACTAGCTAGTACTCTTCTGAGTAAAAGAACTAGTCAGTACTCTTCTGAGTAAAATTACTAGCTTGTACTCAGAAACTCCCAAACAAGTCGGTACTAATCGACGTCCACGTACATACGTTCCGTGCGTCACACGTATTTGAATCATCAACTCATGACTATGACGTATCATAAATCTCGTCACATACCTATTCGGCTGAGATTAACTTCACTCACTATGGTGGTCATCAACCTTTTTACTACAAGTTCCAACCTTGTAGTTTAAACTGAATGAATCCAATGAACCCAGACTCATTCATGAAAATGTGTTCAAAAGGCGTAATTGTTTCGTTTTTAATGTTCACCCATCCATAACACCGCACCGTGAAAAATGAAAGACCCATTATCAAAATATAATTTCATTTAATCGATATCGATGTATTGTATGACATCTCTATCGCTGTCATCAATCGACCCGTCGCACGAATCACGCAACGCACCATCGAGCTTACTGTACTCGCGCCGCCGTGTGTCGGTATTGTGTTACAGGATGATTCAATTTTAGATAAAAGTAGCTTCTGCTCGCGGCTTCGAGCGCGTTTTACCTGGATAAAATGAATTCCTAGTATACAATAGCTTCCTCTACGTATTATATAAAGCCGGGTAAAGACTTACGCAATGTAACACGCAATGAAAGAATTTGTCGTCCACATTATCGCAATGTATCGTGTAATGTAACAGAATTTCCATAGTGTGGACGCTTGCGGGCAAGAACCGGGCACACTGAGCGCACGAAAAGGCATTTCAACATGTGCGCACCGCGATCCGTCATTTTTCAGTTTTTTCGCCGAACACAAAGGGGCGCGCTGTGTGCACGAAGCGCCATGCGCCGCGGCGCATGGCGTAACATACACCCGTCCACACCGGCGCGCCGGTGTGGACGGGTGTATGTTAACACGAGCGCGAACACGATCAAATACGGTATGACCGATACGTTTGCGAGCACGCTGGAAACAGAAGCGAGTAGGTACATGATCGGCTCGTGCGCGCGCTGTGTCCATATTATGAAATGCCTCTTTCGTGTTACATTGCATGTTATGTAACAGCATTCTGTACCCGGCTTTAGTTTTAATCCGTTCACCCGTTCAGAGAAAAGTAACAACAGCTGGCCTATTGCTGGTTGTGAATATTATAGTCCTACTATTTTTGCCGCTCATTTGCTGCATTTTGATAAACCAATGATCGGCGAAAAAAGTGATATACCGAGTGATACACTCACAATTATATCTGACTGAATCGACCAGCTGTATGCCATGCTCAGGGTCTAGGGTGGAATAGAGAAAAACTACGTCATATCGTCATCGAATGCGTAAAATATTAGAAATTAAGCTCTTTAACTTCAAAAATTTACGCAATGTATGACAATGCGATTTTTATCTATTCTACCATAGACAACAATACCTGTGTTTGGCCTACTGAAGGGGGTTATACCCAAGTTTTGTTATTTAAGACCCTAATACTCTTATGCAGGTGGGCACGTCAATCCTCCGAAGTTAGTCGAAATTAATGGCCACAGGTGGCTCTCGAACACGTGGCATGATCTCGCTTTGGAGGCGTTACTTTCATTCCACCAGCAGGTGCACGCATTTCAAATTATACGTCGCCATTATGAAGAGCTCGACAAAAAGTGAGATTATTTAGGACTTCTGTGGCGTAGCGGGCGAAGGTCCGCCTGCCATGTAGGAGGTTGCAGTTCTGCAAATATTTGTTCAGGTTCTGGTCATTTTTCTATGTATAATAAAAAATATCTATCTATGTAGTGTATTATATTAAAGTAGGTATATCAGTTATCTAGTACCCATAACACAAGCCCTAGTTAGCTTGGGGCTAGATGATGCTGTGTGTAGCATTATTTATCTCACTTATTGTCGGTATTTGGAGGAATGTTATGTTTATATTGATATAATTCTACAAAAATGTCTAAATAAACAATAAACTCAAGACTACTGCCATATTGTTTGCCGAAGTTTATTATAATAGTGGTCTTTTTAGATCTGTGTTAGATAGTAACAAATAAATAAATTAGAAACAAATAAGTTACCTATGATGATGTTTCAAGAACTCTTATCATCATCACCAGCCAATATCTGTCTATTGGCGGACGAGAATTCAAGGTACATACCATACTTTTAAACTAAAATAACAGGCACCAAACTCTGTATTTGAATTAATCTTTTTAAGTTCTTTTTCGGCATTTGTAAATAAAGAGCGAATTTATAAATAAATAATAATGCTGGACAATCCACACAGCATCATTTAGCAAGCTAAGCAGAGTTTGTGTTATGGGTACGTATAGGTACTAGATGACTGATATCCATAGTACAATATATTACATAGATAGGTATTTTTTATTATAGATAGAAAATACCCAGAACGTCCCGAGACAAATATTTGCAGATGTTACAAACATTTGTCGCAATGATTTATTGTCTATTGAAACAAAAAGATCACCTATGTATTCTAGCCGCGAGTTTGTGGACCGTGGCTTATTGTCGGAAGGGGCTTAATCTAACGGAATTCCGTTGCGCTTATTGGTCAATCGATTAATATTTATCGATTTATTAAGCCGATCGATCATCTTATGGTTACGACTCTAGTAGAAAATAGGATACAAACTAAATCTCAAGTATGTAACTCTTTATTTATTTATTTATTGCATACATGTCCAATATAAGATGTTACAATATTTGGTAGTATCATCATGAGGCCTGTAAGGGCGTTGCAACATTCAGAGTTCTTGAATATAAAATAAATATTTACATCATTTAGTCCTCATTTATGTAATAATAATGGTAATATTCCTATTTACAGGTTACAGATTTATCACTTTTCTATATTTTTTTAACGGTATATTGAGTAGGTATTTTAAGACTTTTTACTTCGAGTACCTCTACTTATAACGTTCTAAACGATATAATTATGTAAAAATCTGGAGGGACCATAAAAAACCTGGCGATAGTTTGTTATAAAACTCCTATGTATGTAATGTACCTATATTTAATCGGCTGTTGCTAATCCTTTTATAAAAAAATCGATACATTTATCGGCTCTAGTGTTCCTCTTTTTTTACATTGTCCATTTTGTAAATGAACAGGGCCATTATAGCCATATTGCCTTGTCTTACGTTTATTTCATTTAATTTAAAATACACGTCTTTACTTGTCGACCATTTTCTTTTTTTTTCTCAAGTGTTACTTTAAACATTTGTTTCTTTACACTTAGTGCTTGCTTATATGTACATACGATCAAGCTTTTACAACACTATTAACGTTCCGTTTCATTTAAAAACTTCCTACCAATACATGCAGGTAGTGACGTTCTTTAATTAAAAAATTAAATAACTTCACTAGCTTATGCCCGTGGCTATTTACGCGGGAATATTATAACCAGAAGGACTTTCACTGTCTTAGAACGGGGAAGCGATCGTTCTAAAAACAATGATGAAACCCGGTGTCATGGAGAGAAAAGTCACCATTTTCGAAGCGCGGTGTCACCCAGTGTACATTCCCTGGGTGACACCGCGCTTCGAAAAAGGTATACATACGTATTTAGTTTATAAATGAATGCTATCGCATGATGATATTAGGTTATAAAAGGATAATCTATACAATTTCAGTATCAGGGTGTGCCAGTTAGTACAGAGTGCGAAATTTTTGCTCAACATTATGACATTTTCTGATTTATACGTTTTGGGAAAAATCGGCCGTTTGGTAAAACAAAAACAAACTACTCTACGTGATCCATTAAGCGTTATGATTTATTTACTATCTACCAGATTCCATTATTCTTTATCTAAAGTTTTTAGTTTATGTTATAATTTTTTGTCCAAATTATTGCCGTTTGCATTTTTCGATTTTCTTTTAACTGCACCTTTTCTTTTGTGTGTTCTTCTTTTGTGTGTTTTTCTTTGTGTTGTGAGTATAATTTGGTGTTTTATTTTCCGCTTGTGTTATTTTCGTCTGTTGCTTACTTTATTTACCTATTTGGTTTTGTTATTCACTACCACATTTTTTGTACTAATTAACGATTTTTTTTATCTCATTATACAACAATCACTTAATCAACAGTTATTGATAAGTAACAATCTTTTCCAGCGATCTTCCCGATGAAGAGGACAAGAAGTCACCCGTACTACTCCTAGGGGTCAGCAAGATCGATTCCCCATTCGTCAGACGAAGGTCTGTCGAACCCCACGGATCTGGGTCCATACGATTCTTTCGCCCACCAAAATCTAAGTACACCAGGGGCCTCCATGGAGACGAGAGACTTGAGAAAATAAGAAAAGATCTCCTAGTTCATAAGAGTAAGCCAGATAGATACAT
Source organism: Eupithecia insigniata (assembly GCA_947859395.1). NCBI lineage: Eukaryota > Metazoa > Arthropoda > Insecta > Lepidoptera > Geometridae > Eupithecia > Eupithecia insigniata. Next base: position 5,637,802 of record OX402022.1, on the reverse strand, counting down.
ACACAACGAACATGATGTTTCAATAGAACCAGACGAGAGAAAATGCTTGTTAAACTGCGTTGAAAGTTGCATCTGTGATAGAAAGAAAAGCTCAAACAGAGGCTCCTTTTCATTCCACAGACCTGATAACCAATCTTTCAGCAAAGAAACGTACAAGAGAGAAACTAAGGACTTTTCAGAAAATGACATAGAGTTTAAATACACAGAACACATTCCAGATTCTCAGCCCTCTGGCAGCAAACAGAGCTATAATATCACTCCGAAGTCTACTGAAAGACGCCACTTCTTACTGTCAAACTTGAACGAAAGATTTCGGAAGACTCTCAGCTTAGACTCTAGGAAAATAGAAACAAATCGTGTCCCTTTAACGCTGCCGCAGGAAAAACGCCCTAAATCCCTAGTTGGCACGAGCAATATTTGCGTACAGCCCCTTAGACCTGAACCATTCCTTCAACCAAATTTTAGCAAAGCCAACCAGCCTAAAAAGAAAAGAAAATCGTTCTTCTCTCTTGACACATTCTTTGATAAAAAATCGGATACGTCCTCAATAGACGACTACTGCTCTTCAAAATATAAAAGATTTGAACTAGAAAGCGACGATTCTCCTCTTTTTAGGAGAGAACAGCAAAGAGAGAAAACTCCGGACTTGCTCAATCTACCTGTTATTATAGATTCTGTGCGTAAAAAGCATTCAGACGCTCGCCGACAATTGGAAAAGCTCGAAAACCATTACTACAGAAGCCTAGTCAAGTCTCAAGTGATCGATGCGGTCCCTAAAGACGCTACAGACGTACAAGGCACTAGCGGCCACACCAATAATGTTTACACAGACGATGATGACGTAGAATACATAGAACCTATACGGAGCAATTTCACCAGTCAGAGCACTTTGATCCTCGACAAAAATAACCCTGAAAAGCTAGATTCGCTACTAACTATCAACACTGAAGAGACTGACATTAGACTTCCTAGTTCAACAGTAAGTCCAAAATCTGATGAAAGGGACTTAGATAGTATAGGGGCTTATGAAATTGAGGTGAAGGAATCTGATTTATTGAAGGTTACTAAGAGGTTGACAGTTAAAGTTATGGACAAGTCCGTCGATTCCATCGGTAGTTGTTCGCTCGATGTCGACGCCAGCACAGATTTTTCAGGTAAACAGGTTTTTGTGTAGTGTGTTTGATTGTTAGCATGCGTTTTGTATCTATATATTATCATGTATTGTATCACTTATGTTATGTCTGTGTGAATCATTATCTTAAGCATTAGATTCTTTAATATTTTGCTTCAAATTTGTGATGTTTGTTTGTTATTTTATATCAATTTTAAAGTAGACTTCTATTTACATTATTTTCTTATCATTACATTTATCATTTTCTTTAATAAATTATTCATTATGTTCATTTTATCTGTGTTTTCTTTTCGATTCCTAGTGATTTTTGCTTGCATAGTTGTTTACTTAAATCATGTTATACTGGATTAAAGAAACTTTTATCTATGATATTTTTAAATGTAGTATTCTCCCATAATATGAAAGAAATCATCGCTAAAGTTAATAAGCTCTTCATTCAACTGGTATTGTATTGAATAGGATAGTAGGACTAATGACATAGGTCTCTTCTATTCCATATTAACAGTATGCATAGTCGCATAGATGATGACCAAGAGAAATATGGCTTTAAAAATTTGAAAGCCATATTTATCGTGTCTATGGGAAACAAAAGCCCACTTTCCAACAAAGGGAACAGTTTCCTACATTGAAAGTAGCCTCTGACATAAACATTTTATTTCTGGTGTTTATTTATCTGTTCTCACGTTGCCTCTTACCCGTTTTTGATTGCTTTCCGTATAAATCGAGACATTTGTACGCCTTTCGCCCGTAAATCTACTATAACAGTATTTTTAGATAAAGTCTGATGGTTTTTGGTAGCCCATTTTCAAATCAACGCGAGATAATGAGCTTGGTGATTTGAAACGTAACATAAAGCATAGATATCTATTTTAGTGTAGTCGGCTTGGTAGTCGGTTAGTGTATAAACTTGAGAGATAAAATCTGCTTGTGCTTTTAGCTCCGTCCAAAACGCTTATTATTTTACGTATGGTCGCTATAGTCAATAAACCGAAATTAGGAAGATCAGGGACGAGTAAAGGATATTTTACTCGTTCCTGTAGGTAGATAACAATCTTTTCATCATTATCATCAGTCATTCTTAAATAAGTATTGGAGACAGGAGTTTATTTTACCAACTAATATATTTATGAGTTATTAGATGAGTAAAGTTATGACAGTAACTTTACAAAAACTATGGACAAAAAGTAACTGGGTCGCTCGCGAATAACTGCAAACAATGCATATTGCGAAATGCATACAGAACTAAGTGCGGGCTTTATCCTAACATAGAAGTCGTTTCGTAGTGACCTTGTTTCTCTGCCTACGCTCTTGCTTGCGTTGCACCAACTTTTCGGCAGTCATTGCCATCAAATCACGAGTGGTATACGTCTAAAATCAGGTTCATAAAAATATTTAATTAATTCGCTTACAACGAGCAACGTATCCTACTAGTTAACCAAACAAAATTAAACGACGACGAAGCCCATACATACGTCTATTAAAAAAAAATGTTTTTTTTTATTCTGTGTCCCAAAAGGCTGTGAAAGAAACGGAACGTAACTGGCCGTACGCGTTCAACTTTTGACATTGCAAGTTTGTGTTGATGTGAAGTAAAAAAGTTTGACATTTCATTGTGGTGATTGATTGATGTGATGTCACAGTATTGCTTTCGTGTTTTTCAAATTCTTGAGTGTCTCAAACTCGTAGCAGTCTAAAAAACTTGTAAATCATCTCTATTTATTATTGTGCACTCGTTGTTTTGTGTTATTACTGTGTCGGTGAGTTATTTCATTGGTGAATACATTAATTAACTTGTCCCCATCAATGTTGCGGACTACCTCCGAATAATTCTATTTATCGCATATTTATGGGATTTTTACGCATAAACCCGATAAAAAACCGAATGATCATCATTCTGTGAACATTTGCTTTGATTTTTTCGCCGATTAATGTTTACGTAAGCTGTAAAAGCCGCATTACAAAAATAAGGTCAATTTGTTTCTCCAACTTGTTTTTATCGAAAACTGCATGATATTGCTTGTTCAGCTTCATCAAATTCTCTTATTCAAAACCTGTTCAATATTCCACAATTTCCTTCCTAATTCATAAGTGAAGCTAAATTTTTCTCAAAATATATGGTGACATAAACAGGTAATTTCCTTCATTCATGTATATTATGTGGACATTGAAATACTCGCCTTGGTAATAATAACCTTCAGTTATAACTCCACATATGAATGTAGAAAATATATCCATAATTCATTCGTTGCTACAGACATTATACTTAATATTGCACTTTCATCCTAGATAGACAACAATTTTATGTTTCTTGCTATAGGTATTATTTCTGGCTATGTATGTTACATAATGCATGTATATAAGTAATATTGTGAGGTGAATTGATATCTTAAAAATCATGTCACCAAACTCAACTCAATAAATTTATGTGATTGATGTAGGGATACCATCTGCTTGATGGACCAACAACATTATGGTCACAGGGAGGCTATGGGCTAAGGCGGCTCAGGGCCCCAAGGATTACATGTGGCAGGCCTATGTCCAGCTGTGGAAGTGCGGGCTGATATGATGATGATAATGATTAATTGTGACAATCTTTAAGGGACGCCTATATCCAGAAATAGTCATCCATCATGATGGTTCCTAGCAAGAATCCCCGTCAAAAAGATTCATAATAGTCTGCTAACTTAAAACGGCTGTTAACAGCAGTGTTATTTCTCACTCTGACTCATGTCAATTGTGTAATAGAAGAAGACAGAGCGAGAATTAGCAATGCTTTAAGTTAGCAGACTATTATAAATAAGGGGGGGTATACTACCAGTTACAATGTTTAGTAAGAATGCAAGTATTTCAAGATGGCCTAGTATTGAAAACAAAGGAAATTCAAGGTTATTTCAATATGAACTTTGTGATTCAATAATTTATTCATGGACCTTGAGCATATTGATTGTAATTTGGTAGTTGTGTAATGACTTCTTTGGGTGGTGGAGAAGGACAAATCCTTGAGTCACGGTTTCTTTTTAATTGTTATGTCATCTTCATCATCATCCTCAGCCCATACACGTCCACTGCTGGACATAGGCCTCCCCCGCCGCCACAAATAGCGGTCCTGAGCCGCCTCCATCCATCGACTCCCTGCGACCGCTACCATGTCGTCGGTCCATCGAGTGGATGGTCTCCCATGTAGGGGGATTTGCCATTGAATTTTAGAATTTTTGGAAACTTGTTATATCGCTGGAGTAAATTTAGAACCACACTGTTATGTGCTGTGTGTTTTGACTCATAAGAAACAAATTGGTTTTATTCCAGTATGGTCAGAGACACGAAATATAGTAATGAAAAAAACTGTGTTTCTAAACATAATCCTACTAATATTATAAATGTGAAAGTTTGTATGGATGGATGTATGGATATTTTTTACTCTTTCACGCAAACCTACTGAACCCATTAGGCTGAAATTTGGTATGGGTATAGTTTGGGACCTGGAATATAGACAATTTTTTAACCTGATAAAACGCAGGTGAAGGCGCGGGCAGCAGCTAGTAATCTATGAAAATTATTTGCTACTAGCATGACACACACCACATCACAAAAGTATGGTTCTACATTTAGTCATTGAATGTTTTGTTAAAATAAATCAATCTATAGCATTATTTAAAAGGTGGATGCTTACTAGGTATTTAAAATATGGCCCTACAGATGAAATTATTTATTTATTTATTTTATTTTATTCGGAGAACAAACAGTTTTACACACTATAAATAAACTTAAATAATAACTTATAACCATTTATGGGTCCTCGCATATAAAAGCTAAAAGACTGCTTGCTTGTGAAGGAAAAATGGAGAACAGTTCTGTCTTGGTAACAAATACATAGATATGAAGTAAACTAACGTAAAATTTAGTAACAATTTTCAATTATATAATTATACTGATTCTAGTTTAATTATATAATTGTAAGCCGTGGGGTCGCGGCGTACGAATATCGACCCCTCCAACTAAGCCGTGGGGTCGCGGCGTACGAATATCGACCCCTCCAACTCAACCCGTGGATGTCGTAAAAGCCGACTAAGGGAACCTACCAGAGGAAGGGCAGCAGCTTCCTTCTGAGTATTTTTAAACACCAACACTGCGATCACCAATCCGCCTGCCAAGCGTGGTGATTATGGCAAATATATCCCCCCTACATGGGAGACCATCCACTCGATGGACCGACGACGACATCGTAGCGGTCGCAGGGAGTCGATGGATGGAGGCGGCTCAGGACCGCTATTTGTGGCGTCGTACGGGGAAGGCCTATGTCCAGCAGTGGACGTGTATGGGCTGATGATGATGATTCTAGGTTAATGTTTTGCTAAGAAGAAGTGAAAGTTTGTATGCATGGATGCCAGTTTGTTAACCGCCACGCCAAAAACGCTTTTCCGTGTTTTATACGCCAAAGCACAAAGTGTACAAAAGATATTCTAAGCGTCGTTAGCGATGAGGGGACCTCAGAGGGGGCCTCAGGTGATGCGTTATGTATAGGGGACTATGGCGGTCAAAGGGTTCAACAAACTGATTTATATAAGAAAATACTTTATTTGCTGAAATGTAGGTACTCTTAGATTATTAAATAAGCTCACTACATTCTGACTCATAGTGCATGCAAAATTAGCAGTTATGTTATACAATAATAAAATAGGTAGTAAATTTAACATTCAGACCTATTTGGATTTCTGAAACTGCAGATGTTGGTCTGTAGTAGATAATCTAGATTGTGTTTTCTAGTTCCTAAATTTGTTTAATGTTTAGTTTAAACAAACACTTTCATGGCCACAACTCACTCACCTGGAGCTGCATCAGGAGGCTGGACAGTGAACTCGTTAAGAAATTTCCATACATGTTTTGTGTTTAAAAAAGTCTTTTTAATTTGGACACAAGCATGGTAAAAATATTTATTTTATGTACTACTAGCTGTGCCCGCGACTTCGTCCGCATGGAATAGTGACAGTGTGATTTTCATACAAACTTTTATCCCCTATTCCCTTTCATATTTTAACTTTAAATGACATTTTATTTAAAACTAATTAACAGCCTAAAAAATAAATTTCAAGCTTTACAAATAACTGTACAACCTTTCAACCCTTACGGGGTTGTTTTTCGCATTAAAATGTACCCTATGTCCTTTCTCAGGCTCTAAAGTATCTGTGTATCAAATTTCAATGTGTATCATTTAAATCGGTTCAGTAGTTTTGCCGTGAAAACGTGACAGACAGACAGACAGAGTTACTTTCGCATTTATAATATTAGTAAGGATTAATTTAATCTTGGTGTTATGTATATTTAACTAAGTCCTTGACTTATTTCTAGTATCGACTTTGCTCTCCATGTGGAACCAAAAATGTTCCATTATTAAAATTAAAATAAAAAAAAAACTAATTTATTTCAAATTATGTACATTACAATTTTTGTGCCCTAATTCCAAACTAAGTTTGTGAAAAACTTGTATTTTTGCAAGTAGTGCTCTTCCTTTCTGTCTTACAATTTTGCATGGGCCCCAACCCACCGATCCTCTTGCTGTGAGGAACTCATTCTCATTTATTAAAGTTTTCTTCAAGTCACCCTCAAATGCCCTTAATCAAGGATTTCCTCTCTCCATTCTAGATACCACCTCAGGCAGCCTTAACCTCCTGACTCCATCATCCACCAACAGCCGAATCCGAGACTTCACATCCCGGATCCAGGAGAGAGCTGGCTCCAACCTCATCACCCCTGTACCAACGCCCACGAGACCTGAGGACACCACACCGACCCCCAGAAAATCAGACAACCTTCTAAAACCCCCCGTGAAGATTCATGTTGACTCTGGCAGCCATCGTTCAAGAAGCCATCAAAAGAAATGCGACGACCCACCGCATAAGAAACCAAGTTATCTCAACTTAGCCTGCTCTGTCAACGGATATACAAACTTAACTACCTACGACTCCAAATTGAGACAAGACATCAATAAGAGCAGAGAAGCTTCTCCAATCAGGCCTATAACACATACATATCAGTACCGCAGTGAGAATAACTCTCTTCTTGTACCTGTTCCAGTCAGTGCCAACAAACTGCTGGTCCCTACCTTCGGTCCTCATGATACGAGAACAGATTTGACAGCGAAAGCGCCTACTAAGGCGCACACAGATCCGTTCATAGCAACATCACCCTTGCACGTTTTCATGGCGGCTGAAAACAAGCAGTTAAAGAACGACTTCCTAGGCCCCAGTATGACGACCACGCGGTCCTACATATCTACGGAAAGCAAGAACTTTGCCGCGTCTATGCTGCATCAGAAAGATGAAGTCGACAACGCGAAAGAAATCTTCAAATCCAGTTATTCAGAGACTAACTTTAGAAAGACTGTCACAAATGGAAAAGAGACAAGATTGAGCTCGGAGTCCTACACCATATCGTCAAACGGAGTGTCTAAACGAGTAGAGATTACGAAAGAGAATGGAGAAAAACTAACCAGTCCTATGAAAAGCTTTATACAGCAAAGAGTGGAAAGGCTGTACGGACCAGGGGCGTTAGCTCAAGGATTCTTCAACCAGAAACGACATAAAGTCAAAAGTGGTAGCGAAGATGATGATCCCAAACCCCTACAAGAGAAATGCCCTAACACCCCCGATAGGTTAACCTCTAGAGAGTCAGAGGAAATTTTCCAAGACTGTGAGGATTCAAATGTGGCGTTACCCGTCCTCAGGCATTTAAGACCAGAATTCCGAGCTCAACTACCGATCCTGTCCCCGAAGAAAAGCTTGAACAAAAGCGATGAGACTTCACCATCGAAAGACCACATTCCAGAAAAGACTGAAGTGATAACGGAGACGGAAATTAGTGGTAGTGAAGTTAATGATAGTGTGGTGAATGGTAAAGAGAACGGTGAGATTGTGAATGGTGAGGTTGTAAAGGACGCGCATTATTTCATTATGATTGAGAAGAAGGAGACTGAAAGGCTTCTGGCCATGTCTGCGATGGCTGAGAAGGAGTTGGAGAGCTTGCAGGTAATATTTTTGTTTAAGGTGCTATGTAAAAAATACAGAAATTTTCGCAAACGAATACGTCCTTGCCTCAAGAAAGTTAGCGACCCATTCGCTAAATTTCTTGAGGCAAGGACGTATTCGTCCTTGCCTCCTTCGTAGCTCCGAGACTGATGAAAAAGTGATGTCGCTAATTTTAGAGAGCCGTAGAAAGAGACCAAGATACTAGGTAAAAGCGACGTAAGCGACAAATAGTAAAAAAATATTTTATTCCGAATCTACGAAATATTTTGAAATTCTAATCTATATTTTGTTCAGATATTAAAATTGCCAACCTTATTAACCATAATTTAACTGTTATATGTAGCTAAACTTTCTATATCTAAAAAAGGTTTAAATCGAGCTATGTTTGAAAAATTATTCCATCGAGAAAAATTTCACCAATCATGTTTCTGCTCTATAATTAATTTCATTAATCCCTCCAAATTTTAAATTCTTTTAGATAGATAAAGTTAACTACTTTTTTGGAGAAATATCTATTCAATAATTTTTAACCGACTTCAAAAGAAGGAGGTTCTCAATTCGTCTGTTTTTTTTTTGTTTGTACGTTACGTGATATCTCTGCCAATTATGGACCGATTTTGAAAATTCTTTCAGGATTGTGTAGAAAATGATTCCGAAGGGGTCCCATAATTTTTTTATCCCTAGAGAATTAGTATTTATCCCGCAAAACGCGAATTAAGCGTAAAATTAAGGGAATTTGAAGTCGGTTTATCTTTTTTAAAACACGCCATATTATTAAATTTTCTGCATAGCACCTTCATTTTAGCTTTTTTGTGCGACTTCGCTTACGTGGTACATAGATAAAATATATATATGTACATAGCTTGTTAGCATTAAGGCTAATATCCTATCAGTAAAAGTATTTTTAGAATTAGACTATCGCAGTTCCGAATTTTATTTTCTACTAGCTGTTCCCCGCGGTTTCACCCGCTTTAAATTCAAATTTCACATTCTAGGAAGATAAAAAGTAGCCTATGTTCTCCATCCTTTCAACTAACTCTATGCAAAAAATCAAGTCGATTGGTTGCTTAGTTAGGGCGTGAAGGAAGGACAAACAAACAAACACACTTTCGCATTTATAATATTAGTCAGGAGTATCCAACGAAACTAGAATATACAGCCAACTAACGACCGATGTGGCGCGGCGGGCTAAGGTCCGCCTGCGACACAGGAGGTTGCGGGTTCGATTCCCGCCTTGGGACAAATATTTGTACGTTCTGCAAATATTTGTCTCGGGTGTTCTGGATATTTTCTATTTAAATCAAAAAAATATCTTCATTATGAATGTAAGCAACGTTTCATCCCTTAACGAGAGACTTCTTCAGGGTTGGTGTTTTTCCAACACAAACTAGGTTCGTAGTTAACCCGCTTACATTCATAATGAATTTATAGAACTACGAAAGATTTTATAGTAAAAAAATATATTTATCTATTTAATATATTGTATTATGTATATCAGTTATCTAGTACCCATAACACAAGCTCTGCTTAGCTTGGGGCTAGATAATGCTGTGTGGATTGTCCAGCATTATTAATTTGATTCTACTAATATTATAAATGTGAAAGTTTGTATGGATGGATGTATGGATATTTGTTACTCTTTCACACAAATATTCTGAACCGATAAGGCTGAAATTTGGTATGGAGATTGGGACCTGGAATAACATACTATAGGCTATTTTTTATCCCGATAAAACTCGAGCGAAGGTGCGGTCAGCAGCTAGTATTTATATAAGTTTCTTACCAGGTAAAATGCGTTTGAAACCGCAGGCATAAGCGCGTAGTACTTACAAATACAATGTTGTGTTCCAGGATAAAGAAATAAGCGAGGAGGTACTTGGCTTCCTCCGCTCCGCGGCCGGTAAGGCGAGACTCCTGGCGACGCAGAAGATGCAACAGTTTGAAGGTATGTCATCATCATCACCAATCATCATTAGCCCATAATATAAGGTGCTAGCTGCTGCCCGCAAAAAAATTGCCTATATTGTATTCCAGGTCCCAAACTATACTCATACCAAATTTCAGCCTAATAAATTCAGTAGTTTTTGCGTGAAAGAGTAACAAATATCCATACATCCATCTATACAAACTTTGACATTAATATTAGTAGAATGCTTTTCCGAGACACGATGGTCACGTGGGTGACACTTGCTTACGTCATCATCGCTATCGACGAATGAGAAGACGAATCTGTTTTCTGGTGTTACCAGTAGCGTAAAATCGTAACTCCCCCAACTCCTTGTATTACCGGCCACCGCTAGACATGCCCTCCCTAATGAGCGCTCTGTCTTCAGCTTGCCGCATCCAGCAGGAAAACGTTTACATCAGCGGTTTTCTGTTCTTCGTGACATATGTTCAGCCTACTGCCACTCATCATCATATCAGCCCATACACGTCCACTGCTGGACATAGGCCTCCCCCATACGACTCCACACATAGCGGTCCTGAGCCGCCTCCAACCTCCACTCCTTGCGACCGCTACGATATCGTCGGTCCATCGAGTGGATGGATCCCATGTAGAGTCTGTCAAATGAAAGTAGAGACTGAAAAATCGCGGCAAATTCAAAAAATATTAATATGGTAACCCATTAATTATCATAAAACTTTAAATGACCCAATTTGATACTTTGATATTATTTTAAATAAATTTATTTACATAATTTTTTATTCCACCTGCAATGCTGAAATTATGATGATATACTTTGGTAAACAAAAGTAATATTCTTAAGTAGTGCATGAGTGGTAGGTACATCCAGGCCCAGGTAAGTACCATTATTTTCTTACCTGGTGCAGGTACTGAAGAGAATATTATTAACACCTTATTTCTTATTTGATAATAATAACTATGTTTTAGCATAAAATTTTACTTAGTTATTCAATTCTGATTCTGAAGTAAGCCGCCAGTAGCGATGCAAGACGAAATGTGTGCGTCGTTCGCGAAATTAGTTTTACATTTTAATTACAAATAAGGAAGTTCTCAATTAAATAGTTTATTAAGTCAACTTTAATCCAAATCTGAATCTAAAATAAGTGATTCATCGTAGTCACTGGTATCATCACTGCTGTTTCCTCCCACATTAATTATAAAACTTTCTACATTATCTTCTGCAATTCTATCTCTTTCTTTGTATTTCGCTTCTATGTGGATTATATGGTCAGTCATTTTTTTCCAATCATCAGCTGTTATGCTTTCAAATGACTCGTTAACAACTTTTTCAAATTGAGCTGCAGTAAGGCTTATATTTCTACTTGCCACCTTTCGTTTTGCCAAACTCCATATTAATTCTATCGGGTTCAAGTCACAATGATAGGGAGGAAGTCTTAATACTTCATGACCACTTTGTTTCAAAATTTCATCTGCCTCATAAATTGGTGTTGGCGTGTTTTGTTTTACAAAACATAGCAGTTCTGCTTTGGTGTGGTATTCTTCAAATGCAACACCATTCAACGTAAGCCATTCTCTAATTTCTGGTTTACGAGTTTGAGATGTAGGTGCCTGATTAATGATGACCGAATGATATGATGCATTATCCATTACTATCAGACTTGGCTCATTCAAATTTGGCAGGAGCTTTTCTTGTAGCCATTTATTGAAATTCACAGCGTTCATATCGTGATGGTAGTCCGCCATTTTCGATTTAGTACTAAACACTAACAATGAATTTGGAACAGGGCCTTTCTCCGATCCAGCATGGACAATGATGTAGCGTTTACCTGATGAAATATTTTCAACTACACCACTTGTTGAAGGGCCTTGCCAACACTTCTTGGGCTTGTATGATTTGTGGACATAAGTCTCATCTAAATAAATGATGAGTTTTCCTTCCAAACGCTTTGAAGCTATTGTCCGTAAAAATCGATGTCTCCACGCAGCGATGTCATATCGCTCTATCAACAACGAACGTTCATTTTTGTTTTTCTTGAATTCGTAGCCATTCTTCAATATAATTTGACGAAGAGTCTCATGAGATCCACTGAATCCAATGCTTTCTTTTAGCTCCGACAACAAAGTTCTTAATGTGGGGACTTGTTTTTTTACAATGTAGAACTCGTTTATTTTATTCCGTATAACATCCATGTCAAAACTATCCAGGTTTGACACTGTGGACTGGTGAGGTCTCTTTTTACCTGGAGTTCTCCAGACACCTTCATTCAAGGCACCTTCTTTTTTAATCCTCTTTAATGTTGTGACGCTTACTTCTGCAAATACAATACAAATGTAGTAATGATCGAGGATATCTGCACAACAAAATGTTACATGGAAATACTCATACAACAGGTACTGTTTGAGCTTAGTAAAATAAACTTACCTGTGAGTGATGATATTTCTTCCAAGAACTGGTTCTGTGTTTTTATCCTATCTTTTTGTTCCAAATCAGTTAGCCTCTCCATTGTACGCATTATTTCGGTAACTCCTGCTAATTCCTTCAGATTTGCTGTAAAAGAAAAATCATAAATTATAGTGTACATGTAATTCTTATTTTTGCATATGTAAAATATGCTATTAATGTTATTCTGATAATAAAAAAGTAGAAAACCACAAAAATTTTATCAAAGCAGAGACGAGGGAAAATTCTATATATTTTACCTCGTCCCTGTATCAAAGTATCAAAATATTTGTGCCATACTAACCTAAGAAATCTACCACAATACGTAAACAATCCTGTTTCTGAAGGAATTCAACTTCTTTTTCCTGCTGCCTCTCCTGATACTTTGAAATCATACAGAATAATATTTTTCGCACGTCACTCTTGATTGTTTTATTCATTTTAACACGCAAAAATATCAAAGTTTCTTCACAACTCAACCAAGCTAACCATAAACAAGCCGCCATGTTATAAACATTTTGAATGGGGAATAGTAATGCCGCACTCCGATTCTGGTTTTCCCTAATCTTGGGAGTAAAGAGTACCTTACCTACCTAACACGAAGACCACCAATATGAAGAATAATATGAGAGTGAATGAAAAAAAGAAGTCAGAATCATGGCATTATACTAGGTCCTGGCCTACCCCTCCGGGAAACAGGTACTATCTCACGTGCCTTTTTTTGATTCAGGATAAAAAATCAGTAAATGTATTAATATTATTTATTTAATTCTAAGTGAGTGAGGCTAATTAAAGTGTAATTTAAGTTAATTAAGTTTGATACAATTCGATACAATTATTATTTCATACCATCCTGAATTTACCCCGTTATGGAGCATAATATCCATTGGTGGAAACACATTAGTATTGCTATGTAAAAAGTTTCGAAAAAATTCGAGTGTCTACTTTCGTTTGACAGACTCTATTTGCCATAATCACCACGCTTGGCAGCTTGGCTATTGTCACTTCAGCTTGCAAATTCTTTGAGCTATTTCGAAGTTCAAAAAGATATTATATCTTTGACCCTCTCGCGAAGAAAAGACATCCAAAATAAACATGTATTAGACACATAAGTGATATTATAATGTGCTAGTGGTTTCTTTTTCACTTCTTCCACTAGTGGACAAAAAATTTAAGTGAAGAGAATATCAATATTACCTTATTTCTTATTTGATAATAATAACTATGTTTATAGTATACAATTTGACTTGTCGAAGTGCTTATTTTGTAAGCCTAAAGAAATAAAGTTATTGATTCTGATTCTGATCCGCTGAGGTAAACGTGTTCTTGCTGGTACTTTTTATCAGAGAGAAGTTCATCTTTGTTTTCTGTCGTATAACATTATTTTTCTGTAACTTCCAGGTCTATGCTACAACCACATAAACGAGCGGCAAGACGAACCGTTCCCAACCACAGTGGAGGACCTCCAAGGGTTCTGGGACATGGTGTGCCTGCAAGTGAGGAATGTGGACGCGCTGTATCAGCAGATGGCTGACATGAAAGCGAACAATTGGCAAGAGGTGAGGTATCATCAGTACTCTTAATCTTCATTCGCTGTAGGAGCAAAAGACAAACTTTGATACATCAATTTCCAAAAATATTGGTTACAATCAGATTTCAGTAAATTATTTCTTTAGGCTTACTGAATAAGCACTTGGACAAGTCAAATGTTATACTATAAACATAGTTATTATTATTATATAAGAAATAAGGTGTTATTGATATTATCTTTACTAAAATTTTTTGTCCACTAGTGGAAGAAGATCAATAATCACTACATTGTAGTATAAAACAAAGTCGCTTCCCGCTGTTTCTCTGTCCCTATGTATGCTTAGATCTATAAAACTACGAAACGGATTTTGATGCTGCTTTTTTAATTAGATAGTGATTCAAGAGAATGCTTTATATGTATAAACAGGTATAAATATAGTAATTATTATCAATTACGTAATAATATGTTTTGATTTTTTCTTCAATACAAATTTTTTGTCCAGTTTTTGCTAATATTTTATCTCATCTTCCAGCAGACTCCGCTGCAAGCCAAGTCCGTGTCGACGGCCTCACCGCGCGCCCGCATGCGCGCCGCGCCGCCCCCGACCAACGAGAAGGCGAAGCGAGCCGCTGAGAAGCGGGAGGCCGATCGCAAGGCTATGTTGGAACATAGAAGGTATGTTTTTATTATAAGCCAATCTAAAAAAAACTAATATCTAGAGAACACAGCACGCAGCGTGGTTCGCTTTGCTCGCCACTCTTTACCAGATTATATGGCTGGTTATAGGTTTGTAAGGATGTTTGTTCCTCTTTCACGCAAAAACTCAACAACTGATTGGGCTGAAATTTTATATGGATATAGTTTGAGTTTGTTAGTTAGTTGATAAAATAACAAAAAAATTGTATTTACCGAATTAAACGCGAGCCATAGATTACAAAACACGTATTATATTTTTAGTTTGGATCGAGATTTTTTGATAAAATAAAACTACAAAATACAGCAATCCGCCATGACACGTTGAACACCAATCAGAGAATACATATGACTTCATGCCGTCACAATATGTAATGTAAAGGCACAGAATAGCTGGTAAAGCTTCTCTTGAAAATATTATGATAATTCTGTATCATCAGATGTTCGTGCATCTATGACGTCATAGATAGCCGCCACGAGTATTGTAGCGTTTTTGAGCGAAATTGAAAACGCATTTTAAACGACCTTTTTTTCCTACGAAATCCATTTTTTTTGCAGAAATATGATTTATTTTGCATTCAGTAGATGTCTAAAAATATCACGGTGTGGTTTCTCAACTGCTGCCATAATCACCATGCCATATCTGGCGAAGTTTTATTTTATTATATTATGAGACCTGCGATATCTTTCAAAAGTCACCATCCTTATTATCTAACATTGTTCCAGACGTGTGGCTCGCGAGCGGCAACTGGTAGCGCGGGCCTCCGCCCCCGGGACCAGCCGCGAACATGACCAGAATATGGGCATTGAAGGCAGCCAGGTAACTACATCTAGTTAATAAAGAAATTATTTGTAGCACACACACAAAAAAGGAAAAATTTTGCTTTAATAATAAAAAAATAAAATAAAGACAAACAAATCCCTAAAGTAATTTATAACGGTATCTTTAGACGACCGATGTGCCGCGTCGGACGAAGGTCCGCAGGAAGTTGCGGGTTCGATTCCCGCCTTGAGACAAATGTTTATACGATCTTCAAATATTTGTTCTTGATGTTCTGGGTATTTTCTATGTATAGTAAAATATATCTATCTATATGTAATATATTGTATTATGTACATCAGTTATGTAGTACCCATAACACAAGTTCTGATTAGCATTGGGGCTAGATGACGCTTTGTGGATTGTCCAACAATATTTATGTAATTTATGTTTTTTGTCCACAGGAAGTTGAAATTTTCGTCGGTAAAACAGCGAAGCCTACGAAAGTTGCGCCTAGAGGAGATTGTATGAGCGGCGAGCGCTCAGAAGACTCTTTGGAACAAAGCTGATTTTGTAATAACGTGGAGCAAAACTATATACTTAGCTAACTTAGGCCAGCACCGAATTATAAAAATATCCTAGATAACTTGGAATTCATAGATAAATACAGTATGACCACTTTTATAAATCGTATCGGTAATATTCGTTTGCGCGGAATATCGCAACCTAATACCGACTAAAACCGAATGTCTACCAATGAAATACAGACCTTATTGCTTTACGTTAAGATTTTAAATAAGAATAACAATGACTCGTTCTGTCTTGTTCATCTTCACTAGCCAGGCGAATACTGCTGTTGCTGCGACGCAGCCAACCCGAACAACAGCCGAAAATGGCGCGTACGCAACAACCAATATCGGACGGTAACAAATCACGTGTGGCGCGCTATGATTGGTTGAAATAATTGCGCGCCATTAAAAAAAGTTACTTATAAACGTGGTAGTACTGTAGATAATGCTTTATTGTTTCTCATACAAACACAAAATACTATTTTTTTCATATGAGCGGGTTTTAAATGAAATTAAACAAATTACAGTAACTAAACATCTATGAAAAAACTAAACTATATACAAATTTTTTATTGGACAATACATATACAAAATATAATACAATACATATAAAAACCTTTAAAAAGAAAATTCATGGCAAAGGCGAGCTTTACCCTGAAAAGAGTTCTCTTCCAGCAAACCGGCTTGGGAGAGAGAGACAAAGTTATAAAAAAATAATTATATAAAGTATTCATGTATTAGTTCAGTAAAAGTTAGAGCCAGCAATGCCAACCACACACCAATTAATAATTATAATAATGTTGGATACACAGCATCATCTAGCCCCAAGCTAAGCAGAGCTTGTGTTATGGAAATATGGAGCTTGTGTGGTGGTGGGCCAACCAAAATAATAAATTAAATAATAGGCGTGTTTTAAAAAACGATAAACCGACTTCAAATTCCCTGACTTTTACACTTATTTTAAGTTTTGCGGGATAAATACTAATACCCTGGGGATAAAAAAAATATGGGACCCCGTCGGGATCATTTTCTATACAATGGTGAAAGAATTTTCAAAATCGGTCCACAATTGGCGGAGATATCGCGTAACATACATATAAAAAAAAACATACTGACGAATTGATAACCTCCTCTTTTTGAAGGTTAAAAATAATTTTTTTTAGGTATAAATTGGAAATCAAGACGATAAAGTTATTGTTTATATAATTTTTCAAATTATATTTCAGTATAGTTAATCTTTATAAATTGATCATCATCATCAGCCCGTACACGTCCTCTGCTGAACATAGACGCCACGATGTCGTCGGTCCATGGAGTGGGACACACTTCGTTTCGCATTGCATCGCGGTCGCCACTCGAGAACATTTACTCCCCAACGGTTATCGATTCTACGAGCTATATGACCTGCCCATCGCCACTTCAGCCTGCTAATTCTGAGAGCTACGTCTGTAAATTTGGTTCTTCTTGATATATGAATTAATTTTAGTAATAGCAGTTATGTTGAAATGGATATGTCTCAAAAAAATATATTATAGGCCTAATAATTTTACCTGTTAGCTAAATAAATAATTTTGCCTGATATTTGTTTACTGCAGTGATATTTTGTAATTTAGTGTATTTGTATGTAAAAATGTGTTTTTGTTTAAAATTGGATATGAAATTATGATACTCAGATAACGTTATGATATACAAAAATTATTTAACTTTTTTGATTTAATAAATTCGGTTTAAAATTGAATTATTTTCTTTTATTTTTTTTTTATGTAAAGAACTAAAATTAATAATTATATTTTAAAGTTGAATTGTAGATTTCGATTATGATATAATTTTTTATGTTTTAACCTAATTATTGCAGTTCTGTATACATAGACACATAACTGACGTTAAATTCTATATAATATCAGAGAAATCATAATAATGTTACAGAAGAAATAAGTTTGTTACGTTTGGAAGAGTATGTTTGAATGAATGTTTGTTTTGTAGATAAATTCGCTTTGTCTGTAACTATCTATACTCCAATTTAGAATCCAAGATATTTTATGTCAATAAAAACATTTATGAATGAAAATTTGACAAAAACTGATAATAATAACAGAAAACAACAAGGTAATAGCAAAGTTTTCACTAAAAACTAACACAAACAATCAACAACGCATAATCTCACGTGTGTAGCAAAAAATGGCTAAATTTGAAGAGCTTCTGTGCTTATGATACCAATGTCGTTAAATATTTTTCACGTTTTTTATACAAAATGAAATATTGGTTTTTCCTTTCGCCTTTGTATACAAAAAAATATACAGGTTTTTGAATTGGAGTATAGACAGTTTATAACGTGTTCTAAATAAATAAATAACTGTCCTAAATACATCGATATAAGTAAAAAACTTTATCTTTGCCTAAATATAAGGGAATTTATAAAATTTTAAGTGACTCATGCAATGTAATATGCAGATTGTTTGTATAGAAAACTACTTGACAACGCTATTTATTGGGATCTTATAACAAACCAAATATAAGTAGGCACTGATTTGTATTCAAATTATAGTCTGCAATATTGTTCCATCAATAAATATGTACCTAAAATGGCTGAAAATTTAACTACACTAGAATCCTCATCTCCGTTGCTATTGGTTATTTTAGCTTTTAACATAATAAAACTCAATGCTTTATTTCCTTTAGACCTTACAGGACTCTTGGACACGTCACAAAATTAAAATTACATAAGTAAAATAGATAAATAAAGTGATTGCTTTGATTTTTTATTCACTTCAATCTTTTTAAGGTAAAGAAGCGAACAAGAAACCTTAACCTTGTTAGGTGTTTAGTTTTCTAGTTGGAGGAAAACTTTTTCATCCTCCAGATAATCTGATATTTTGTAGTTAGCCTTTTTACGTAGGATACGTTTGACAATTTGTATTGAATTTATTTATTGATAATTTCTGCAACCCACTTGGACTTTTGAGGAGAATAAATAATACAGGTGTGTATATTCCTGTCAGTATATTCCTGTAGATAAAGCTTACGTTTTAAATTATTAACACCAGTTGGACACGTGAAAGTGCTCGCCGCTTCGCTGCCTGAACGAGTTACTAGCGCAATCCTACAAAAAAAAGAAGTTGAAGTTAATATTATAAATGTCAACGTTTGTAAGTATAGATTTTGTTCCACTTTCACGTTAAAACTACTGAACTGATTGGGCTGAATTTGGTATGGGTATAGTTTGGGACCTGAATACACAAATTATTAATTATTACACAAATATGTTATCGGAACTATAAAATATAAATCACGATACAATAAATGTGATCAAGTTCTCGTACATACGTTTTTATGTAGCGACGTCGTACATGTCACAAAATAATAGTGATCTCCTTTAGTAATTCCCTAAGGGACATAGTGATGTGACACTAGCGCCACTATTTTTTCTTGTATTATCGAGGACAAGAATTACCAAAAGTTCTCGTGTACTAGTGGCGCTAGTCACATCACTGTGCGCCTTAAAGTTCCAGCACTTGCTTGTACTGTAATTTTTTAAATAAAATCATGACATGTGTACATTTTCTTTCTTTATTGGCTTATTTCCTAACCCCTACTCCAGTCATTCTCAATGTACAATGTTTGTAAACAAATCTCAAAACTAAATTCTATTTTTGGCGCGGTGTTTGAAAAATATTGTCAGCGTTATGTATGCATTGTACCTAAGAAAGAGTTTAAATATCAAGTAGGTAGCGCAAATTTTGTCCCAAAAACAACAATTTCTCATCTTTTAGATTAGAGGATAATTTTTACAAACATTGTATATCCAAGAAATTAAATGATATCCCAAAATTTTACGCTTTCGGGGGGACTTGAACCCGCTACCTTCCCCTCAATACGGAACTGCGCTACGAAATCAAGTACCTAGATTTCTGAGACGCGTCGAAATCGTTAATTTTTGGGTCAAGTATCATTTAGGTAATTCCTTTGAGAATACCCCGAGTGCGAGAGCTTATAGCCCGGCTACACGCTCAAACATTTGTGCAAACATGCATGCACAAACCAGTTTGCGCAAGCAAGATGAGCCCGGCCACACGCTCTATATTGCTTGTGCAAACTCTGTTTGAGAGACCGGCCACACGCTGCATCTTGCTTGGGCAAACTGTGTTTGTGCATGCATATTTGCACAAATGTTTGAGCGTGTAGCCCTGCAGGCTCACCGGGGATTGCGCGCGAAAACGTTTCACGTCAGCTTCCAAAGGTTTCAGTGTCATAGTTCTCTATGCTTCTAATCTTGGGCGAACGAAACCAATAGACACAGGGTGGGTCTACATCTCTATGGGAATACCCTCACCAAGGCTACCTACCTCGGATGAAGTATAGAAGGATACCGCCAGACACAGTTTGCAGATTTGTAATAGTGTGCGTGACTAGGCTGACTTCGCTGTCAAGCCGAACTGGCTTCGGCCCAAACTAGTCCGAATCAGGAAAATAAATTTTTATGCCGATTTCATTCCTGATTCGTCCCATATTTCCTCCGCTGTCTGTCTCTCTGTAGATCTATCGAGCTTTATTGTATCTCATGATTCGTAAAAGGTAACCTGCATTTTTTGTGTGTATTCCATTTACCGATATAATAACATATTATCAAATAAATATTAAAATTAAAGGGAGCTCCACAAAAACATGTTTTTTGACCATTTTTTGCTCCACTCACGCGATCTAAAAATCTAAAAAAAGGGGTTAGGATTCGCTCCGCTTTCCGTTGCCTTAGTTTCTTTGTCATTTTGGGCAACTGCCGCTATAAAACCTGAAATTTTTTGCTAATCCTTATTTACCAACTTCTGCGTGAACGCAATAAAAAAATATTAAAAGTGATTACTTATAGTATCTCTGTATTTTGTAAGCCGAATTAATCCACCTTGTCTGCTCCTATTTTTTCGGCCAGTTATAACCTGGGTCTCTTTAAGACAAGAGTGAATAGGTGTCTTCCGGTGGGTACACAGGTACGTACATACTCAATAAACTTGCTCGATCTCGAGCAAGTACGAATGTGTGGACCATGCAAGACTCAAGACAAATTCTCGAAGCTAACCAAAATGTTCGATTCGAACAAAGATTGAAACGTTCGTAATTCTTGCTCGATGTTCGAAACAAAAATGTTTGTACGTGTAGCAACGAGGTCGAGCATGTTAGTCGTGATTGATATTTTTGTGAATGTTAGTTAGCTATAATGTCGGACTTTCGTTCATTTTCTCGAGATTTAATGGAAAAATTTATGAATTAATTAAATTATTAATTTATTTAATCAATAATTTTAATTAATTCATAAATTTTTAATTCAGCAAATAATACAGCGTAAGGCATCACGGTAGACTAAAGAAACGATGGCGCGATGAACTAGACACCTTCGATAGAACGTGGGCCCAACTGGTTCAGAGTCCTAATTCATGGTAAAATTTGCCCAACAATGGGAAATTACAGACTAATTGTAATTAAATTAATTGGCTAAATTTTTCCCCGACAGTAAACGTAACAGGGGATGCCCACTAAACACGACAACGAATCGTCCGATGCTCCAAGAGTTTCAACGCACACTAAATATGTTCTTCGAGCAAGCGTCTACACGCAGGGTCAAGCATGTTTATAGATAGCCATGCTCGGATGAAACATGCTCATTGAGCATGTACCTATGTACGTGTATACCCACCATTCTAGACCTACCTGATACACCATCGGCCAAATTGTCACTTTCCATTAGGTGACATTGTGGTCAAAGAAGGCCTATCCTGCCCAAAATTTTACATCGATGTCGATGTCATTTTGTAAGACTAAGAATAAAATTTTGCAATATATATAAAAACGACAATAAATTAGATAACACCTAACAATATTATTATATACAATAGCTAAATGCGCGCGGCTTTGCCCGCATTGATTTAACGTTGCATTTTGAATGATGTATACATAGATATATACCTACTATTAATTTTAAGCATATTGTATACTGTTCGTGCCTTAGTAAACGAAAACCCTACGAAAAATTTATCATAAAACTAAAATCAAATTACGTAACTTTAGGAACGAAAACTTCCGAAAAAAACCGCGTGAAAATAATTCCAGGTTATTTAAGTTAATAACTTGTATTATTTCTTTTTTCCTCGTATTTTGAGTTGTATAAATTAGTTAAATCCTACGGAAACAATAATGATAAACCAATACTACATGCACGAGAAGTGTGTGAAAGACTTTTCGGAAAGAAATCTCCAAATGGAACGAATCAGGAATGAAATCAGCAATCAATTTTATTTTCCTGTTTTGGCCCAGTTTCGGCCGAAACTAGTGGGACGAATGCGGAATAATGCGAAAACTAAATTTGACGGTAAGCACATCACTAGCACAGACGCTAAATTTATCTCTGCTATTTATTCATGGTTTTGGACAGTATTTGTATCCTAGACCCATAGGAACACATGAACTAGATTGTTAAAATGTTGTTACTACAAATTTCTAGTAATAAACATCATTACTTTAGTATTTATACTGAGCGAAAAACTTACGCATGTGATGACAAATCCGGGAATTTTACTCAACCTTTTGTGCTTCTTGAAGGACTGTACACAGCGGAACACGACATATTTTCACATTTTCAACAAAGTTTTGAGTAAAACGCAGTAATTTCTTAGAATTTCAATAAAGTTCATCAGTCTGACCACAACATTAGAGTTAACTACCGTGTCAGCACCTGACACGATTCACACTGATAGTGCAGCATAGCTATACGTTCACCAGCTATCTCTTTTACTCATTGCTTGGCTCCGTGGGATAGACAAAGATACATGACAACTATGGTGATACATAGATATAAGACCGGAAATGACTTGGCTCCCTCTTCCCTACTCTATGCTACCTACTCAAAAATTATGTTGTTAAGTTATACAGTCATTAATCATTATCCTAAGTAACGCAGGATCGCAAGTATCGAAATTGGGTTATTACATGTGTGTTAACATCATCACCATAGTGAAATAAGTAGGTAGAGGTAGCATTATTCATTTCCGGTCTTATATCTATGTCTCACCATAGTTGTCATGTATCTTTGTCTATAGCTCGGAGTCAAGCTATGCGTAAAAGAGATAGCTGGTGTACGTATAGCTTTGGTATAGCTATACTGCACTGTCAGTGTCAATCGAGTCAGCTTGTAACTGACTAGTTAGTTCAAAGTGGTGGTAAGACTGATGAACTTTACTGAAATTCTAAGAAACTACTGCGTTTTACCTAAAACTTTGTTGAAAAAGTGAAAATATGTCATGTTCTGCTGTGTTCTGTCCTTCAGAAAGCACAAAAAGTGGAGTAAAACTCCCGGATTTGTCATTAAATGCGTAAGTTTTTCGCTCAGTATAAATACTAAAGTAATTATTATTATTACTAGAAATCTGTAGCAACAACATTTTAACAATCTAGTTAATGTGGACCTATGAGTCTAGGATACAAATAATGTCCAAAACCATGAATAATTAGCCGAGATAAATTTAGCATCTGTGCTAGTGATGCGCTTAACAATCAAATTTAGTTTTCGGGTTATACCGCATTCGACCCACTAGTTTCGGCCAAAACTGGTCCGAATTAGGAAAATAAAAGTAATTGCTAATTTCATTCCTGATTCGTCCCATTTCAAGATTTCGTACAGAAAAGTACTGTGTTTCACACTCTTCTCAAACATGTAGTATTGATTTATCATAATTGTTTCCGTAGGATTTATTTAACTAGTTACTATAACTCAAAGTACGAGGAAAAAAGAAATACACAAGATAATAACTTTAATAACCTGGAATTATTTTCACGCGATTTTTTCCGGATGTTTTCGTTCAAAAGTTAGGTAAATTTATTTAAGTTAAAATATAAATTTTTCGTAGGTATTTACTTTGTTTATATTTTTCTTTTATACAAACGATACAATATCCTTAAAATTAACAGTATATAAATATCTATGTATACATCAATCAAAATGCAATGCCACTAATATAAACATTATTTACAAAAAACAACAACGTTAAATCAACCATGCGGGCAAAGCCGCGCGCATTAAGCTATATAATAATATTGTAATGTGATATCTTATTTATTGCCCCTATTTTTTAGAAATTTTGCACGATTATATTCTTAGTCTTACAAAATGACATCGACACCGATGTTTAAACTTTGAGGAAAAACAACATATAAACAATTACAAATTTACGCAAAATAAGTCCTTATAGCTCATCCTTTAGACTCCCAGAATGAAGGATGTTTCACACCCGTGACTATAAGTTCCAAGTATCAATTAGCGCTCTAGACTATAAACGCAAGAATTGGAAGGATGAGCAAAAAATTCAGGTTTTATAGCGGCACTTACCCAAAATCACCAAGAAACTAAGGCAACGGAAAGTAGAGCGAACACTAACCCTTTTTTAGATTATTTCATTGCGTAAGTGGAGCAAAAAAATGGCCAAAAAACATGTATTTTGTGGAACCCCCATTAATTTTAATATTTATTTTGATAGTATGCTAATATAGCGGTAAATTAAATTCATACTAAAAATGCAAGTCTCTACCTTTTACGAATCATGAGATACAATAAAGCCCGATAGATGGACAGATAGACAGACAGCGGAGGGCTAGTACTAGGGTCCCGTTGGTACCTTTTGTTTACTAAACCCTAAAAAAGTGCGTAGTTTTCTATAAAATGTGCGAAACTCGTTTTCGATTGGTAGAATCATCTATATTGAATTAGTGTGGCATACTCGGTTCGCGATTCCGATACGCACATGGCCAAAATCAGCATTAGCATCAGGTTATGTGTCAAAAAATGGTATCAGCAACAACCCTGGTTGAAAGAACTAAAACGTGCCTGTTAAATATGGGACGAATCAGGAATTAAATCGGCATTCAAGTGTATTTTCCTGATTCAGAGACCAGTTTGGGCCGAAGCCAGTTCGGCTCGGCAGCAAAGTCACTTCCCTAGTCATGCACACTATTACAAATCTGCAACTGCACACTAATAAAAACGGACATGCGTAAAACTGAAGGCTGAGTCCATAAAATTCTTGGTCCTAGCGTTGTCGATTATAATAGAGTGAAATCGTGTTTCTGGTTTCACGTTGTTGGTTCTCCATGGCTTGCAGTGTTGCCGGCGGCGGCGGTCAAAAAAGTTCAAAACCGAACCGGCACATCACCGTTTGAAAAATAACGTCGTGGTAACGAGAAACGAAGGCTTATGGCATGATAAGATTCCATAACATGCTTAAATTAGGTACCTAGCCCATATAATGCATCATTTACAATAAAATACAGAGTTATTCAAACTTTCTTTCTTTGAGGAAGTAACTTTAATACGTCGGAATATTATAACTCACTGTAGGTAGCTCCTACATTAGTATTATTGTAATTTTCTCTGCGGCTACATTACAAACTATGCATAAATAAAGTGATAAATGCTTCGAAAGATCTGCAGAGCGTCATGGTCCGCAAAATACCAACACTACAAAAAAGTCCAAAACCGACCAGAAAATTTCGCACTGGTAACACTGGTTAGTACTGACGGAAAATTATCGCGGTGCGCTTATATTTCAATATTATCGCGATGATTATCGTGTATCATATAGCGGATTTCAAGATTTCTGAATAATCTGTGATATTATCACGATATTACGATACGTGCGGCTTATTATATTATAAATATTATCATGATATCGTGATAATAATTACTGTGTAACATGCCCCTATAAGGGTAATCGTCTCTGGTTGGCAAATGTCTTTTTCATGAATTTGTAGAAAAATGGTTTACCTTTGGCGGGAAATTTCTTTTCCGCTACCTAATTTATTTCTTTGTAGAAAGCAAATTAAATTAAAAACCACACCGAAATTGATCTCGTTCCAACCCGAAACTATGAATCTAAATCGGTTACCTACCTAATCGTTTCGAGTTAGCGAGATATTAATTCTGTAAAACATATAACTATCTATAAATAAAAATAACTAACTATCAAAATAGTTATATCCTCTATCATCTCCTATTCCTCAATCCCCTCAATCATAGGTAAAGCTTGCAGTGCGGTAGTGCAACCATCAAAAGAATAAATAAATGAATAAATAGGGTACAATGTGGAGGAAGCCACATGCCACCCTGCCACTAAAAAGTAAAAAAATTGTCTATCTCCACGTCATCAAACCAAGAACGTAATATTATCGATTTATGAATTTACGTAAAAACTAGTTTTAAAACAGCAAATAATTTTAGTAATCCCATATTTTACTAAATTTAATTTCAACGTTTATTAACATTTATACCAAAAGATTATATTAATTTGTTTAGCTTTTTGCGTGGAACGATATGTCTACTGTTTGTCTATGGCGGAATAGCAAACGCCTCCATCATTTTAGTACTTTTACTTAGAAAATTATTAAAAACAATTTTTTACTCAGTCAAATTAATGCTAATATTTGATTTCTATTTATTTACAATCAATTAAGTATCAAAAATATTTAACAAATTTAACTCCACGAAATACTAAATAAAATTAGTCAAATCATTCCCTCGTGTTTCCTTCCCGCGTACGTCGTACAAGGTGGAAGTTGGTCATGGTCGTCCGCCAAACGGAAAGCCGCCATGATGGCTTTCTGTAAATTCGTTCAATATGTAAAGTTTCGTTAATGTTTTTCGTTAATTGTGACTGAGTGCGTGCAAAAATTAAACATGGGAACGAACTAGAGTGTGCAAAGTTTAGTTTAAGGTCCTTTTGGACTTCCTGGAGGAGCTATAAAGTGTTATAAAAGTGCATTTTTGTGTCGACGCTAGCGTGTTTTGTTCTGTCAACAAAATGTCGAAGCTCTCGTTTAGGGCGAGGGCCCTGGATGCGTCGAAACCAATGCCCATATACCTCGCCGAGGAGCTCCCGGATCTTCCGGACTACTCGGCGATAAACCGTGCAGTACCTCAAATGCCCTCTGGAATGGAAAAAGAGGAGGAAAGCGTAAGTAATTTGCGCATTTAGGTGTTAAGTCATCGAAACCAGAGTATGGCGGCCATTTCGTTTCGGTTTCTTGTTTCCACCGCTAGGGGCGTAATTATTTTCCGTAAAATATTTATTTCTTTGTAAATCTCTGTGCCTGAACCGAGTTTTCCATAAACCTACCTAGAGAAAATTATATTATTCTACACGTTTATTATAAACAATCGAGATGCAATGAGTAGCAAACAATGGATTTCTCCTAAACAAATGTCATTATTGGCGCGCGATTCCACATGGTGTTTTTCGAAGTTCCTTGCTACACAACCTCTTATTTCAATATTCAAGTGTTGCTTTATTTTGAGTCTAGGAGAATTGGTTTTTCTGTATATTCAGGACCAATTTATGTAGAAAACATGGTATGAAAACAAAAATTTGCCGGCAGGCCAAACATCTGTTATTTGTTTACTAACAAATAACATGCCGGTCACTTTGTAATATTACGATTTTAGTTTCTTATCAATTATTACCAAAAATTTAAATAACCTGAGAGATTATCAACTCTAATTAGATAGAGTACATATCTTATTGTAGATTTTCAACCGATTTTTTCCTACTGTGTGTTTTTATTCTGTAGAATAGGAAGTAATTTTGTGCGATTCTATTTCCTTCTTACCTATAGGTATATCTTATATTCAAATACTGTTCAAGAGACAACACAATATTTAGCACTTGGAAGTTTGTGTTGGAAGAATGTACCATTGTTTATTGATATCCTTTGGTTTATTTACCTCAAGATTTAGATTATATAAAATCTACTTACTTTAATCTACTGACTTTATAGAAATTTTAACAGTTTACATTAAATATCATCAGATCTCTGCTCTTTTTCTATCAACTGCTAAAAAGCGGTTTTGTTGGTGTCCGACTGTGCTATGCAATTTTTATTTGACCTTTCCTGTTTACTGAGAGTTTGGATGGCTTGTATTATGTGGATGTAAGCAGTTTATTTATATAAAACCCTTTTATTCAGACTTTAAACAAAATCTTCTGTCTCTACATCTGTCTACGGGCCTTTTTGCCTCCTGTAATTTTAACCATTCACCTCCTTTGCCAGCAAATCTAAACTATAAGCTACCTGCTGTAAGACCAGTTAACTTTGAATGAATTTTTCTACTCTTGTCTGATTAAAAATTTTTGGACTTGACATCCATCATAAAATGAATTTTAACTTTAAAAAATTTGTCTCGTGAATGAATATCTAAATAAAGACTCTGGCAGACCTGTGTCAGATGCTGAGCTATAATCAAAAGCCACAAAACCCATATCAACTTCTACGCAGAGTTGATACTCTACTGATTGAACCTTATTCTATGGAGTAGTTGTAAGTCAATTCAACTGCAGAGCTGCTATAATTGTATGGATGAGGCACCCAGATCTGTCCTAACTTGATTTTGCTGACTCTTCGGCCAGGATGTGTCATCAATTGCCTTACAAAATGTGTTATTGTTTTTTTTTTATCTATATTTATTAACAGTGGTTTAATAAGATTCATCATGTCACCCTAATTGTTTACAGTAAATTGACTTACATTCTATGCTGTATTTATATTTTACTAACTTATATTACAGTCACCGCCTCTGAGAGAGGATAGGCCAAAATGCTATTAAATTATCTGAACTGATGCAAATCAATTCCTGTTTCTAGCAAGTTTATTCTTTCGGGTTTGCTCCACACACATTCAAGCAAAACATGCTTGTGCAGGCCTTATGCTAATGAGGGTATTAAAATGTGCAAGATCAATAGTCCTACTCTGCTACGTTAAGGTTTGGTTAGGGACTGGCTAGGCAGAGAGGTAGTAGTTATGTATTAGGTATACTAGATGGCTATGTATTACCTATATTAGATATATGTGTGAAGTACATAGAAGAACTCCTTGTTTGGGAGAGACATGTTGAGCACTGGATGTGTGCGCGCTGATGAGCAGACTGAGGGATAATAGACGATCCTCGCACCTGTCACACTAAACTAGTTTTAATAATAAATGTGCTTACAAAAGTAAATTAGTAATCACTTGCTATGTCGAGATGTCAATGCAGAGATCATAGTTTCCCAAGCAAAACCAGCTTTTATGTGCTGAACCTTGCGTGCAATGACGGTGACTCATGTGACTGAGCTAGCTCCACTCCATAATTAGTTAATTACATTTACATCTGACTGATCCCCAAATTAACAGCAGCGTCATTTTGCCATTTGACACCACAGATGATACAGTAGTTGATAGTAATACAATGAAGCTATGTATTATATATAATTATGTTGCTGGAATTGGTGTTTACTTAATGTTATTCATTTTGTTGATAGTGAGATAGCCTAGGCATATTTTAATACGTGATGGACTGTGCAATTTTGCAGTAAATGGTGCAATTTTGGTTTGAATGGTGCACATTTTCTGATGAGGAATTTTTTTCGTTATGTCGGACCGTGGCAAATCATTGCAACGAATAATGGCTTAGAGGTTTCTCTGTTTCATAGATGCCACTTAAGCGTAAAACGTGTTTATGCCGCGTAATTTGGAATTGTTACTCTAACCCCACTGTCACACTTACCTCGTTCCACCTTAACTAAAGTAATTTGAGAATGTTATACGCGGAATTGTTGCTAAATATTTTTTCAATCTAATATTATGCAATGGATTTCCGCAAAGTAACGCCTGAATCTATTATTTATTTAAGTAGGTAATTTGCTTACTTTGGGCCAGATACTGTGTGAATTGTTCTGCTCTATTTATTTATTTATTTTATTTATAAGGCATTTCTGAGTAGGTACCTACTCTAGTCTACGTTTTAACCAAGTGCAGCTTGAGAATACCGATGATAGAAACTTGTATAACACATTTCCGGGATAAAACGAGATTAGGCTATAGTGAACCTGTAATATTCCCACTGATGGGACTTAGAACCTTCGCCTTTGCGGGGGGTGGGTAATTCGCCACGCGTTAGGGTTGGACAATCTTGTATTATGTACCTACCAGTTTCTGCCGGCGGCGGTTTCGCACGAGTTCTTCGAAGGAAACGTTTTTAAAGGTTATTTTATTTCTAACCCATGGGAACTTTTATGGGATAAAAGTTGCAGTTGTAGTTTACTACACCTATGCAAAATTTCAGCTCAATCTCTTCAGTAGATTTGGTGTGAAGAAGTAACAAACATCCATCTATCCATCCAGACTTATTTATTATATTGTAAGAAGTGTGATTTTCCAGTCTCTATATGTATAATTCTACTAGATTGTCAACTTAGTGCGAATGGAAAATTACGTTGGAATATTCAAGTTTTTTTAATTAAGATGTATGCCTACTAGGGTTGTAAAAACTAGAGCACGCACGAGTTTCGGGAACGATTTTCGAAATAGACCGAAAGACAGACTTAATCCTTCACAAAAATTCTGAATGTGATTTTTGTGAAGGGTGTTTTGGAATATTTTTGACTGAGGAATATTCTTCCCCAATCGAGTCGACTATTTGCTTTCCTTCTCCATGTAGTAAATTAGTAAATAAACTTTTCGCCTTCATTTTTGGAGCAGAACTTTTAGCGCATTAGTATACACAAGCCCTATTGACTTAGAATAGGGTATTCACGACGTGAATCTAATAACTTCTAAAGATACCTCGGAAGATTTCCCACGTGTGTTTTCAGTTACCTACCTAAGAATGCGGAATCTCTGTAGACATACTATCCTACATCATTTGCTTCAACCGCTCACATAGGTACCTAGACTAAGTATGTTTATTATATATAGTAATATTGTTGGATAACTTCATGTCAAATGTGTGGCAACTCGTTGTAACCGCAGACACTAAACAAACCTCTGGTTTAGAGTGTCTGAATAATTATAAGATTAGATTAAGTTTGATTAATAAAGAAATACAATACAATACCTAATATTATAAATGTGAAAGTTTGTATGGATAGGTGTATGGATATTTGTTACATTTACACGCAAAAACTATTAAACCGATTAGGCTGAAATTTAGTATGTATAGTTTGGGACCTGAAATAACATAAAGGCAATTTTTTATCCCGATAAAATGCGGGCGAAGGCGCGGGCAACAGCTAGTGGTTTTATATTTCTTATTCGTTTTACGGCTAGCTGAGCTAAAAGGAGAGTATATGTATGTGTTAGTGAGAGACGGCGAGATATAATTTATTTAAACCAAAAAACACCTCTTACATTATAGGTACATATTTTTATACTCTGGTCAAACGCAATATAGAGTGAATGTAAACATTGTCCCCATTTTTGAAATAAAAATAACATTTTTGCAGTTGATTTTTTCATAGACACTACTTGTCGACAGGAAAGATCAGACTTTCCTGCAATGCATATTGCCGACCATTCCTTTTCAAAGTAGGAGATGCCAAGAGAATATTGGCTTTCTGTGCAGTAAGTTGTATACAAAATGTTTACATTGAGAATGGTTCGAGTATTGGTAGCTATCAGTACATTAAGGCTCCGCGCAAATGGGCCACCGACCACAGCCACCGGTGGTTTGTCGCGCGCTACCACCACATTTGTAACAGTGTCAGAAACGAGTGGCCGCCACCGGCTACACGTATGCGGCGCGTCTATACAAAATATATGAAAAAGTATGTTAAGTGGCTGTGGTCGGTGGATCGTTTGCGCGGAGCCTAAAAAAATCTTGAGGACACGTAAAGATGTACTAGCACCAGCTAGTACATCTTTACGTGTCCTCGGTATTGTAGTGCAAAGTTTAAGGTTACGTTTCCACTGGCGCTAAGCGGAATCGACCAATCACGTGTTAGTTCAAATAATAATCTCGTCATCTCACTAGTTCCTGATTGGTGGAGTCCCTTTCGATCCTTGTCCGTGGGATAAGAAACCATTAAAATTCTGACTGGCTGTCTGACTGTCCGAGGAATAATAATTCGAGGTAATTCAATTTATGTCAATTTTGCGACACGAATTCTTCGCACATTCGTGACGTGACTGATTGCGGGGTCAATGAACGCATTGGCCAATATGGTATCGTATTCTAAAGGTACACGACTTACCTATATGCAAGACGTGATTTTACTCATTCCGGACGGAACGCTACAATTTTGACATACAAAAGAATAAGCCCCGCCTCGTCCACGGTCCCGTCGCGTATATTGTACCTATATTTAATCCTACTAATATTATAAACTAGCTGCTGCCCGCGCCTTCGCCCACGTTTTATCTGAACGGGAATCGAACCCGCAACCTCGTGCGTCGCAGGCGGATCTTCGCCCGTCCCGTTTGGATCAAATGTATTTATGTCACTCAACTATCATATCCATACAAGCTTAGCTTGGAACTAGATGATGCTGTGTGGAATGTTCAACTTTTTTGATGGGTTACGCCAAAACCCCTTGTATAAAAAAAGGCGTTATCATCACGCTTGGCAAGTGAATTGATGATCGCAGCAGTGGTGTTATAATTAAGAAAATTACACTGAAGGATTTTCAGACCAACGTAGAAAGGACAATGGGCAAAAATATATGGAACCTGGGACCACCCTCCAATAGCAATAAAATGTATATCGTTGGATAGGTCTATTCTAAAGCTTTGCTGTTACAACTGTTCGTTCAAAGATATAAGACTTATTATAAGTTTGAATAATATGTTAAAATAGATTAAATATTTTTATTATTAAAGGCTAGCTATTGGAGGGTGGTCCCAATCTGGCCCTTGTCCTTTCTTCGAAATACATTTCAAATACCCATTCAATTTATTAGGGAGAAGCCCTTCATAAAATTTTCAATACTACCTATCAGGGCTGGGCTTACGCCTTTGTCAAAGTAAGATCGATGGACGACCACACATTGTCAACAAATTCCACTTACTATGTAGTTAACTGGATAATTTAATTCAGTGGTTTTAACAAAAACAGACCGACGGACAAAGGATCGATTTTTTAAAAGGAAAAACTTCGTAGTAAAACACGGTTTAGGAGGTCCTTTGGGATCCCTGAAAGACAGATATTTGCAAACCTAAGGCTATGGTCGCATTGACAGGCTGAGGCGGGTTGAATCGATAGTAGCTTAGCGGATTGCTTCGATTGTAGGCGCGTAGTTTAGAGTTCAATAACAGATATCAGACGGGCTGCGGCGCGGCGTCTAGATGTAGTCATGTGATTAATGATTCCGGATTTTTAAACTCAAGTCTACGTGCGCTAGCTTGCTTTATGGGTAATAGATGACTGATATACTAGGTACATAATACAATACATACTTAAGTAGGTAGATATTTTTATTATACATAGATAATACCTTGAACCCCCGGAACAAATATTTGCAGATTGTATAAACAATTAATTTCAGAATTTACACTATTTGTCGATATCTTTTATATGGAAATAAATATTTATTTATTTATATGAGCTCTTTCCCACAATGTTTAATGCTGAGATTTATGTATATGTCAAACTTGACGCTAAAAGTATTTTTTCTATTGAGAGTTGTTTACAAACATTATATATCTTACGAATGGCTTGACTATAGCTTCAATTCACTAGTACTAAGCGGTTTTCCTCCGCTGTTCATCATTCGCACCGCTAAGGAATGGAACTCGCTGCCTGCTTCTGTTCTTCCGGTCAATTACAATCTGGGTCTCTTCAAGACGAGTGAATAGGTGTCTAGGCCTACGTGTTACAACGTTGGCCACATCGTCACTTTCCATCAGGTGAGATAGGGGTCAAACGAAGGTCTATATGCAAAAAAAAAAAACGAAGTCACCCGCTACGCTACCATCCATGCACTGCGGCCGAAACCTTACTCTACAACCCAAACATAATACGATACATGCTAGAACTCCGGTCTTCAATTCGTGAAGAACATGTGCCCCTCCTGTTTTCGAGAGAGGTTAGGTACTCGAAAACAGGAGGGGTGCACGAATTACTCTATTTGATCTCTTCCAATTATTTCGTTGTTTTTCCTTGTAAAAATATTCCTATGATTGTCCAGAAAGTGCCTACTCATTAAAATTAATAAAAATATTTGAAAATCAATTACACAGCAAACTACTTAAATCACAGCAAACGACGTACTAGTACGATGGACCGACGACATCGTAGCGGTCGCAGGGAGTCGATGGATGGAGGCGGCTCAGGACCGCTATTTTTAGCGGCGTATGGGGGAGGCCTATGTCCAGCAGTGGACGTGTATGGGCTGATATGATGATGATGAAGTACTAGTACTAAGTTTCTACATGTAGTAATTGGTATAAAAGTATGTTATTGTTTTAGTGATACCTACACTACAATGAGCTATTCGAAGTAATAAATAACGCTGGTCAATCAACACAGCCCCGGCGAGAATCGAACCCGCAACCTCCTGCGTCGCAGGCGGACCTTCGCCCGCCGCGCCATATCGGTCATCGTTACTGCACTTGGTTATTTAATAAATTGACCAACATACCACAACTTGACGTGGTTAAATCGTTTCGTTTAGGAGTTCCTATCGCCACCTTCGGTTTCCCTCATCAGACCAGCTCGATAGTACCATGATATTGCATTGTCACCGAACTTGCATAAGTGTGCCGAATTTCAGCTCAATCGGTTGAGGATAACTGGTCTAAAATTAACTTGCAAGATGTCACCCGAACAAACATACAATGCAAGTTAAATAAGAGTTTGCAAAATAAAATAAATACAAACATACATCGTTACACAAAATAACGATCGCGTTCTGGGTAATATAATATACCTCCTTACGTCAAGGTATCATCGTAATATTTCAATTTGTATTCAATAAGCGACGTCTGCGTTCAGCCGATAGAAATACCTTACGTTCTATTTTGTACGTTTCCGTCGATGTCTGGCTTGACTGCACAGATTAGGTAAGAGTTTGTAAGTCTGGTTCGAGACAAGGGGCGGTTTACAGTTTTCATCAGAGCGTAGTGGAACGGAGCCAATAGCATAAATAATGTTGGACAATCCACACAGCATCATCTAGCCCAAGCTAAGCAGAGCTTATGTTATGGGTACTAGATATGTATATCCTACTAATATTATAAATGTCAAAGTTTGTAAGTATGGATGTTTGTTCCACTTTCACGCAAAAACTACTGAACTGATTGGATGAAATATGGTATTTCTAAGAGTTTCTAAGTGTGATTACTTCAACGACTGTTGAAGTAATCACACTGACTTCTGTGGCGCAGCGAGCAAACGCCGATGCAGGAGTTGCGGGTTCGATTCCCGTCTCGGGACAAACACATTTATTCTTAATATTCCTCCAACCCTTAAACACTATGGATAGGCTCAATATATTATATTTTTTTCACTTGCTGTTAGCCGTCTTCTCCTACCCATTCCACTGTGGTTTCGGTTTTAATACATTCTGAAAATGTATTTAACAGAAGTACAATACCTTTAGCAATCCTCAT
Organism: Eupithecia insigniata; assembly: GCA_947859395.1. NCBI lineage: Eukaryota > Metazoa > Arthropoda > Insecta > Lepidoptera > Geometridae > Eupithecia > Eupithecia insigniata. The sequence goes on along the minus strand of OX402022.1, from coordinate 5,602,336 downwards.
CATCATTATCAGCCCGTATACGTCCACTGCTGAACACAATAGGCCTCCCCCAAACGACGCCACGAATAGCGGTCCAGAGCCGCCTCCATCCAACGACTTCCCCTACCTTTAGCAATAGGGATAAACGATATATATTATTAAACTGCTTATTAATGACTTTATCCTTGTTACACTTTATTTAGCCAAGTATTAATAAACTTGTGGTTTTTGAAACCACAAAATATGTTATCAAAAGGAATAAGTACTACATCAATAATAATAATTAAAAATATATTTAAAGCGTATAAAAAACACCTAAAAGTATTCTAAAATAAACCAAGAAAAGATATACTCATAAAATGAAAAAGGCAAACTCTTTCGTAACGTAAAAAAAACACGAGTTTTATGTAAAAACAATATTGATTGGACTAACAAACACCGAGAGATCTAATTATTCTGGTTTGTGTAAGACTGTTAAAGTAGCACCAGCGGAAATAGATCCATTTAAAATTCTCCGTGTAATGGTCTTTTTAGGGAGTTTGGGGGAGTAAAAACGTGACGTAAAATTAGGGGAAGGAAGTAGCATATTTAGGGTAAGCCCTGTTTTATTTGTTTGCTTTATACTTGGTAAACACAGTGTTGGAACATTACCGTGGTGTTGGTTCACAAAGTTTCTTACTACGTTTTTTATAGGACTTTAAGTCATACCATTGTGGAAATAACGTTTATATTCGCTTGTAGATAATCGCGCGGAGGGCGACGGTCCGCCTGCGACGCAGGATGTTGCGGGTTCGGGTCCCGCCTCGGAACAACTGCTCTTACGATCTGTAGATGTTTGTTTCGGGTGTTCTGGGTGTTTTCTATGTATAGTAAGAAATATCTATGTATCTGGTAATGTAAATTGTATTATTTATTAGTATATCAGTTATCTAGTACCTATAACACAAGCTCTGCTTAGCTTGCGGCTAGATGATGCTGTGTGGATTGTAAAGCATTATTTATTTATTTATTTTCTTAAACTTACTACTTTTACAGTATATTAAGGTACTCAATGCTTTGTCATACGTACTAGTGGTCAAAGCATTTGACGAATAAGATTCCCCTTGTAATTCGAAGTATGGATGTTTTCGATGGATGCAGACGACTTGGGACCGCTGTTTGTGGCGTCGTATGGGCGACGCGTCTGTCCAGCAGTGGACCTGTACGGGCTGATGATATGATAAATTCTATATAGAACCAGGACTACGGTGGTCGATAGAGATGTAAAATTGCGGGTATCCATCAGGTTCCATCAAAACCTTGTATCGGGTAACACAGCGTACTCTGTACTAGCGCCAGCCATCTTCAAAAAATAATATTTGTAAACAGCTCTTTTCAGAAAAAAAACATCGTTTTGGCGTTGAGTTCGAAATATAATTCTCAGCACTAAGTAAGCATTATAAGAATGAAAATACTAAAATTGCCAAATATAGCAAATTCTGTCAAAATACTAACAAAAAGAACAGATTTTTAGGTTAAGTATGGGGGCCATGTTTACAAATATTGCATGTTGAGATTGGCCAGAGTGTAGTAAAGCATGACTAAACAGCTGTTAAAAATATCTAGATAAGAAAAAAGGTCTAATCACGCGCGCAACACAAGATTTCAGTTAAAATTTCTAAAAGGTCGTTGTGCTTTGCTCCTAAGGCTACGTGCGCACTGAGCGGATTGCCGCGTTACGGGCAGCTGGCTGTTGACGGTTGCTCGGCAGCCGCATCGCAGTGCGACTAAAAACTATTTTCTCTTACATATTTTTGATTGCGACCAACCGGATACGCATTTCCACTAACCTCAGCCAAAACGCGCATTTTGCGGTTACGCACACTGAGATGCGGCTGTCGACCAACCGCTCCGGTCACTCGAAGCGCAGCTCCCCTTGATAGATGGTTAACCGTAATCGCAATCGCATGCTACGGGAAGCTGGACGGCTGACCGCGTTCCGGCTAATCGCAAAGTGCGTAGGTACCCTATCTCATAATCATAACCGTTCCGACTGAATGCTTCTTTTCTTTTATAAATTAACCTTTGTTCTTTAAGTCTTTGTCTGAAGATTCCATTTATCTAAGCTAAACTAAAAGTAGATTTAACTACCTTTAAAGGTTGAATACCAACTTTACTCATATTAATTTGAACCAGTCAGATATCCACCGGAGCACACATCCCGGCAAATTGGGCTAAACCCCAGGGATTGCCTTTGATAAAACGGGGCAAACGCATACCCAAGTTTCCTTCAATAAAGCAGGTAAAGGCATACCTTATTTTATGTGTATATTTATTTTACGTATATTGTTCGAAATACTTTGCTGTTCGGATATTTCTATCATCAGCAAAATGTGTTCAAAAAACCTTTAAAGGGCTCGAATCAAAAAGTCTTAAAATGCTGTCAAAGGATATCGTAGGTTTTGTGTGATCTTGATCTAATGTTCCATCAAAGACTCCTTCATGGCATAAACAAAGCATGGTTGTTCTTAGAACTACCGTTTCTGTCCAAATAAGTAAAGTTTCCGAGAACTAAAGAATCGTTCACCTTTTGCTACCAGTCCGTACTAATAAATAGCTAATGAACACTGCACCATAGCGGGAGGTGGCTCAGATGTCGGAATAATGCACGGATAACCTTTGTACCAGTCGCAATGCATCTATCAATCACTTTATGAACTGAATTATTCTGTATCCCAAATTCTACTAATCAATCGCTTTACAATGGCAATGGTATCGTCGCTGAATCGTCCATAGATGATAAAGATTAAGATAAGATAAGATAAAAATGTTTATTTCGTCTTAAGTAACAAACACATCAATTACAATAATACATTTAACAAAATTGGTCTTAAGTTTATTTAGAGATGGTGCGTCAAAAAGATTCATTTTGAGGCCTCGCTAATGAGTCCCTCGCTCATACTAAGTCGAAACTTGTGTTAAGAAGCGAGGGCTCCTGCTCTGGCTATCTTAGGTATTTTTTCCGTACTGGTATACAAGATGTACTACGTTCTCTTAAATAACTTAAACAAATATATCTAACTTAATTAATACAAAAATAAAAGTAATGATTTGCCTAAAGAGGAAAAAGGTTTGTTAAAACACTTAAGTTACTAGGTTAGTGTTACGTGTATAGGGATTAGTGATATTTTAAGATAATCTTCGTGATGAAAGAAACTCTAGATAGTGCGTGTGTATTTGCACAGAGAGATTGATAGAATATTTTCAACCCTTGACACTTTTAGCACGCGCTCCTCCGTCTGTAGTTTCTATTCATCAAAGGTAAAATGCCAAAATGTGTCATTCTGAGATCATACTATTGTTGGGGGAGATGGGGGATGGAGCACGCTTTCTCAGAAGGAACTTATTCACACTGGATTTGAAGACACAACACAAGATTGTAATCTAACGGGAAAACGGACGCAGGAAGCTCATTCCACTCTTTGGCGGCGCTTATGAAAGTAGAGCATTTACTACTACTAGTCTATACTTATAATAATCATACATAATATACAAGATAAAGAGAGATTATATGAGATTTATTCAGCCATAAACTGAAACATACTGATTTCACAAGAAATAAATATAAATAATAGTTATAGGTACATTAAAAAAAATCATTACTTGGATGCGAGAGCTATACAAGCATAATATTCACTGGTTAGTATGAAACAGATTTTATACCATCCCGTGAATATTCTGTTTAATAACTGTTTCTTATGTGATCTGTAGGTTTGCCAGATTTATTTGTGAGGGGATCGTATCACAGACTTAAAAAAATCGTATTTTGCTAGGAATTCTAGAAAAATAACAATCATTGTTATTTCAGTCAGTGGCGTAGCATGAGTTGGTACCCGGGGTGGATTTCTATAAAATTTTATGTCGTTAAGATTTTAAAAGATCGTTTATTTTGCGTATGAATTCGACTACATGATCGTACATCGTATAAGGGCCAAAAAGGTCGTATAAATACGATTTAAATCGTACGTTTGGCAACGCTGGATCTGATTCAATGTTTCGACATCGTAGATAAGTTAGCCTCTTATCGGTCATCTATTTAGTTTGTTTGGTTTGCTGATAACAGAATTTGAAAAAAGATTGCGATAACAACTAAAAGAATCAGCTGAAGGTGATAACTACATCTTTTTGATTTTTTTTGATTTTCTCATGCTCTCTCTCTCTCTCTCTCTCTGAAAAGTATTTCTGTTTTATCAATATTTTTCGAAACTAGAACGCACTATGTTACAGGCAATATAAAAATAAATTAGATTGCTATGAGAGAAATCAATTTTTTTATTCGCTGCTTTATTGAAATGGAAAGAAATGGTTTTCTCCCGACACGTGAGACTTTAACAGTTTTACGAGCAATTACGACTGATCAATACGAGAGGGTACCTGCGACCGAAATATGTACGTATTTTACTATTGAAAAAAATTACATGAATAAAAAATCGTTTTCTCATACATTTTTCGTATGCAACGGCTACGCCATCGGTGATTCTAAGGCGAAACGAAGTTTGCTTGGTCAGGTTATTTATTTATTATTTAAATGCGCGTTTAAGTTTTAAATAAAATTGGGTGTTTCTTTCGCCTCACAATATTTGGATATAAATGAATCATACCACAATTCACACGGTATCATCTAGCCCCAAGCTAAGCAGAGATTTGTGTTCTGGAAAATAGATGACTGATATACTTTATGTAACACTTAACATAGATAGATATTTTAATTATACATAGAAATCACCGGAACAAATATTTGCAGACCGTACGAACATTTGTCCCAAGGCGGAAATCGAACGCGAAACCTCTTGCATCGCAGGCGGACATTCGCCCGCCGCGCCACATCGGTCGTCACATAAGCTGTCATAAGCTCAAGATTTCATCTATAAGGTTCTACAGTCGCCAAATTTCTCAGAAGGGTCCCAATCCCAACTAAATCTGTATAAAATTTGGCAAAGCATGTTCGCAGTAATTTTTTGAGGTGGCAACATGGTGGCAGGTCCGGTTCGTCACGTCGTCGCGTCGACAGCGGTGGGTCGATGACATAATGAAGGCCAGCGGGAACCGACAAATTTTACTAATAAAGCTGATCCTGTTATTTTGCGTGTATAAGTAATTTTCGACACGAAATTTTTGAGCACAAATTTTTGAAACGCGCAATTTCGAAACCGTTTATTTTTGAGTCAAATAGTAGGTACAAAGGTAAGGCTAAGCAAATCAGGGTAAATATTTCTAAAATGATATTACTTTTGTTAACATGCCAATTTCATAGTTTTGTTATAAAACGGCGACTTTGCTAGAGGTTCAATGGGTATTGGTGTGTACTTAGTTCTTGTATAACATATTCGCTGTAGCCCTGATTAAAAAACAACAAACACATACTTACTATAAAAACAAGAATTGTAATCGCGAAATCCCAATTGTGCGGTAGCCATTAAAGTAATATACCTATGTATCTAGACTAATTTATCATCATTATCGTACAGCCTGACTTTACCCGGAGCTTTTTTTTTGAGCCTCATCCTTACTGTTCAGGGCCAAGATTTATATCGTTAGATAGGCCCTTACCGTAGTGAGACCGCGCCCGTGTTGGTGCCATATGAAATGAGATAGCTCGCTCATTTGGAATCAGTGTACATCTAAACACAGTGTCAACCGGACGTGCTGTAACATTGCCATTTTTTGTTGAAAAGTGTCACAAAATGCCATCTTGCGCATTGCGCAAATGCAACAATATTTCTAAACATACAAATAAAGACAAAAGCGTTACATTTCACTCTTAGGTATTGCGATATAATTAAATAACTATTATTTTTCTTTCCGTTTTATAAATCTGTGTTTCCGCTGTTGCGTTCTGACCGCACTACAAAGTAACATTACCAGCTAATCTGCGGTACTACCCAGTTTGCACACTTTTTAGACTTTTCGAGTTCAGTATTTTTTCACAAAAGTGTGTGCAGTATGATTGCACACAATATGGTTATAATAACAGATAAGTACGTGGTTTAGTTTACTGGCAAAACACAATTTTTAACTACTCATTAGGGTGCGTGCGTCGGCATTTTGTAACGCACACATTCAAAGACAACGGACCACGGTTTTTGGTGCCAGGGCATATCTAACGATATAAATCCTTGGTTCAGGGCTAGTCTTATCGAGGAATTAAATACCCTTTGGGTAAAACCCTATTTCTAAGCGTAGAATGAAGAATTAATTATCAAAACAAGCTTATTCTCCCCTACTGGGTTTTCCCAGTACAGCAGGTGACATCATCAATGTCGCCCTCTGTGGCGCACGGCGCCTGCGACGCAAGAGGTAGCTGGTTCGATTCCGGGTTCGAGACAAAAGTTATTACGATCTGTATGTACGTGTTCCGGGTGTTCTGAATGTTTTCTAAAATAAAAACACTGTTTTAATTAAGTATAACAGTTATCTAGAACCGAAAACACATCGCTTAGCTTGGGGCTAGATGTGTTGGATTAGCTTGTGCTGTGTGTATTGTCCAGCATTATTGTATCAATGCTTTCCTATTATAAAAATATTTTTTGGCGAAGCCACTACGATACTTTGTAAGACTTCAAATCTCAAAATTACCAGTGACTTTACTGACAATCTCTGATTAAATCGACAGTTGCACAGCCAAGTTACTTAATGCGTTTTGCGTCGCGTATTCGAGTGCTGGTTGTAATCCCGTTCGATGTGAATTGTACCTTCGTGCTTTGTATTTGGGTACTATTTTGGTCAGATTGATAGCTGTTTTTTATCAACTAAGTAGTACACAGCTTGAAACTTTTTCTGTGAAAGAGAATAACTGAGTAGTTACTTTTATTCATCCTTTCATACGTTTTCTAAAGTTTGGTTAACGTATGAGAGGATCGCAAAACTTTAAAAAATAATGTAAAAATCCTTAGATTCGAAAATTAGAAAAACTATCTTTTTTTATTATGGTACTTATTTAGACGGTATTTCTATCCCATGAGAACAACTTTATGGCATAAAAAGTAGCCACGTGTTATTCCATGTCTAGAACTAATCTAGGCAAAATTTCAGCCCGAATGGTCTAGTAATTTTGGCATGAAGAAGTAACAAACATAGATCCATCAACCATCCAAACTTTCCATTTATAATATTAATGTGATTCTCATTTTCTGTGCGGTCGATTAGCACTCTCCTTCTGACATATAAATTTGTCGATTCCGCGTCAGGCCATAAATAAAACCAATAAATAACTTGGCACCCTGCGAAAAATGCACATTTATCCTGTTTTGCTTGAAATCCGCATGATAAAGCACAATGTCTTGTTAAACAGCGGACTGCATGCAAAGCCACCACGTCGAAGACAGCTGACACTAACATTCTCTGAATGAATGCCGGGCGATGACTCACGGGCCCCAGAATACCTAGTATCTACCACTGGTAGGTATGGCAGATAATTCGTAGTGGTCACGTGGTCAGTACTACTATCTATTCTGTGATAGTAGTGTTTCAGACAGACAAAGATAATTGCGGAGAACGTACTGGGATGGGAGGTTATCGATTTATTCTGGGTCTTTGTTAGGCTTATCGATATTTTTTAAGTCTTTTGAACTTGGGTAGTTAAGATAATTGATTGTTGAACACGTTTCATAAAATATACTAAGAATTTGTATTCCACGAGGAAATTTGCGGACAGCGTTTTGGGGACGTTTTCGATTGGTATGGATATGGATCCTGGATACCTTTATTTTGATCGAGATTAATTATTATTTTGCTAAAATAAAACTACAAAGTACAGCAATCCGCTATGACATGTTGAACACCAATCAGAGAATACACATATAACATACAACTATGACTCATGCCGTCACAATATGTAATTTAAAGGTGCAGAATAACTATGGTATATTAACTTGACAATATAATATTGTCAAGTTAAGAAAGTCAGACCTTTACCATCGTCATTCTGTATCATCAGATGTTCGTGCATCGGTGATGTCATAAACAGACGCCACTAGTATTGTAGCGTTTTAGAGCGAAATTGCTATTACATTTTTAAAAGTTCTATTTTTCCTTCAGAGTTCACTTGTTTTTTTTTTCCAGAAAAACTATTTATTTTATATTGAGTAGATGTCTAAAAACAACTCGGAGTCGCTTTTTCAAAATTAGTCATAATGCTAGTACATAAGTAGGTATCTTTGTTAAGTACCTACTCAGTACGGGGAGTACTGAGTAGGTCTTAATTAAACAAGTCTTGGAATAAAATCAATACTCGCCGAACGAAAAACAAGGCTCACAAATAAAGTCTCTTTTGTTTTTCCATTCCTGGCAAACAATGCGTCAGCTTAGTTGATTTAACGGTTCCTTCCTTGAACAGAGCTTACTCTCGAAAAATACATTTTATGGTGCTATATCAGTTAGATCACACGGTATCATCAAGCTAGCCTCAAATACAATACAATACAAGGGCAATACACACAATACAAGCATTAGCATTAGGGGAGATATGTTTTTTTTATTTATATCTTTATTGTTTTTGACACAGAACAGAAAACTAGGACATATTTAATCTAGAATGAGGGATGAGTCGCCTCCTCGTTGTGATTATAGTTTGCTTAGAGTTTATGAACACAGCTTGCTTAGAGTGTATGAAAACAGCTTGCTTAGAGTGTAAAAACAGTTTTCTTCGAGTTTATAAAAAAGAAGAAAGAATTATTTGAATAAATTATTTGAAAAATGAATTATTTGAACACTTAACACGACACATTATAAAAAAAATTTACAAACAAAAAATAATTAGACAAGTTAATTAGACAAGTCTTACATTATGGGGACCAAAAGGATGGATATTTGGGGTCGTGATTAAAACTTTCTGCTTACTATGGAACATAAATACACTTGGGGCTAGCAAGATTAAGCTGAAGGCTGGTGGTTCCAAATATAATGGAATGATGGATTTTAAGTCTTACCACTTAGTGTAGGTGCTGCAACCCTAAAGTGGAAGCTATGCAAAAATATCTTGAGATTTGTATTTTTTTATTATATTAAGTACTAACCTACTTTTATAAAATTCCATGCAATCCTCAATCGTGTGCTTGTGGAACTTGGCACTCTTGACTGCCATGCCACGCTCAAGAGTGCCAAAAAATTGAGTTTCGTGTTGAAATTGACATTTGAACTGTGTTGAAAAGTATAGAAACACTCTGAATACATTTAAAATTCGGTTCGATAGTTGATTTATCCATGATTTACGGTTATTAAATACCTAGGCAGTAAATAAATGATGCTGAACAATTTGAACAATTCACACAGCATTATCTAGCCCCAAGCTAAGCAGAGCTTGTGTTATGGGTACTAGATAACTGATATACATAATAGAATATATGACTTTTTTTTTTGTTTTATCGTTGCAAACGACCAGAATACCCTGAACAAATTTTTGCAAATATTTGCTATATTAATAGATTATTATTTATTGTTTTATAAAGTTGGTTCTACGTCTTGCCCTTACATACTAAAATTACGCACATTAAATACCTACGTTTTCTCAGCTGATTTACTTGTTCTACATATACCTTCTCACTGTGCAATTGTGTTTCTTCTCAGTGAGTCGCATTATAATTATTCTTGTGAAATTCAGACTTTGCACTATGTTAAAAATATCTACCTAAGTACCTACCGAGTTTGAGGCTCGAGTTACGAGAAGTTTCGAGAAGAAATCAAGTCTGTTGGATGCATTTTAAATTAATTCTGTGCATTAAGTATTTTTTGTTCTTTATTTAAAGTTAAAAATAAAAGTAAGTAAATATTCGTTTATTTTGTTGCACAATATACTTAAATATCGATTACACTTTCAACAGAAATGACCAACACTGCAGCTGATGCTATGGAAGGAAGATCCTGCCGTAGCGCTGGTATTCCATGCAAGCCAGAATAAAGCTCCTGTGTCGCCATGTTGCACAAAAATTAGAGAAAACAATAATAAAAGGGTTAACCTACTTAATGTAAGAATAAAATAAAGCTTAAAACATTAAGTATATAATAAGAGAAATCTCGTAGACTATATAGCTATAGAAGAATAGTCATTAATTATTAGCTGCTGCCCGCGCCTTCGCCCGCGTTTTATCGGGATAGAAAATAGCCTATATGTTATTCCAGGTCTCAAACTATACCGATACTAAATTTCAGCCTTAGCGTTTCCGTAGTTTTTGCGTGAAAGAGTAACAAATATCCATACATCCATGCTCGAAACAGTAACGAACCCTTTTAGGGTTAACCTAAAGGGATCTTCCAGAACCAAAACGAACGAAAATATAATTTCGTCGGAAGTTTTTCTAGAAAATCCTTATTGCCGTCGGATAGTAAGATTCAATTGTTAGCTCTGTATAGGGTTGCCTCCTATTCAAAATGGCTTATTGCCTATTGTCTGTTCTCGACCGGACGGTACTGGGTGGGTAGGTGCGTATTGTTGCTGGAAATTGCAAGCTTTTGGCCTTACAGAGAACTGGTTGGGAGGATTTACTGTGTTCCTTTCTAACTGTGTATGTGCTGCCTTATGTTAGAAATAAATATGTATATCCGTCCTTATAATGTTGTTAAAGCGAAATTTTGCGAATTTGTATGTTTGTGCGCGAACAGCGCCGTAATTACTGAATCAATATGACTGAAATTTTGCATAGATATACTCTTAGATCTGGAACAACGTATAGGCTTTTATATCGGAAAGCGCGTGCGAAGCCACGGGCTAATGCTAATAATACTATGTATTTCTTTATGTACTTTACTATACAACTATGAGCAGTTCCACGCCAAGGTCTCTATTTCCTGTTTCCAACACTTCAATGTATTATTTTTCTTCACCATATAATGTCCTGCCAATTGCAATATATTATTTTTCTTCACCATATAATGTCCTGCCAATTGCCATACGGTGGGAGACCAGTCTTCCCTATTAGGTCAACTTGCCAGATGACCTTGTTCGTGAGGAAAAACAATAAAAAATAAGATCGCTATGCCACGCTCAACTCTGGTTTAGTCTGATTTGTTATAGTTTGAAACACGTATTGTTTTTACGTTTCTTAACACTTAGTAGCGTCATGAGATAGTAAAAACAATGAGTATCACACTTAAGGCCAGGACACAGTAAAAGTGCGTTAGGGCACTAACTGGGTCTGAAGGCTCGCTCAGTTTGCATAATGTAGAAAGAGATATTTCAACGCAGAAAGTCTGCTACATCTAATAACCAGGCGGATTTGAAATGAACCACTGATTTTTTTCTAAGGGTTTGACGTTTCCTTGTATTTCGAGAACATTGACGCATTTGGTTAACTTCTTCATCTAATAACCAGGCTGATTTGAAATCAATCATAGATTTTTTCTAAGGGCTTGACGTTTCCTTGTATTTTGTGAACATTTGCGCATTTGTTGCATCACTTGCATCTAATAACCAGGCTGATTTGCGATGTTTATGAGAATCTTCGTAATGGAAATCTTTCTAAGGGCTTGCCCTTGGGTGGGGTCTATTCCTTTCCAAAACACAAACACACAAATATTCGAGTCATAGGTAGTTCAATTGCCGCCAAACACTTGTTCCACCCACGCGTCTATTCGCAATCAAAGATGTAAATCGTTAGATAGGCCCTTACCATAGTGAGACCGCGCCGTTTTGAGTGCCACGCGAAATGAGTTCGCTCACTCATTTGGAATCAGTGTACATCTAAATACGGTGCTAACTGGACCTGTTTAACTTTGGCATTTTTTGTTTAAAAGTGTCTCAAAATGCCATCGCGTGCATTTCGCAAATGCAACAATAAATAGTTAAAATACAAATAAATCCAAAGGCGTAACATTTCACTCTTAGGATTGCGATATAATTAAATAACTATTATTTTTCCTTCCGCTGCTGTAGCGTTGCGACCGGACTATAAACAAAGTAAAACTACCAGCTAATCTGTGGTACACAGACTTAGACGTGCGACCCGACCTTAAATTTGCCGGCGGCGGCGCGCCGACCTCCACGGTCAGCGTGGCGGCGCCGCCGCGCCCGCGTGGTTTGATTTTTTGTCTCTTATGTAGGTATTTAAAATAAAATATTAGTTAACCCCTAAACGTAACGTCGTGACTGTTTTAGTTTGAATCGTCTGTTTCGAGTTTTTTTTATATCTTTTATATTTATTAAAAAGGGTTTGATCAGAGTGATCATGTCACCCTCATAGTTTACAATAAATTTACTGTTCCGGAGCTACATATTATGACGGTTTGAAATTGCCATTGCAAGACGTAAGGCGCAAAAATAATAAAAAATTAATAAACCATTTAAAAATGGGTTTCTTATTGTGTTTTGCTTTCTCCTGGATGAACGGTCAAAGAGGTTCGCTAAGTTTGTTGTAGGAAGCGATGTATGAATTCATATTGCAAAACAAATTAAAAAATTACAGCTCGATCTAGGCTACAAGAGCTTTCATTTGATAGGTCGGTATTTAGTTTAAGGTACACAGTAATAACTGAGGATAGGAGTTATTGGATATTTTGGCTACCGATTATTAGTTGGGTATTTTGTTTCAATTCCGCTAGTACCAACTGGTACCTAATAACGTTACAATACTCTATACCTGTCCTGATTTCTACCCAATATATTTCTAACCGATTTGGTTAGAAATACCAAATACAAATATTTGTTGCAGCTACATAACTTTACGGGTGAACGGTCCGCTAGTATCTATGCGTAGATGATATTAGATATTAGGTAAGTATAGGTATTGAAGCGTTGGGTAGTTATGGCTCACGGTCGGTTAGGCGCGATGCTCGCTTTGCACAGTTATTCCCTAGCGGTATGCGGATTTTACAATAGCGTTAGATATTTTAGGACCATGCTAACAGGTACTGAGTTAGTTATTGAATACCAGACTCATCTCTAGTAATAACAGCGAAAGGAGCGAGCGTTTTTTCGAGACTATCCACTGCCGCGCCGCCGCTGCCCCATGTGTAGTCGATCAGTCAGCGCGCCGACCAGCGACCAGACTGTATAGATAATCTGTTTTATCAAAACTCTCTAAGAAACATAGCAGTGGTGCGCTGAAGATTTCTACTTCTTCTAGCAACCACAATCACAGAAAACCTTGAAGGAGACTACATTCTTAAGTACTGGAGGGATAAATGATATGTTTATTGGAGAGTTTTGAACAGATTCTCCGGTGTGGTTGCTGGTCGTCGCACCGACGCGACTGATAGAGACGGCGGCGGCGGCGTGAGAAAACAGCGGCGCGTGCCGGCGCGGCGCGCACGTCTACATACTTCAAAGACAATGCCACAGTTTTTGGTGTCAGGGCATATCTAACGATTTACATCTTTGTTCGCAATACGTTTCCTTGTATTTTGTGAACATTTACTTACGCATTTGTTTAACTTCTACATCTAATGACCAGGCTCATTTGAGATGTGCCTCAGATAAAAAACTTTCTAAGGGCTTGCCCAAGGGCGAGGTCTATTCCTTTTCTGGCGTATTTTAAAAACGATAAAACTACTTCGAATTCCCATCCTCTTTTTAAGTTTTGCGTGATAAATACTAAACCTCTGGAGATAAAAGAATTATGGGGTTCCATAAATTTTTCGGGATCATTTTCTATACAACAGTGAAAGAATTTTCAAAAACGGTCAATAATTGTCGGAGATAAGTATCGCGTAACATACATACTAAAATAAAACATACAGACGAATTGAGAACTTCCTCCTTTTTGAAGCCTGTTGAAAGAATCAGAATCAGAATCAATAACTTTATTTCTTTAGGCTTACAAAATAAGCACTTAGACAAGTCAAATTGTATACTATAAACATAGTTATTATTATCAAATAAGAAATAAGGTGTTATTGATATTCTCTTCACTTCAATTTTTTATCCACTAGTGGAAGAAGTGAAAAAGAAACCACTAGCACATTATAATATCACTTATGTGTCTAATACATGTTTATTTTGCCTATCTAAATAACTTCTACCATGCATAATAAACTAAACTTTTTATTTTTCTCCGTTTTTCTGTGTCCTAGTTAAAAGAACATACATATTGAGCAAAAGTAAAAGTGTCGTTTGCTGTAAGTAGGTATATAAACTTTTGAAATTTTTCGATTAGCTAACTGGCCATGAATGTCGAATGAATGAACCTTTGCCTGAGCAAAGTTTAGAAACCAACATTGTTTTGCCTTGATAAGTATAAGATTGTGGTCAAAAATGTCCATTAAAAAAAGTGTGATCCCAAGGCAAGGCAGAAGTACTGACATCAAAAATTATCATCATTAGTAAAGAGTACTTCTCCCCAATCATCATCATCCCAATTAAGATGCGAATGAGCAAAGCTGGACCGAGCTACTCGATGACCTATGGTGAGCAATTGGACCTCTGGCCGCAAGCATGCCTCTAGACTAGACCAACTGTATTAAGTCTTCTTTGTATCGTTTTGGTGTTAACTGAATACAAAATAAATCATACATTTCTGCAAAAAAATAAAAGATTTTGAAGAATAAATTGAGCTTTTAAAAATGCACTTTAAATTTCGCTCTAAAACGCTACACATTAATATAATAGTGGCGTCTGGTGACGTCACAGATGCACGAACATCTGATGATACAGAATGATCATAATATTTTCAAGAGAAGAAAGTCAGACCTTTACCATAGTTATTCTATACCTTTACATTACATATTGTGACGGCATGACGTCATAGTTGTGTATTCTCTGATTGTTGTTCAACGTGTCATGGCGGATTGTTGTATTTTGTAGTTTTATTTTATCAAAATAATAATTAAACTAGATCAAAATAAAAAATATATAAACATGTTTTGCAATCTATGGCTGTCTATATATGTGTGTGTGTATGTATGTATGTTTGTGTGTGTGTGTGTGTGTTGTCTATGTGTTTTTTTTAGTAGGTTCTAAGTAGTCTTATTTCTTTGTTTGTGTGTTGTGTCTAATAAATAATTTTCTTTCTTTCTATGGCTGAGGTATAATTCGGTAAATACATTATTTTGGTGATTTTTAGTTATTGTCGTCTCTATTGGTAGAATAGAACCAAAATGCGTTCGTTAGAAACATGTTAGTGAATGTAGAAATCCTTGGTCCGGTCAATACGAATTGTAAACATTGTCCTTCATTACATTTAACTCTTTATTGTATTCCCTTATCAAATGGATATGTCCGTGACGTTTTATCACTTCTTCAAAACGCACACTCAACGAAATTAGATTGACACACTCCAATTCCATCAGGCGTTCAAGAGTTTCTCAAGTGTTTTCAGATGAGATCACCTATCCAAGCATCAGCTAGTACTGTATATACATGTAAAATTCGTTTTTACTAACAATATTATTCGGTCTGTATTTTGCCTTACAGATCTTAATGTAGATTTAATTTCCGAAAAACCTGTGCGAAACCGCAGGACGAAGTTAGTTAACCATGTATTTCACGCGTGAACGTTTCGACGGATTTCAATTTTATTTGGTAAGGAGTATCCTGCAGACATAGGCTTTTGGTACCGAAATAATTTGGCGTGTTTTAAGTTTTGCGGGATAATTACTAATCCCCTGGGGATAAAAATTATGGGACCACCTCGGGATCATTTCCTATACAATAGTGAAAGTATTTTCAAAATCGGTCCATAATTGGCGGACATATCGCGTAACATGGACGAAGCCTATTAAACGGAATAAGATACGTTCTTATAAAATCTGATCCAAAACCATTATATCCCTCCATACCCCACTTACAGGTTGCGATATATGTAGGTCGTTTCACAGAGTAAGCAAATTACAAATATAGCTTCAGCTCTGAACTTTTCCATTATCGCCGCCATTATAACGCAGGAGGTTGCGTGTTCGATTCCCGCCTCGGAGAAAATGTTTGCATGATCTGCAGATATTTGTCGGAGTGTTTCGATGTATATTAAAAATATGTACATACATCTTTGATACATGTAGTAATTACATTAGATATCTAGTACCCATAGCAAGCTCTGCTTACGAGCTATATGACGTGTGCCCAGTTTTTTTTATTATTATTGGGTATTTAAATACCTCCTCCGTTTCTTACCTGTTTCGACTTACAATTTTTAAACTGTCGTTAGATTGATGTGGGAAACAGTTCAATTCGTACGTTCCAAGATTAAGCCACAAAGAACAGACATATCCTTCTCATCAACACTCGTACGTCCACCGCTGAACATCCCTCCCCCATTCAAGGCGGGTGTTGCCATAGCAACTATACGATTCTTAGGGACTCGGATGCAGGACATACTGGAACTTTGACTTAAGCTATCCCTTTTTACGCGAATTCGGAGATGCGCTGTTTTTCTTTTTGATGGCCGCACGCTACAGCTCTCCCACTCCGCCCCGTACGCATTACTTTTTATTGATACCTCTAATTTTCAATTTGTATTCCTGTCTACAAATCCCCAATAGGCATGACTACTGATTTTGAGAAACTACTTACATCGTGATATTTTTAGACATCTACTGAACGCAAAATAAATCATATTTCTGCAAAAAAATGGAAGTCGAAGGAGAAATACAGCTTTTAAAAATTTATTTTCAATTTCGCTCAAAAACGCTACAATACTCGTGGCGGCTGTCTATGACGTCATAGATGCACGAACATCTGATGATACAGAATGGTCATAATATTTTCAAGAGAAGCTTTACCAGCTATTCTGTGCCTTTACATTACATATTGTGACGGCATGACGTCACAGTTATGTATTCTCTGATTAATGTTCAACGTGTCATGGCGGATTGCTGTATTTTGTAGTTTTATTTTATCAAAATAATAATGAGTCTCGATCTAAACATAAAATATAATACGTGTTTTGTAATATATGGCTTAGGTTTATTTCGGTAAATAAAATTTTTTTGTGATTTTTAGTTACTGTCGTCATGCCTATTCTTCAGACTCCTAATTTTACAAACTTGCAATCCTTCAGAATCATAACTCTACAAACTCCCGATAACGACCGCCACACCCAAAAGAACAGACATCTCCATTCCCATTCAATTTAAATATATCTTACAACGTTCGGTTTCCTTCTTCGTGGATATCAAACGAAGCTCTACATTCAAGAAGCACTCTACATTATTGCTATATCTGTATTGGTTTAGCTTGCATTACGCCATTATGCTTACGGGATACGCAATCTCTCTCGCAGCGTTCATGTGGCGGCTAATCGCTGACGTCACAATGAAAACAGTTTGTAATTGGTTCAGCATTGAAACTAGAAAGAAAGAAAATTATTAGACACAACTGTGTGTTGTGTCTAATAATTTTCTTTCTTTCAACAACACACTTATAATCACAAACAAACTTATAATCATGGATGCAATAAATAAATAATAATCCTAACTAATGTTATAAATGCGAAATTGTGTTTGTTTGTTCCTCCTTCACGCCCTAACTAAACAACCAGTCGGTTCAGTAGTTTTTGCGTGAAAGTGTGACAAACTTCACGCAAAAACTACTGAACCGATTAAGCTGAAATTTGGTATGGGTATAGTTTGGGACCTGGAATAACATATAGCCAATTTTTTATCCCGATAAAACGCGGGCGAAGGCGCGGGCACCAGCTAGTTTTTATATATTCTATAAATATAGATGAATCCGTCTCAGAGATGTTTCGCGATATTTTCAATTTGTATAATGTTAAAACTTTGAAACTATCATGATTATTCAAAATACTAAAATCACTTATTATAACGGATGGCTCAAATGGAGGGCTCAAAACTCTAATAATGGTAAATATCCCGGAATTAATTTAGTTGTTGCGAAAATTTAAATTCTTAATTCATATTTAATGATTTCCACAAGAATTACTATCGGCTCGTGTGGCGTCTGGCATTGTGGCGCATAGCCAATTGATTACCGTCAGCCAGCCCGTCCGCTTGTGTCGTAATAAATGTTATTCTACGTAGGCCCTATTTCCGTTGAATATCGCTTTCTTTAATTCTGAAATGACGCTGGTTTACAAGCTATAAAGAAAGACCGATGTGGCGCGGTGGGCGACGTAGGAGTTTGCGGGTTCGATTCGCGCCTTGGGACAAATATTTGTACAATCTGAAAATATTGGTACTTTATAGAATATATTACATAGACAGATATATTTTATTATACATTGAAAATACCTAGAACACCCGGAACAGATATTTGCAGATCGTACAATCATTTTTCCAGAGGTGGGAATCGAACCCGCTACCGCCAGCATCGAAGACAGACCTACGTTCACCGTGCCACATCGGTCGTAATAATTACTAAACATAGTTTCGTAAATAAAGTCATTTTTATTTTGTATCTCAAATATCAATTATCAGAGTGCTTTATTTCCCTTAGTTAGACCTTACAGGACTCTTGGACACGTCACAATATCTGTACTGTAGCATACTTTTACAATATTCATATTTCATTTTTTTTATTTTTTATATTGCAAACTAACCATCAACCAGGGCCTACAAAACAGCTGAAATCACAATAAATGGCAGTGGTCCAAGGGACGGGCGATAGTAATGAAAAACCGTGGTCGACCCAACCCAACCCAAATTGCTAATCGCGCAACTGTCCGAAGGAATGGCTTACTCACTGTCACGAGTTGAGATCTCAACCTGAGTGTGCGTCCTGTGTAACGGCGTATGGCGGATTGCGGAGCGTATTTTACACGCTATCCGCGTGTAAAATACGCTCCGAAATCCGCCATACGCCTGTCCATAGTGCACGCGGAAAAGTTGACGCGTGCGCACGTAAAATTGACTTTATGATATCATAGTACCAAACATGTAAGGTATGTTATCATGATTGGGAATCTCCAGCAAGAAAGTCATTCAAATTAATTTGCAACATTTCACTTCTTTCACTTACCGCGACTAAAAATCTAAATACGCGTATTGATGAGCGTATCCGCCAGTGGATTGCGCTGTGAAATTATGCGCCCCCCGCTCGCACTCCGGATAAGTTCAAACGTGTCGAACATTTGTTTAAGGTGAAGTGAGTCCCAAAACACGTTTTGACTGTACGAAAAATCACTTTTAAGGCAAGAATTCATAGAATTTTTAAAAATGTTTGATGAGTGTCTAAAGTTTAGGTTTCTATTATTAGTAACTTATGGGAGCGGAAACGCCATTAACTAAACTTGACTCGATACTCGGCGCGAATTTGCCTCTAAATCTTCATTTTTCCAGAGATACTCCTACGGAAAAACCAGTTTCATTTGCCGATTATTTAATATGTTTCAATGAAATTTCGTTTACGTGTTCCCTGATAATTACTTTAGAGGATTATGTTGTTATTTAATAGCGAAAGAGTATTATATGTATGATAGCAAAACCAAATTAAAAATAAAAATCGATGGCGCACGGGCCGGCCGTTCTGCGGCTCTTGCCTTCCTTTCTCGCCTTCCCCGCGCGGTGTTCGCTCGTCCTTGTCTTGCAAAACCGAGCTCACTTCGTCTTAATACGCATAGGTACGCCGTTGATTACGCCTACGCGGTACGCCGTCACTCGAGACGCACGCAGAGAGATTTAAATCTAGGACATGCGATTTGAGATTTCAACCCTTGAGGTTTAAATCTGTACATGACCCTTTTCTGTTCCGGTAACTTGCTATCATTGATAAATTCTAATCGGATTATTCGAGGGTTTCGGTTTGTCTGACTACAACTAACGTATATTTGATCCTATCATCCAATTTTGGACACAGTTAGCTTGATTCAGGGCTCGATTATTTATTTACCTTTAAAAGTTTTCGTGTGTTGGTCTAAAGCCGGGTACTGACCGATGTTACGTGGCGTAATGTACAATTCGCAGCGAGCATGATACGTTACGCCTTGCACTAAAATCCGTCGCGTTGCTCGTTGCGAGCACCTTTCCCCATAGTGATTGCACGAACGCTCGCTGTGTAACACGTTATATTACGCCCCGTAACACCTATCAGTACATGGCAAATATTTACATTTTATGCTTATTACCTACCGTTTTAGTCCAAAAATTAAGGTCATAGAAGGTGTTTTGGGGAATCTTCGTCAGTTTAAGTGTTAAGTTGTGCAGTATACATATTTCATTCATATTTATTGTATCCTACTAATATTGTAAATGTCAAGGTTTGTGAGAATGGATGTTTGTCTTCCTCTTTCACGCAAAAACTTCTGAACTGATTGGGCTGAAATTTGGTATAGGTATAGTTTGGGACCTGGAATAACATATTATAGGCTATTTTTTATCCCGATAAAACGCGGGCGAAGGCGCTGGCACTAGCTAGTAATCATATTTAAAATACCTATTATTTTGAAAATTGTTTCGCTATTGTCTGGAAAAGTATCCCGAGGTGGTCCCATATTATTTTTATTTTCTAGTTATTAGTATTTGCCCGCAAAATTAACGTAAAAACAATGTTAATACTAAAGAATATAAAGTCTGTTTTTAGGTTTTTCAAAATTATCAAGTTTAGTTCACCTCCTTTTACCATTCTTGCATAATAATATGAAATTAGTTCAATACAGTAACACCAGTAAAAAAATATAGTATATATGTATATAGCTGGTGAGTATCTGACGCAGCGCATTAGCATTGCCATACAGCGAGGCAATGCAGCCAGCGTCTTGGGGACGCTTCCGACTGGTATTGATATGGACCAGTTGAGCGATCTGTAGATTATTTGCAAGAGTCTGCAGTTAGCTCAATTGTTTCAATTGTAAATACTAGTTTAATTTGTTTATATTATTTGATTGTTATTTTCATTGTCAGTAAAAAAATGAAAAAACTTTCTAGGACATTCTTTAAAATAATGTCAAAGACAGCGAATCAATACGTGTAGAAACAGCATGAAATCAAAGAAAGCAACATCGATTATCGCCGATCGGCAGACGCATCGCTTACTTTCGCATTCTAAAGATCCATATCTTATCTGCCAAAGTAGGTAGCTATTTGTTCGTTATCAGTTTCTTATCGGTCTTTCGGAAAGTTGAAAGGTAAATAATTTGATATGTATTACACACTAGCCCTTGTCTGCGGATTTGTTCTTGTGGTATATGGAATAGCACTCAGAATTCGGTGTTTCACTCGGAAATTCGATCCAGAGATTATCCCCTACAATCTCACAAACTTTACCTCTGTAATATTGGTATGGATGAGTTAATAGGAGATCTCATGACACACAAAATAAAAAATAAAACATAATGAATAACAAAGTAGGCACGGGATAGTGGGTTTATTACATAACTAGCTGCTGCCCGCGACTTCGTCCGCGTGGAATAGTGACAGTGTGATTTTCATACAAACTTTCATCCCCTATTCCCTTTGATATTTTACCCCCTTGAAGGTAAAATTTGTAGAAACTTTAAATGTCATTTTTATTGTATCTAATTAACAGTTGAGCTATCTGTAGATTGTTTGCAAGAGTCTGCAGTTAGCTCAATTGTTTCAATTGTAAATACTAGTTTAATTTGTTTATATTATTTCATTGTTATTTTCTTTGTCAATAAAACAAGTTAATATTAACAGCCAAAAAAATAAATTGGAAGCTTTTAGATTTAAAAATGACGACACTTACACTATACCACCTTTCAACCCATATTTCATCCATTTACAACCATTTTTTCGCATTAAAAATCAGCCTATGTCCTTTATCGGGCTCTAAAGTATCTGTGTCATCATCATCAGCCCATACACGTCCACTGCTGGACATAGGTCTCCCCCATACGACGTCACAAATAGCGGTCCTGAGCCGCCTCCATCCATCGACTCCCTGCGACCGCTACGATGTCGTCGGTCCATCGAGTGGATGGTCTCCCATGTAGGGGGGATTTGCCATAATCACCACGCTTGGCAGGCGGATTGGTGATCGAAAGTATCTGTGTACCAAATTTAATTTAAGTAAATTGGTTCAGTAGTTTTGGTGTGAAAACGTGACAGACAGACAGTTACTTTCGCATTTATACTTAATATAAGTAAAGATCAATGTGTTCCATGCAACCTTATGTAAATCTATTACTTACCTAATAAAAACCTAGTGAAGTGTTTAATAATAACATTAGCTCTGCTTAGGGGTTCGATGATGCTGTAAGAATGGTCCAGCCCAGATTTAATTTTTTGAAAATCAATTCTTATCAAACAAAGAAACTATTCCAATATTAATTGAAAAGTTTCCGTAAGTTCACTTCTTCAGTTGAAAGTTTCAAGTTCAGTTCTGCTCCTTAAATAGGTAGGTGAAACTGTTATATGTATCTAGCTGGCTGGATCCTTCACTAGACCTGATCTATTAATTTAGAGTTGCAGAGTCTAGTAAAGATACTTAATGTAATATTCTAAGTGTTATTATTCTAGAGTTCTAGCAAATAAACTTAAGGTTCTAAGTGTTCGAATAGTAGCATTATTTAGCAAAAGAGCGTGCTATTTCTCGATCCTTCCCGCACCGCTGCTGTCCTGGTACATACTATCATTTAATCTAATATAAATATAAATATTAATCTAGGGGAGCGTTTATATAAATATTAATCTAGGGGAGCGTTTAGTGCTGCTTTAATTTGAAGAATGGCGCCGGATTGTGAAGCGTGGTCGTTATATCAGGGAGGGTGTCCCTCATATGACGACCACGACCACTCTGTCAAGAGTAAGAAGACCAACTATGAAGAATTTCTCTATTATTTAAAATAATACCAATCGAATACCAATATCAAAGTAGATATCTATTTTCTATGATAGTACGGGCTTGAAACCAAAATCCAAAACCATTAAAACCTTCGTACTCACAAAATTGACTACTTGCCAATAGTCCTTTAATATTGTACTGTGTACATACTGTAGTGATAATTCCTCTCGTTATTATGAGCACAAAAGCTCCGTCGAATGCTCACCCCTGCCATGGGATAATTGGTTTTTCCAGGTAGGGGTTTTACCCTCGGTCCGTCCATTTGTAAAAAGCATGGGTAGCTGTGTTTGAACCGCGTTTTTTGAGCTGGAAAGTTGTAATAAGAAAATATTATAAACCGTTTGTAACAAAAAATAATTATACGTTTAGTTTAAAGTGTAAAAAAAACGTAAACGTGTAAAACACGTATAAACTTAACACGTGGCCGGGCGTGGTAAAGGAAAATTCATCAAATAAATACATTTAATTGGTATTGAGAAATAGTTTCCTGTGACCAGATATTCTAATTAAGATTTGAAGTTAAATTCAGCATGTTAATTGAAAATATTAGAATAAACGGTTTCATGCTAATTCTAATGGCCTGTTGGCAGAAGTCTTTCTAGGCCAGGAAAAATATTCAATTCTAGCATCAAAGCAAAAAAGTTCATCATAGCTTGTACTTCTCTGACAGAGCGCTAAATACTGTCTGTCTGTGTCGGAATAGTAGGCATCTCTTTCTACACTATGCAAACTGAGCGAGACTTTAGACCCAGTTAGTGCCTAATGCGCCGTGCAAAATCACTATAAATAATAGAGGGCATCTCTTTCTACTATATGAACATTGAGCGAGACTTTATACTCAATGCAGTAAAGCGCTAAACGTGCAAAATTCTCTCTCTACACTATGCAAACTGAGCGAGACTTTAGACCCAGTTAGTGCACTACTGCGCTAAACATGCAAAATCAGTATAAATAATAGTAAATAAACGTTAGATTTATTCTGTTGAATCATCCAATATTATCGGTATCAATTTGCGTGACGGGATATTGTTTCTTATCGCAAACGAATTATGATACACTATCGCTCGTAAACTGAACTGGGGCAAAATTCGCGCATTGTTTTGCCCGAACTAAACATAAGGCAATTTTATGACGGTTCATGTTCTGTCAAGGGGTGAGTGAGATCACGAAATTCCATTTAAGTAATATTTATTTTATCTCTATATGGAGAGAAGAAAAAATTCTAAAATCTAGCTAAAAATCCTACTTTCTACTAATATTATACGAGTAAATGTCAAAGTTTGTATGGATGGATGTATGTATATTTGTTACTGGGTGTGGTTATAGTTTGGGACCTGGAATAACATATCTATATGCAATTTTTGTCCCGATAAACAGCGGGCAAAGGCGCAAGCAGCAGCTAGTACTCACCATAAGTCTGTTTAGCTTAATTTGAGCTGTGGCAAGCACGTGTCTTTATTCGAAATTGAATAATACGCTAAGAATTTTTAAACACTACTCTTTCTCTCACGCTCTTATCTCTTTTATTTCCAAATCGAATCATTAAACCTAAACCTACGCTCATCCTAGTTATTATAAATCGTGTAGATAAAGAATGGGATTGAAAATGACAATGTGACAGAGGGACAGTATGCTGGGTCGCATCGGACCGACCTAGAATAAGACATAGGCTCTAATCTACTTTTGAAAAATTTACTTCTGAAAGGGATACAAATGTTGGTAAACTGCATGGAAAATCATTACTTATTCCTTGTTACGATTCACTCAAAACTCGGTATAAGTAAATAAAATAAAAGTAACTAAATAATTATACACGTATTTTTAGTTTTTTTCTTAAATCACCCTTTAAGGAGGTTAAACAGGGTCGTAAAGTTATTATCAAAGATTTTATTCGTTAGTTCGATTCCCTCAAAACTGAATCGCGGGCGAAGCCGCCGGGCGCAGCTAGTATGTAATACATGACTATCCTACTTCATCATCATCATATCCTACTAATATTATAAATATCAAAGTTTGTATGTATGGATGTATGGATATTTGTTACTCTTTCACCCAAACACTATACTGAACCGATTAGGCTGAAATTTGGTATGGGTATAGTTTGGGACCTGGAATAACATATTAGGTTATTTTTTTATCCCAATAAAACGCGGACGAAGGCTCGGGCAGCAGCTAGTAATATTATAAATTTCAAAGTTTGTATGGATCGATGTATGGATATTTGTTACTCTTTCACCCAAACACTACTGAACCGCGCTGAAATTTGGTATGAGTATAGTTTGGAACCTGGAATAACATATAGGCAATTGTTTATCCCAATAAAACGCGGGCGAAGGCGCGGGCAGCAGCTAGTTTGATCATATTAGGATCAAATAGTCATTTATTAGGTTTTAATAGAATATAATCTGACAGATGAACGTTACTCATATCTTCTAGCTCTAACTACTCTTGTATGAATTACACTAAATTTATCTTTTCAACGTACAATCCCACTCGATTCGTATAACAAAGCATTCATCATGCCCCCATTAGGAAATCATACGATAGTGTATCTATGTATATCTAGGAACATACATGGATGCGTATAAAAGCAGACTTGCTAAAACATCTAGCTGGCTCAGCTTTATGCTTATAAGACTAAAGTTCAAAGTTCTGTGTTAATGCATTTTTATTATGAAATCTCTGCATATTTTTAAGTGGATGATTTATGCTTATCTTTGCGAGTATGAATTTAAATTATACTAAAGCAGTTGAGGTGAATGCACTGATGTTGAACTTTGTTGTTACGTTTCTAAATGTATTTTTTTTTGCAGACGTACGTTATTGCTTGATATAGTATCCATAACTTGAATAATAAAATTATTACATTTAAGTTAATAACGGGATATTTACTTACTATGATTTGAGTTTTGAGTTCTCGAATATATCGGCACAGTTACATGCGCCCTGATCACGGAACGACTGAAGTCACTGCGAGTTAGTTTTATTGGCAAATATATCAATCTACCCTCTTTCTTTCTAACTTTAGTGTTGTAAATAAACATGTTAGTTTCAAAAGTACTTAATAAATTAAAAATAGTAAAAAAAGTAGCAAAAAAAAATTTTTTTTCAATATACACACAGAATATCCTAATGGAAACCACACACACGAATTAAGAGCAATATAATGTCGCCGGTGTTTCGGGCCGTAATGTACCATTCGCAGCGATCATGATACGTTACGCCGCCGTGTGCTCAAATCCGTCTGCTCCGTTGCAAGTGCCTTCTTTTCCCGTACTGACTGCACGAACGTTCGCTGTGTAACACGTTACATTACGCCCCGTAACACCGATCAGTACCTATCCAGATTTATATTAAGCTAATCACCATCATCATCATTAAGGTTTGAAAACGTACTCTGCTAGCTCCCCCAAAGATTGTCACAATGACTGGTCCTTTTCTAACCGCACCCAGCGATTTCCGGCGGCCTTCGCTAGGTCGGCGGTTCACCTCGGTGGTATTTTAGGCCCTCAGGTTTTGGTTTTCGAGTGGCTACTCGTGGTCGCCACTCGGGAACCCTATGGCCCCAGCGGTCGTCGTTGGTTCTGCTAGCGATTTAAACGTATTGTGGCCATAATATACGAAAGTCATATTCTATATATTCACATTCAGAACAGCAACTAACCCAAAAGAAATCAGGGTAATAATTACATTGCCAAAAACTTCTTACTACCCTCACTCGACATAAATTGTGCCCGAAACGTCTCGGGAGCTACTAAGGAAATATAGCTTGGAAAATACAACTTTTATTGGAGGGAAAAAACGCGTTTGTCAACAGGAAAGTGTTATTTAACACAACAGTGTAAGGTTGCCCTTTTGGGGGAAAAACAAAATATTGAAGTTGAAGAAGATGTGGGCAATACGCGTTTTTGCTATTTTGGAGGGCCATTTATTTGCTTTTTTCGTAACCAAATTTTCTTCTCGCATGGAGTGATTTGTGCATTATGTCCCTCATTTGAGGCATACTTATTCGTCATTCTACGACGATACCATTGTCGTAGTGAAGCGTTGGTTAGCAGAATTTGACCCCAGGCCCTAAACTGGCTTAGCATGACCACTTTGAACAGAGATTTGCCTATGATAAAATAGAAAAAAAAACGTACGGATATAAATTTTGGTGCTTAACAGCTGTGTTTCAGCATCTCTGATTAACAGGTAGTATTAGATGAAGTTGTTGCCTCAAAATACACGACAAGTGTTTCGGTCTGGAATAATGATAGTGATATCCCAGATACCTACTTTTGGACATCCGCCAGGGTTACAAAGAGGTACTCAAATGTACATGTCACAATAAATTATTATGTACCTAATAAATACCTAATTTTTTAGACTGATAATCACGCATGCTAGAACCTGTGTTCATGTTTATCCGCCTAAAATTAATGAAAGATGAATATGCTGGTGGCGTTCTTTTAACGCATTCACTGCCTAGCCTCTGCGGCGGCGGGCTGCAGCTAGTAAGTAGGTCTGCTAGAACCACATTTGCATCGTGCGTGGGTAATGAAAGTGTTTGTATATCGCATTCACTGCCTCAGTCGTTGCTGCACGATATGCAGAGGCGGACTGCAGCTAGTAGTCTGTTAGAACCACTTGTGCGTGGGAATTAAAGTGTCAGTAAATAAATAGGTTCTGTCTGTTAATCTAATCGTATGGTTTGTAAAGCTTTATCCTCCACATACAAAATTAATCACAGCTTATATTGAAATCTGCCCCCCTAGCACGGGGATTGTTGTCTAGGGTAGAATAGAGAAAAATTACGTCACTTTGTCATCGAATGCGTAAATTATTTGAAATTCATTCCTTCAACTTCAATAATGTACGGAATCATCTATGGCGATGCGATGTCATTAATGTCTATTCTACCCTAGAGAACAATCCCCGTGCTAAGGGGGCTGGTAGATCCTTGGCGAAGGTTGTACTTAATTGTAATATCTGCAAAGATCTCGAGATATTCTACCTAAACGTATTTTCAAAGTACAGTATGCTATCGTATAATGCTCGCATTTGAACAAATTGGCACACTTGGCAGAACTGCATACAGCAGCCACTAGACGAAAATACTTCTTTCATAAAAAACACAGACATGCCACATAAATAAAATACTATTTCCTCTTGGTCGCATTTGTCACGTATTGAGCAAGAATTATGATTAGCATCGAAAACTTTTAAGAAAACCCGAGTTCCCAGCTCGCCCACGTTGAATGGCAAGCTAATGAAGCTCCCCCTGGCGTGGTCCCTTCATAAACTAATGCAATCGTGCCAAAATGCTATTTGGGATAAACTAATATTGACTGGACGTAACCAGATTAGACTGAAGGCAGTCGTTATGGAATTGGTATGACCTACTTAGTCGATTTTTAGTCGGTCAGTCGAAGTCGCCTGTGTCTCGAAATCGATTCCGAAAACGGTTTGGGTTCCAGTTCGATGCTCGAAAACTGAATAAACTGTATTTTGATATGGTTTCCATGCCTTGATATTTTTTTGAAGATGCGTCTAAACTACGGAAACGACCGCACTTATTTACTCTTTGAGGGTAGTTTTAGAGTGTTATCAAGTTTTACCTACTATTTTAAATCTAAATATTTAGACCTAGAATAATACTTGGCCACTTTTCACTATGGAAAAAGTCGTGCAAAGCCGTCCAGTACTGATAACCATAAAGTAAAACGCTGCGAAGCGAATGTTCATTAACAAAGAGAATTACGTTCAAAGAATAGGAAAAATTTAGAACTAGTATTCACAATTAAAACAATTGAGCTAACTGCAGACTGTTGCAAACAATTTACAGGTAGCTCAACTACAAAGCTTATTGTCATCCCAGATTCCTGTAAGGTCTAAAGGAAATAAAGCACTTTGATTTTGATATAAATTGTGAAAATTCAACAGGATTCTTATGGATCGATCCGCCAAATAATGCATGCAACAAGGTCACATGTGGCCAATGGGAGTAATTTATTACTAACGCCTTGAAATCAATTGTTCTTAAGAACCTAGGCCGGTACAATACAGAATAGCTTATGTAAACTCGAGGGTTTTCAACTCAAAAGTATCCTAACGTAAGATGGAATTGCGTCCTTATTCAAATCAAATTAACAATTCTTTCCATCTAAAGGTTGCCTGGAAGGGATCGCTTCTAAGCGATAAGGCTGCCCATTGTACTTGTCCTATGTAATGTTGTTTTTCTGGTGTAAAATAAAGACAGCCCATACGACGCCACAAATGTAGGTACATACATCTGAGGAAAATAAATAAATCTTAATCATCATTATTGTAGATTGTTTTGTGTTATGTTATGACTTTTCTTTCGTGACGTCACCAAACGCCTCTGTCGGAAGACCCGCGCGCGTTGTAACGTGTTTACAACTAACTCATGCTGAGACAGAGACGAGACGATAGTTTTGTGACTCAATGTATAAATAAGTCTGTTTTTCTATTAACAAACTTCAAAAAAGGAGGTTTTATAATTCTGTATGTTTTTTTTATGTATGTTCTAAGATTTCGGCGTCAATTACGGAACGATTTTGAAAATTATATAGATATTCTATTGAGAATGATCCGAGCGAGGTGTCATATAATTTTTTATTCCCGAGGAATTAGTAGGTGTGCCACAAAATTTAAAAAACTGTGTAATTTTAATTTGGACTCCGTTATTAGTTTTTCAATCAAATTATATTTCATTTCTCATTGTCATATATAGCACAGCGACTAAGACTTCCTTTACATCGTCATAACGCCTGGCTTTTATGCTTCGTGCTAAAATAATAATGTTTTCGTCTGAAAGGTACTATAATACTCGTACTTCATTGCTTGTCTTATCCCAAAACAATATTGTTACGAAATCTTCATTAATAACAATATTCTTAAAAGCCGCTGGGTAACCTAACACTATCATAATTAATTTTCTGTTAACCCTCGTCTAGGCCGTCAGAATCTAGCCTAGACGCGTTTCTAATTTCTGTGGCAATAAGGGCTCATTCACACAGCATCCGTTTTACAGAATCAGTTCATATTGTTACCGAACCATTTTTAACCAATTTTTAGCTACTGGAAAAAGTCGTTTACTGGATCCGGAATACTGTCAGGTGTGTGAAGTCGCTCCTAAAATTACATACGCCATCACGAGAAAATAAACGGATCTGTATAACGGATTCTGTGTGAATGTGCCCTAAGACCTCAGCGTCACACTCGCAACACGTGGATAGATTGTTGTACGAATACGCAACGCATATATGTGTTAAGCCCTCAGGCCACGGCCGCACTGCGAGCGACTAGGTAGGTGGGTAAGTTGGCGGGTTGCTTCGACGAATGTGAATTTCATATCCATTCGCAGCTTCTTTTTATTTACTCAGGGATTTTAAGTCTCTGCGGTCATGGTATGCTTATTGTGAACCACTTCATGTTTTCACCGTTGAAAACTGCGGCGTTCATAATTCGCCACTTATCCTTGCAGATAAGAACTGTAGGATTATCTTCGGGGTGATATTAGACGCGACTTAGAGTTCAAAATCCGAAAACAAGCATCTGACTGTATCACACACACTGTAAGCGACTAGCTTAGTTAGCTTGGATGTAGATCCAAGCGACTCGCGTCCGAATTTATGATCGCCTCAGTAGTGAGCAGAGACGAAGATATGTAGATTCGAATTTGAATTCTTATAATGCGTTCCCACCGCACGATGGGCAAAACAGGTCAGTTTCGGATCAAAAATCAGTAACTTCATGAATTTTTATCATACCTTGATGAAATTTGATACACATATGCAGTAATGTAAAGAGATTCAAATAGTATATAAGGTTTAGTAATTTCTCGTATATGTATATATGTAATAGAGCATAAAAAAACTGAAAAAACACGGAAAAATTAACTAAATAATTTATTTAATGTGAAATACAAGGTTTTAATTACCAAAAAAGTTAAAACTAAGGCTAATTACAATAACAATAAATATTTTTTTTCCCTTAATGTATATATGACTAGTACCTACCTAACTATCAACCTAATTACCTCATATTTTCGGCCTACTGTAAAAAAGTGAAAAGTAATGGTTTGAGTGAATACATTGGAAAACAAAATGCTTATCACCATCTACTTAGGCTCTACTCATACTCGTATTTCAGGGTCAGTCGTAAGTGGTGCCACGTTTAGAAGACTTAGTGCCTCTTCTTCAAGATCTTTGTCATTTTTACGTATGGTTTTCTTAAACTTGTTATATACGGATCTGACGTGTACAAAAGAGTTTTAAAGACATCTTCATTTGTAGCTGCTCGGGAACATTTTCTGGCATGATGTAGTCGCATGTGTCTGTAGTCTTTGTTGCGCGCCTCTTGTGCATCTTCCGATAGTTGTCCATTATAGGAAGAACTGCGAAATATTCGATAATATTTTCTCCGTGTAAAAGTATCTTGTGGACAGAAGATGGCATGTAATACCTTTATTTATTTTTGTTTTTATTTATATTCATTATATTCATCCACATATATTCTTGCAGTTTCTATTGCGTCGCCAAATTTTTTGGAATCGATCATCTTTCCTGATGAAGAAACTTGTAAAATAATGTAAAGACGTTTAATCAATGTTTCGTCCACACCTGTAATTTCCGCAGAGCATGTGCTGTTATAGAAAAATCTTTGTGCGGTATTCCCATCGTTAGTGTTCCCACTACCTTGCCGAGGTTTATCTACTATCAATCCTAACTCATCCCTGAAACGTTTTTGAACAAGTTCTTTCTTTTCCTTCTTCAATCTTTTGTTTTCTTCACTTGTAGCAGACCAAGTTTTAAAAGACAGATTATAGGAAATGTGTAAAATCATTTCCATACAGCGAATCCAGGCATGTAAGGTGGACAGTCCGTACTGGTAGGCGCTTTCATTTTTGGCAGTAACTTTCGACAAATCATTCATAAGTCGCAGTGGCCCCACATATCGTGCACGTGGAACCAGAAGGAGTATCTGTTAGTGCCTGGGCCACTTTTCCATCTATCATTGTAAGAAAGAATTCATGCTTCACTTGAACTCCAACAGTATCTTTATTTATCAATGATGGTTGCAAAGCCTTTATTTTACCGAGTGATTTCATCTCCCTGGTTTTGTCTGGAGTTTCTTTACAAAACTTTATTGAAATGGGTCTACAAAAACGAACAGATGAAGGTGCCGGATTTTTCCAAATAACGAAACCCGACTGCTCATCAATTAATCTGATAGGGACCAGAAAAGTTATGAACAAATTGGCATCTGAAATCGTTTCCGACTCCTCTGGAAGTATTTGCTTGTATTGGCTTTGGCCAGATGAACCATCACATCCCCATTTACTGTAGAGGATTAATGTTTTATATTGTATTTGGAAAACTACATCGATTTCTAAAATTCTAGCCACAGTGTGGTCCAATAAATCTTGAATATTGTTTACCTTAGCATAAGTATTGGTGATCGTAATTGTAGAAGATGGTGGATAACAAGATTTTTTTATTTCTTGTATTTTGTAGTATGGTGGGAATATACAACAATTTCGTTCGTTTGTCAAGCTTCTCAAGTACATATATTGTGCTTTTGTTAAATCCAAATCTAAAAAAGCACTCAATGCTTCCGGATCGGAAAGCATTTTTATCTGGTCTGAGTCATTCCAAATACCTACTTGAGATGTATATATTTTTTGGTTGTTTGCGTACCTTAATGATTCGACAAGATATGCTTATGTATTTTCACCCACCGCTCGTAGTCCCTGCACGTAGGCGATATTGATGTGCTCGAAGCCAAATTCTTTAAGTAGAAGAGTGTTTTTCCTCTTCTTGCTAGATTCTGAGGAGTCTCCATAAGCTACGCACGGTCTTCCTCGTTGGCCAGAAGTTGATGGTGTAGAGTATTGATCGGAGTCCGGTAAATTCAACGAATACCCTGAGTCCAACCAAGTCCTATTCTTCTGTAAAAACTTTTCTTTAGTCCGGGATGCCATGGCCCAGCGCTTGTTAAACGTAGGAACAATGTGCCTTTGTATTTCACTTATTATAAAAAAAGGTTGTTTTCAGAAACATAAAATTTTTCCAATAAAACTTTGGACACTGATTCCAGGGTTCTGCCACCCTCTATGTAGGGAAGTATGAAATCTCGTTTAGTACAGCTGAATGAAGACATTTTGGAACTTCAATCTACGGAAATTACAGGAGTAGATGAGCTGGAGTAGATGAGCTTTACTTCACTTTGAAGTAAAACTAATTTGCAAGGCTGGAATATTTTTACCTCCCTTTATATACTATTTTGCAATACTGAATGGGTACCTACATCATTGATAACACTTACATTCTCACGCAAAATGCACGAATAATAAAAAAGATACCCACTAAATGTACATACTATTCATGCGAACAGTCTCTGTGGTAAACCACAAAAGATAATAAATTTCTTACTCCGAATTTTATCACTTTTTTTATCATAACTTCTAAAGTGGCAAAAAGTGGCTGCTGATTTTTTTTTATTATGTGTATCTATAGTTAGACTATTAATTAACACAAAAAGTAGCGCATGGGGAGCCGTGGGCAATAGTGCAAACCTTCAACGATTTTTTTTTTGTGAAAATTACGGTATGTGACGTTTTCAGCACTTACTCAAAAATAATAAAACAATATGAAAATAAAATGGCGGTTTCGTAAAATACATAAAACAACCTTTATAAAAATGTAATATACTGCATATCTCTGCTGAATATTTATTTCACAATATTGCATTGAAACATGTACATGCAAAAGCTTGAGTTTGGCACTGCTTCTTCAACGTCCTTCTGACTATGAAAAATAGTATTATTTTAGGTATTAAGTGGCAAAACCCTAATAAATAACATAATTTGACTATTCGAGCATCTAATAAAATAAAAATAGTAGATAAACTATGATATTTGTTAAAACCATTTTTGATATGCTCTTGTTCTACCATGTTCCATAGTGCACCGGGTCCATGACGACAGAAAGTCGTGCAGTTTCCCTGTCGTCCATGACACTTCTTGTCGTGACGATAGATTTCCGAGGCAATGACTTCAGTGAAAACAGCTGCAGACTAGTCATCCAACGATAGTTCACGGTCAGAACACTGGTGGGAACGTGCTCTTACCCCCGAATTCTATCATGATTTTTTTGACAGATTTTCATTTAAAACTATATACACAACATAATTTTAATTACGTTTGAGTGTTCGGCGATAAAGTACGCGGCTAGCTAGGCTCAAGGCAACCTGCTAGCAACTCGCCAACCTAGCCGCCTATTTAGACGCTAGCAGTGCGTCCGTACCCTCACGCTTTGCCGTCTGACCTGGTTTCCGTCAAGAGGGAATTGATACCGCGTGTTCTGAGCCTTAATGTAGAAATATTACGCTGATTGTACAAATTATAGCGGTGTTGGTTTATTTCACTCACTGAATATTTTGGTGACGAGGAAATATAATATTTACCGAGCTTCAACTACCGATTTATATAAGTTTAATTGAGTACATCAGTAACATATGAGCTCACCAACGAAGCTCTACCGTGAAGCGAAATGTAATGCGCCATGGACGAAGTCAAATAAATACACATTAAATGGCCTATTACTTTTCTCATTTGTAAGAAGATAGTCGAATAGAAAAGAGGGAATAATAGATTAAAATGTTATTGGCGAAGCATGGGAAAAGACGATAATGAAACCAGAATTAAGTCCCTAAGGATACCAACTCTGAAATACGAGTATATACCTCGAAAAGTTGGAGAAGGCAATAAAACGAGCTCGTCATAGTCTTGCGAATTCGATCAAAAAAGCTACAGTCGAACGATCTCTTGGTTGTTCTGATGATGGGTTAGTGTGGAATAGCGTAGAACGGGAAGGGGAGTTGAGGTATTCAAAATCATTGTACTTTTTCTGGCTAATGCAAAAAAAAACTAGCGAATAATACATTGAACCATCCGTTTATAATTTTTCGTTTATCGTTTATCATCATTAAAGAACTAAAAACAAATATTCTCCATTTCCGTAAATACAAAATAGATGTTTTTCAATTTTTTTTTTTAACTTTACCGTGATAGAGACAAACATTTTTGACTTAAGTAAAAGATTATTTATAACTAGCTTAGCTGCATTACCTCTTTGCAAAATTAACGAGAAGAGAGAAGAGAGGAAAACGTTAAATTAATAAAATTTAATTAAACGGATTTGTGATCTTTTTATAATTATTGGAGACGATAAAAAACTTGTTTCAAACACTATTGGTTGATTTTATTTAGCGACACTGTTACGTTACTATCCTAGTACCTATATTTAAATGAAACTTATGAATTCTATATTTATTCCAGTCCTCTCCTCGTTATGATTTCCCTTTACAAAAGAACAGATTTCTATATAGGACTAGCTGAGCCTCCCTGTTAAAAAACTTTGAAAGGCTAAGTAGCCAGTTATTTATTAATATTTGGTCTCGTACTTAGGTTCTAAACATCGTTTACTTAACGTTATGTAAAACTTTTATGTTAAATAAAGAACGTTGAAAAAAAAAACGCAGACCCGCCCGCGGCTACGCCCGCGTGGACTAAGAAGAATATCCCACCGTGCATTTTTTTGTTATATCTCAAAGGGATTAGCCAGCGTTTTTGATGAAAGCTCCCAGGCGACTTGACTTTTTCCGACACTTCCAACAATTATTATTATCGTTATATTTCAAACAATTTACACAAAACCTTGACAAATTATCTAATTTGTCAATTATTATCACATTATTAAGGCGGACCTAATAATATTATATTATTAGGTCCGCCTGCGACGCAGGAGGTTGCGGGTTCGATTCCCGCCTCGGGACAAATATTTGTACGATCTGCAGATATTTGTTCAGGCTGTTCTGGTCGTTTTATATGTATAATAAAAAATATCTATCTATGTAATATATTGTATTATGTATATCAGTTATCTAGTACCCATAACACAAGCTCTGCTTAGCTTGGGTCTAGATGATGTTGTGTGTATTGTCCAACATTATTTATTTATTTATTATTATTTATTTAATTATACACCTAAACCTACCTTGTAAATCACTATCCTATCTATTGGTGAAAACTGCATAAAATCCGTTCAGTAGTTTTTGAGTTTATCGCGAACAGACAGACTGACAGACATAAGCGGCTAAGGACTTTGTTTTATTATATAGGAAGTAATTAGTCCCGTACCATCCACCCACACCCGACCATCTTTCATAACTAAATCCCACCAACGCGATCTTAGTTCAAGCGCAAACAGAATCGTGCAAAAAAGCTACCTATCCACACGATTCTTTCGTCGGCCCGGTTCGAGGCCGACGGGGCCTCCGGTCACTGACCCCAGGTTTACGTAACTCACAAAATTTAAGGATTGAGGGCCAGGAAGTTTTATTACACTTGATAGTTATCCGTTGTAAGCTTCTGTGATGTAGTGGAAACTTGGGTTTGTTTTTCAGCTAAGGTTTCCCCGTAAAATCCTAACATCGTATCAGACCACACACGTCCACTGCTGGACATAGGCCTTCCTAGACGACGAAAAACTTATATTTGAAGTGTATGTTCGTAATGTGAAAATAACTGCATAAAACTTATTTAAAAAATGTGTGTATTTCTTGTCTGTTTGTTCATAATCTCCGAAACGGCTAAACCTATTTTGACGGGAATTCAACTGGCAGATAGCTGATGCGATGCGCCAGATACTCACCAGCTCTAGGGTCGCTCGTCGCTTTGACCAGACGCGAATTTCGATTAATTTTAACACAACAGGTTTTTTTATTTCTTCTCGCGAATTCTATAATATACCAGATCATTAGCTTTTAAACAACCCGTAATCGCAATAACAGCTGTATTAATCGCATTATATAACAGTTTTATATACTTGATTTTCGAGTGCGAAGTACACTTTATCTATATCTAAAAAGGACAACGAACTTTCTCCTTGTAAACTGAAAACTGTACTTTTGATGTCAGAAACACTTCCAAGTTTGTTGACCCTTGTAAATTTTACAGCTTCAAGTCCTGAATTCTTGTAAAGCTTGAATGTTGTGAAAAATTTATAGAACATCATCATCATATCAACCCATACACGTCTACTGCTGGGCATAGGCCTCCCCATACGACGCCACAAATAGCGGTTATAGAACATACGAATAAATAATGATGGACAATCCACACAGCATCATCTAGCCCCAAGCTAAGCAGAGCTTGTGTTATGGGTACTAAGTATTACTGATATACATACATAATGCAATACATAACAAAAATACATATCATAGTTTTTTATTATAAATACAAAATATCCAAAAAACTGAACAAATATTTGCAGATCGTATAAACATTTGTTCCAAGGCGGGAATCGAACCCGCAACCTCCTGCGTCGCAAGCGGACCTACGCCCGCCGCGCCACTACAATCTTTTTAAGCTTAAGTTAAGAAGCTAACAAAAAAATATACTTATCATAATACAAAAAAAAAAAAAAAAAAATAGTTTGTTAGATTTCTGGTTTGAGCAAAATTCGTCCCTAGCATTTTTATCCTCGAAAAGCTCGATATCAGTGCCTATAAGATTTTGTTTAATAGGATAATAAAGATTTTTTTACTCTGTTCTAGAATACTAGATATTTATTGTAAACAAGGGATTTATATTACAAAATTAATTAAATATTTATGGAAAATATTTTATGATAATAATGACTAGACTATCATCGGATGAAATCGCAAAAGTTCGAAACAGTTGATTACTTTTCATTTGTCTGTGGTCCGTTTTCAAACTGGAGTGCTTGTGCAATAAAAAATAATTTCAATACATTTTGTGTTGAAATTTATTCTTTAGTTTTAAATTATTATAATTACCTTGCTGATCCTTTTTGTTTTCTGTTATTGTTACCAGTTTCTGTGAAGATTTCATTCATGAAAGTTTATTTACCTGTGTTGACATAAAATATCTTGAATTCTGGAATCTAGCATAGTAAATAAACGCCAAATGGCTAGCGCATTGAGTAAAGTGAGCACACGACCTTGCTTATCGTGCCAAAGGCGATGCTGACTTTGGTGTGACTGCGTTACTAAAGGTGGATACTGACCGGTGTTGCGGGGCGTATTGTAACGTGTTACACAGCGAACGTTCGTGCAGTCAGTCCGAGGAAAGAAGGTGCTCGCAACGAGGAACGAGACGGATTTCGATGTTTCAGGCACGCTACGAATGGTACTTACGCCCCGAAACACCACCGGTGAGTACCCGGCTTTAGATTCAACCTTTTCTGGCTATAACTTGACCTCAGCTATCCATTTGGGACCGTAGTTAATCATATCCCAGAAGTTCTGTCCTATTCTGGCGCACAAAAACACCGTTCGCAAGAGAGAGACTGAATTCCACCCGGCATCTTTTGCTCACATAAAATACGGTACTGTATGGAATCCGTCCAGTCTTATTCGTAATATAAAATATGGTACTATACACGAGCGAGCCTTACATAGCAACACTGAAGCATCTTCAAAGTTTCCTCTAAGAGAGAACAGACCAAGCGTCTTACCGTAGGTTTAGTCGGAACTTTGGAACATAGCTAATAGCTTTAATAGGTATGTTGCAAAGCTATTATTAGCTATGTTCCAGTCATGGACGCCTTCTGTGACGCAGCGGGGGAAAGTTCGCATGCGACGCAAGAGGTTCCCTTCTCGGGACAAATGTTGGAACGATTTGAGGATATTTGTTCCGGGTGTTCTGAGTGTTTTTATGTATAATAAAAAATATATACATATCTATGTATGTAACGAATTATATCAGTTATAGAGTACCCATAACACAAGCTCTCTGCTTACTTTGAGGCGAGATGATGCTGTCTGGATTGCTCAGAATTATTTATTTATGGAATCGGACAGACAGACGGATACAGCAAAGCTGTAAAGGTTCCTTCAGGAACTCGAATCGGAACCCCTCTTATAAGCACAATTTAGCATCAAGCTGCTAAGAAGGCCATTACAAAATTATATCCCAATAAATCGTAATACGCCTCTGGTCTCCTGTTATAAAATGGTAACAGGAAAATGGAAATTTGCATGCGCAAATAGGGTTACTCTTTGTTTCGTATCTTGCTAATATAAGATAATTTCTATGTACAATGCGTGTATTAGCATAAATTTGAGGTTATGTGGCTTATAAAGCCGGGCACTGACCGGTGTTACGTGGTGATGTAGCGTTCGTGCAGTCAGTACGGGGAAAGAAGGCGCTCGCAACGAACAACGAGTCGGATTTCAGCACACGGCGGAACGTATCATGCTCGCTGCGAATGGTACATTACGCTCTGTAACGTCGGTCAAGTATCATGTTTGTAAACATTATCCCAATAAAAACCTAAAAATCACTTTCTTGCTGTTGATTTTTTCACAGATGTTGCACTACATGTCAATTCGTAGCTGCAATGCATATTGCTGACAATGACTTTTCAAAGTCGATCCCAAAATGATAATTTATGGATTTTTGTGCAGTAAGCAACGTCGATGTATGGAGGCGGCTCAGGACCGCTATTTGTGGCTTCGTCGTACGGGGGAGGCCTATGTCTAGCAGTGGACGTGTATGGGCTGATGATGATGAAGCAAAAATATCCATAAATTCTACATTAAGAATGGCTCGAGTAGGTATAGTTGTTGTGTTAACTTAAATTAAGGCACCTGAGAATGTTAATGATTAATTCGTGTATGTCGTGACGTTGTTTAATGTTTTTAAACGCTGTCACTTATACCCTTGACCCTTCGCAAGGTGCTAACTTATGCGAGGCCCTCATAAGAAATCTTAGCTTGCCGCACTGCAATATTTGTACGACCTACTTCTCGATTTTAGCTCTTTCCTAAAATGCTTAGTGCTGAAAATTACATTTCAAAATCTACGCTTAAACGAGAATTATGGATTTTTGTGTTTAGATTTGTTTATACTAAAATGATTTCTCGAGAATGGCTCAGTAAAGGACAAAATTGTATACGCGAATTACTATTTTGTCTTTATCCTTTTTTAAAAATGTCCTTAAAACGCCTTTGGAAGGGTTTTTATAGTAGATTGTATCGGTGCTATGGCTTTAGGGCGTTTGGGGGATTCCACGGCGTGAGACTATAATAATAATAATAATAACTCCATGAGCGTGACTACACACGCCTGTGACTCCTTGTGGAAACATTCGTATATAAGGCGATAAGTTATATTAGTTTTGACTACGGTTTGTACTTTGGCTACGAGCTAAGCACCCTGCTGAGCACACATGTGCCAACCCTGGACATGAGTTCTTTATGATTGCACCTCAAAGAAACGAAATAAGTAACTATGTAGCATTATTTCCATCTCGTTGTAGAGGATTCAATTAATTTTACGAGAATAAGGTTTCCTTCAGAAACAGTTTCAATGGGAGGAAATAAAGTAAAAACTTGTCTCATGCAGATGGAGTGCAAAGGACAAGGGAGGGTTGATTGTAGCTTGCTTACTCAAAGTATTGATGTATACTGAAACACCACTTTTAGAGTTTTTTACTACACTACTAACAACGTAAATAAATACGTAAATAACGCTGGAGAATCCACACAGTAAGTATCATCTAGCTAGCCCAAAGTAAGCCAAGTTTGTGTTATGGGTGCCAGAAACATTTTTACTGTACATTATGTAGATAGAAAACCCTCAGAAAACCCTTAAAAAATATCTGCAGATCGTACTAACAATTGTTCCGAGGCGGGTATCGAACCTGCAACCTCTTGCGTCTCAGGCAGGCCTTCACCCGTTGAACCACAGAGGTCATCCTAATATGGCTGGTTGACTTCACAGAAAATAATGTAACACAATGAAGCATTAAAAACCACCCTCATTTCCAACCCATTACAATTGCAATATAAACTCTATTCGAGTCTACAAACTTTTACGACGCCCCTAGCGTAGTATGCCTTATATCTTTACGTACGTAAAGTTGCGGTTTGAAATTACATCAACTTTTTAAGGTTTCCATCAGAAAAAGTTCCCGCCTCATCTTAGAGGAATGAAATAAAATATAAACGTGTCTCACGCGGACGCGGTCACGTGCAAAGATAGAGTGGGTTGGGTATTGCTTTCGAACTTGAAGTATACTGAAGCACCACTTAGATTTGTGCAGAACTCCAGGGCCCGTAATCCTAGAAAGAAAATAGAAAGTTCCGATTAATTTTTGTGCTAATGCTATCCATAATAACCGACTCCTCCGGAGTAGTCGAAATACAATATAATTTTCATATTCCGAGTAGACTTCAACACGCGCGATCTAAAATCTTGCGAGCTGAATGTGGGGCTGAAGTGAGACTAACCCGTCCCAAGAACCATGTTAAGAAATTTGAAAGTTAAGTTATCATCAATTTTCAATATTTATAGTTCCACAGTGGCTGTTTCAAGCAAAATCACCGCTTTACATTTCAAATGAACTGATTACAGAGACCATTTGAGTTCTAAAACTCCTACAAACACCCGTAGTGGTATGTAACCTCGAAGCGTTTCCAATCGGCCCCCGAATCTGGCATAACTTTACGGTCCACCTGCTCTCGACTTCTCGAAAGGGTACGGTTGCAGTTGCCAAGTTTTCTTGTCGAGATCGTAGAGGCAGAGCCATTTGGTGTCTTATTTTATTATTCCGGTGCATAGTGATGAGACACTAGCGCCACTCTTAATTTTTTCTTTTATTATCTTTATGGAAAAGAATTACCAAAAGTTCTCACCGCCAATTGATAATTCCCAGTAAAACCCAACTATTTTTCGATACCTGCAGGCTGCAGCAGACAATGCGTGCAAGAGCATTTAGCAGAAAATGGTTTATTGCGTTTGGTGGCCACAACAATTTTCTGCTAATACTAAATGAAAATGGCAGCGAGGCCGCGGCTTACGAATATCGACCCCTCCAACTCAACCCGTGGATGTCGTAAGAACCGACTAAGGGAACCTACCAGAGGAAGGGCAGCAGCTTCCTTCGGAGTATTTTTCAACACCAACACTGCGATCACCAATCCGCCTGCCAAGCGTGGTGATTATGGCAAATCCACCGTACATGGGAGATCCACTCGACCGGCGACATCGTAGCGGTTGCAGGGAGTCGATGGACGGAGGCGGCTCAGGACCGCTATTTGTGGCGTCGTATGGTGGAGGCTATGTCCAGCCGTGGACGTGTATGGGCTGATATGATGATGATGACTAAATGAAACAAAACTATTAGAGGTGTCGAAAAATTGTTTATACTGGGTATTATCAATTGGCGGTGAGAACTTTTGGTAATTCTTTTCCATATCGATAACAGAAGAAAAATTTAAGAGTGGCGCTAGTGTCGCATCACTATGCGCCTTAAGTAGAAGCGATTTCTTATGGGCTAAATTGTTTTAAACTAAAACTTTCAATGCCAAAGACGCACATAGACGTGTTCAAACACCTCCAGCTGCGGCAGTGAATGCGTTAAGGTGAAAGTTCTGGATTTGTATCTTTTTATGTCAATGAATATAGAAATGAAACTAAATAAGAAAGAATTCTCAAAGTCGGTCCATCGGAGAAGTTGACGAACATACATTATTCGTACAGCCCAACATAAATCCTCCTCCTGTTTACGAAGTCGGAAAAAAATGACACTTGCAAAATGCTTATTTAAATATCCAGAACCAAAGGAGGTTCTGGATATTTAAATAAGAATTTGAGATCAACTCTCAACTCTCAAAAGCATTTTAATTTATTTCGCGGATTTCGTTTTACAAAGTCTTTGTACAAACTTTTCTGAACTCTATTCGGTTTTTTTAAATCTTTGAATAAATATAAAGTTGTCGAAGTATGTATTTTTTAAGGTTTCCTTTGTGTTTTAGATGTTATTTGAATTTTTTTGTACCGGATCACTAAGGCAACTGCCTTTGTTTAAAGGAAAAGTATTTCGACTCCTCAGTAAAATTAAGTTCTATCAGTAGAGTATCAACTCTACAGATAGTCCATTTATTCTGTGTCACAAAATAACAAGCTAAGTTGTTATAAATAAATATAGTAATTTACAAAGTTAAGAAGGGAAATTAAAAACTCATGTTAAGATTTCTATCAAAAACTAGACTACCTAGTTACCTAGTCTTTTGTCTTTAGATTTTTTAGTCTGTGGATGACCCCTACGCAAAATGAAAGTGAATGAAGGTTATGGACGGCCATTAGGCATATGATCATAAGAGATTCAAAAAAAAATTTGAAAAATTGTAATTGTTTAATTATTAGAAATAAGTTTGTAATTGTTCAATTATTTTAGTTGAATTTTTTTAATCACGCAGTCAATAATTCACTTTATGACTGTGATTTTCATACATTTTACGTCAAACTTTACCTATATTATGTTTGTTGCGTAGCATAAATGTCGTCTCATTGCTTAATTATAGTTTTTGATATGGCCAAAGATTACCTACAAAATTTACGATTAAGTTATCGAATGTAAAAAAATCTACGTAAACGACGACACTTATCAATATTATGTAGATTTGCAAATACATAGTAACATCGATTTGAATCTCAAGCAGGTAGGAACAACAACAACAAGTCCTTGAGACGCCCTCCTGACGACCTAGACCAGACAGCGGATTCTCTTAGGTAAACCTAGATAGACGACGTAGTACCGCTTTACATGTTAGATCATTTTGTAAATGTTTGCGCACATTATATTGATCGATTTTTATAGGATATCTGGGGATTCGAATTCGAAATAAACCGAGATCATAGATTTTATTTAAACACTAAAGTTTGTCTTAGATTATTTTCGAATTAGAATGTCCTACTAATATTACCAATTTCAAAGTTTGTATTGATGGATATATGGATATTTGTTACTCTTTCACGCAAAAACTACTGAACCGATTAGGCTGAAATTTGGTATGGGTATAGCTTGGGACCTGGAATAACATATTGGCTATTTTTATCCCGATAAAACGCGGGCGAAGGCGCGGGCAGCAGCTAGTAACAAATAAGACGACGATGGCTTCAGCAAGAAATAGGAGCCTTACGCCTGAATATTCAAACGCAACTCAGATTTAAGCTCGTCTCCAGTTGTGATTTTTTTAACATTTTCAATAAAAATTTGTCAAAAATTCGTCGCTTGAGGCGTACTTAAATCTGAGCTGCGTTTAAGTAAGCAATTGTATTAAAACCTCAAAGCAAGTCTGCCAGTCAACCAACACATGCTGAAGTAGAGCTATTTTGTTACTGGACTTAGACATCAAATCTGTTTCCTCGTAGTCTAAGTTTATTATGTATTTTGTGTAAGTCTTTTATATAACAAATAAAAAATATATTCTATTCTAAAGATAATCCTAGATAATTTTATCTTAAGTCTGAACAAAATAGGGTCCTATTTTGTTCAGACTTAAGATTTATCTATTATGAAAGCTTGCTCAGTCATTAATATATGCTTTAGTAACGTCTTTCCTGGGCATAGACGTCGAATAAAAATTACTACCACAAATCAAACAGGTTTCGAACCCTCTGTTTAAAAAAAAAGGCTCTACCATTATTGTGGGGATCATATTGAAACGTGAGGTGGAATTGATAGCCCCGTCCGCGTCCGTCCATCTGAAATAGGCAAAAATTTGATAGCGGGGAGTAGGGAGCTAAATGGTGGAGTAAGCGAACCGTGACGTTTTGTGAGGAATGAAAGGCTGCGTCCCTTTTAAAGCTTAGAAAATAGAATTAATGTTAGAACTTTGTATTTACTTAAAAGTA
The DNA here is from genome assembly GCA_947859395.1 of Eupithecia insigniata. Taxonomy (NCBI): domain Eukaryota; kingdom Metazoa; phylum Arthropoda; class Insecta; order Lepidoptera; family Geometridae; genus Eupithecia; species Eupithecia insigniata. The sequence continues at coordinate 5,557,958 of OX402022.1, read as the reverse complement.
ACTATAATACTGAATACCTAAATTGCGCTTATAGAGAAAGACTTAAAAGAAAATGTAATATCTGTTCTATTACATTTTCATTTGAAAAGTTGTCAACCGGTAATGAACTAGGTAAAAATATGTAGAGGAGAGTGGGAAACTGAGTGCTCATACACGAGCGGCAAAGTGCCAACGGCAGAGGTAACTGTAGCCGTCGACATCTGTAGACGCGCCAACGGCAGCCGTCGGCACTAAAAGAAGCTGGAAGCTAAATAGAACCGTGACGGTTTAAATAAAACTCTCCAGGTTGCGTTCCTTCGTATAAAACAAAACACAGTTTATTTTTTGAGTAATACTTAATTTTCATGTTGAACAGTTGAAAAGCGAATTGTTTCTCGAAGAAGCGTTCAAAATTCACAGAACCAGTGCTGAGTTTAAATGAGACATAAAAAGATATCTATGCGCAAACCAAACTCTTTAGTCAAGCAAACATTTCAATTTCAAAAAGCCGTTTCAAAAAGCCTTTAAACAATCTTTACATCTAGTTTATATATTAAATATTTAATACTTAGGTATGTATTAGACATCGGTAAAGCACTAATAATAATATAGTTAATCGACATTATCGAGATTGTTTTGCTTTTCAGCATAGGCCTCCCCCAGATTCTTCCATAGAGGTCGGTCAAGTATTTTTCTCCTCCAATTTATGCCCGCTGTAGATTTGATGTCATCGAAGAAATGGTATCCCCTCGTTATTTTTCCTTCTCTAGGAACCCCTCAAGCAAACATTTAATGAAATATAAATAAATCCATGCCATGCTCCACGCTCGATTCCTCAGTTACATTATGTTCCTGAAACGTAACCATACAAACCCGGTGGCCGTTTATGTTTTCTACAGCGGAAGTTTTGATACTAAAGCTAACCGCGCTCGCTTTTGAGTTAAAGTTAATATTTTACTACCCTTTTTAGTCACTTATAAAATAAAAAACTCTTCATAAATTCCTCTGTTCATAGTATACCAACCACGGTTTGAAAATGGAATCCTACTAACAATATTATAAATGTCAACGTTTGTAAGGATGGATGTATGGATGGATATTTGTTACTCTTTCACGCAAAAACTACTTAACTGGTTGGGCTGAAATTTGGTATGGATATAGTTTGGGACCTGGAATAACATATAGGCTATTTTTTATACCAATAAAACGCGGGCGAAGGCGCGGGCTTCAGCAAGTACCTGTATAAAGCTTTTATGAAATAAGTGATTGGAACCGATGCTGGAGAGGGTGGCTGTCACAAACGAGAAAGAATTGTATAGATAGAGCTTCTCGTCCTACGTTAGATTTTTTGCCGACTTTAACCGGTTCGAAAAAAGAAGTAGGTTCCATGTTCGGTTCTGTGTGTTTATGATTTTATGTATGTTCGTCGATTTCTCCGTGGTTTATGAATCGGTTTTGAATTTTCAAGTCGGATTATTAATTCCCGTGGGATTAATAAATTAACTGTCCCGCAAAACAAAAAAGTAAAACGTAGATTATTAAAAAACAAAAACAAAATTGAATCTCGCGCCATCCCATGACGATATCCCTTAAGACTGTTATGCGGAAGCTTAATCTAAACGCACGCCTCATGTATGAATAACAATGCAATTTTCTTAACAACGTACTTTATTTAATCTTTTATCAGCTTATCATATAAATCTTATCGTACGCCGATGAAATATTTCATCAATGACGTCACGAGTCTGATACGTTCTCTTATTGATAGTGAGTACGGGGGTAGTGACGTAACACTGCGGATGTTAGCTTGGCTAGATATGGCAATTGCCTTATACTATTTTTATATTATTTATACTGTGTTGTTGGCGAATACACTAAAACTTAGGTGGACTTCAATCCTAACTTATATTATAAATGCGAAAGGTTTTGTTTGTTTGTCCTTCATTCACGCCCTAACTAAGCAACCAATCGACTTGATTTTTGGCATAGAGTTAGTTGAAAGGGTGGAGAGTAACATAAGAAAATACCCAGAACACCCTAAACAAATATTTGCAGGTCGTACATACATTTGTCCCAAGGCGGCAATCCAACCTGTAACCTTTTGCGTCGCAAGCGGACCTTCGCCCGCCGCGCCACATCAATGTTATATTATGCGCTAGCTAACTTTTGCCTGCGCCTACGCACGCGTTTTTTGGAATAAAAAGTTGATGTTTTATTTCAGGTTCTGAGCTATGTATATGTGTGCGAAAGTTCAGCCTGATCCATTCAGTAGTTTTGGCGTTGTCTATGGCCAAACATCTTCATAACAGCACAAACTTTCGCCTGTCTAATAATCGTAGGATTTCATACTCAGACTCATTCGCTGTAGGAGCATAGGGCACACTTAGATATGTCAATTTACAAAAATACAGTTTACAGTAAAAGGTGCTTGAATTGTAATGCAAAGCCATAAAACAGACATGACAAGGAATCATTAAGAACTTATAGCCCGGCTACAAGCTCAAACATTTGTGTATGCATGATTGCGCTAACTTTATTTGTGCAATCATCAAAAAACACACAAGTTTGCGCAAGCAAGATGGAGCGTGTGGCTGTTTCATCTTGCTTGCGCAAACTGGGTTGTGCAATCATGCATGCACAAATGTTTGAACGTATTACCGGGCTATTAGATTTTTTTAAATGTTAAATTAAATAATAGATTAGCTGTAAATAGGCATATCGTTATAGTTATATTTAGTAATAAACCTATACTGCTCACCTAAACCTACGCGCCTATCTTTTGCAATTTCCTAATCTATAATCTCTTGTCAACAGGAACACCATCTCCAGAGGGCAATATCTGGCACGGGGCTGATAATTCCAACACCGGAAGTAAGCCAAGTATGCGACATCGATTTCTACGAGAGATGCTACCCGTCCGACTACAAAATGCCCAAACAGCACATTCACATGCAGCGTAAGTAATATTCATATATAATTTTTTTATGAGTCCTCGCCAAATAAATTTGCGTATGGCTCAAAAATTTTTTTTGCTAAAATATCTCTTGTTATGCTCCGTCCATGCATTTATTTTCTTTGATTGATTAAAATAGTTCAATATCCCATAGATTCTGCCTCTTTTTAACAGATACCAAAAGGAGGAGGTTCTCAATACGTCTTTTTTCGCCCATTGTACATGTTTTATGTAATGTCTATTTTTAATGTTTTCTTCGTGCTGTACAATAAAGAATTTTGTAATTGTAATTTTTTATGTATGTTACCGATATCTCCGCCAATTATGGACCGATTTTGAAAATTCTTTCACTATTGTATAGAAAATGATCCCGAGGGCGTTCCATAAAATTATCCCCAGGGGCATTAGTATTTATGCCACAAAACTTAAAATAAGTGTAAAGTAAGGGAATTTGAAGTCGTTTTATCGTTTTTTAAAACACGCCATATTATTGAGTATTAGTGATGCGAATCTGTCAGCTCTAAAAATATCGGGACTATAACGAAAGCTTAGATATTTATCTAGCTGACAGACTACTTGTCTGATGAAAAATTGTATCCTCTCATTAATTCAAAGAAAATAAATGCGTGGACCGAGTATAGGTACGTCGCAGTGCATAAGATTGATAATCCTTCGGCAAACAGTGCACTTTTCCGGAATCATAAGAAGTCTGTGTATAATAAGCCTGGTACAAAGTTTTTATTTTATCAAATATGAAAATTACCGCGGGCAGATCCAACATTTCCTAACACAAACAATAAACGCTCATGGTGCTTGTGAAGGTTAACCATAAGATAATTTTATCATATGACCATGTCGACACAACTCAATGGTTTGACATCGGTTAACGCGTCACCAATGTATGTAGCTTACTATACTCCGATTTCGAATTCAAGATATTTTATATCAACAAAGACATGTATGAATGTAAACTTAATAAAAAATTATACTTAACAATATTACAGTTAGTAAGTATATCAGTTATCTAGTACCCATAACACAAGCTCTGCTTAGCTTGGGGCTAGACTACATGTTGTGTGCAACACATTTTGTCCAACATTATTTATTTATTTAATAACAGAAAACAACAAGGTAACAGCAAAGTTATCAACAAAAACTAAAAAAACTTCAACAACGCATAATCACATGTAAAGCAAAAAAAATTTAATTTGAATTCGAAAACGAACGAGAGATCAATAAAATGATGAATGAAAGAAAACTTTCAAAACCAAAAATTGGTGCTTCGCTTCGATGATACCAATTTCGTTAACTATTTTCCATCAATATTCCTTGGGTTTTCCAACCCGTTTGTACCTATACAAAAAAATATCCAGGTTTTTTAATCGGAGTATAGGTTTTAGTCTCGCTCAATTTGAATATTGTAGAAAGAAATGCCCTCTAGGATGTTTTGTATCGACACTACGACGCAGAAAAACATCTGAGCCGGTTACCTATCTGACAGAGAGATACACGCTAAAATGAACCTTTTTGCGTAGCAGCTACAGTCTAAATGGTATTTTTGACCAGAAGGATAGCCCAGAAAGATCAATGTAGACAGTACATCACAGACACTCGTAGTAATGTACATATGTAGTAATCGGGTCCTGTGTAGTGAATGACGTCATCGTGATCTTTGACAGTATGAGTCACTACTGTGGAGCTGTTACAGTGTGGTACGGTGGCTTTGTGATGCTGAATCACATTTAATTTGGCTGAAGCAATTTTCGGTTCCTGCATTTTGTGGTCCACTGACTACCTATCTGTACTCTGTTGATATGAATAGATATGTAAATCCTACTAATATTATAAACGTCAAAGTTTGTATGGATGGATATTTGTTACTCTTTTACGCAAAAACTACTGAACCTGATTGGGCCGAAATTTGGCATGGTTATGGTTTAGGACCTGGAATAACATCATCATCATCATCAGCCCATACACGTCCACTGCTGGACATAGGCCTCCCCCGTACGACGCCACAAATAGCGGTCCTGAGCCGCCTCCATCCATCGACTCCCTGCGACCGCTACGATGTCGTCGGTCCATCGAGTGGATGGTCTCCCATGTAGGGGGGATTTGCCATAATCACCACGCTTGGCAGGCGGATTGGTGATCGCAGTGTTGGTGTTTAAAAATACTCAGACGGAAGCTGCTGCCCTTCCTCTGGTAGGTTCCCTTAGTCGGCTCTTACGACATCTACGGGTTGAGTTGGAGGGGTCGATATTCGTACGCCGCGGCCCCACGGCCAAGAAGGAATAACATACTTATGTATAGGCAATTTTTTATCTTGATAAAACGCGGGCGAAGGCGCGGGCAGCAGCTAGTATTTAAATAAAATATCACCTACATGTTTTGTGGGGTCCGTATTCCCCTAAATTTTACGAGGAGTAACGATAACAACACAATATATGTTCTTTAACAAAGAGCACGTGGATACATCGATGATGACCTCCTGGATAATGTCTAGCATTTATGGATCCCTTAATTAATGGCACCCTTCATGGCCCTCATCCAATTTATTCATGAATTGACCTTTTTGCTGCTGTAACACAGTCTCTTTTTTAAAAACATTCGTATTTCGTACTTTAAGTTACTATGTTATTTTAAAATGTATTTTATGTCTGTTTTGTACTGCAGCAGCAAATAAATGAGTGTCTATGTCTATGATTGTACCCTGAAATTCTAACATCCCAAAGTACTGTTAACGAAATCTAGTATATAAGTAATAGTGTATACTAGTAATAGTGGGGAAATCCTCTCGGATACCATTCTTTCATAATGGGCCGGCCACACACTCGATGAGCTCTATCGGAAGTAGCGAGGAAAGGAGGCAGAGACGTCGTGTGGCCACGTTACTCATGACGCATGTCTCGTCCTGCCCATCGCTTCCGTTTTTGTCGGTTTATTGAGCGCGAGTCTAAGGGCGAGAGACGCGTGGAAAACACACCGCTCGCCTCCTCCAGGTCCGGAGTCCTGGTCGCCGCGCCGTCTCGACCTGTTTAAAATATACGTACCCTGAGACGCAAAATTTGCGAGGTTGTCGCGAAAGATGGCGCTCGTAACGAGCAACGAGACGGATTTTAGCACACGGTGTAACGTATCATGATCGCTGCGAATGGTAAATCACGCCCTGTAACACTGGCCAGTAAACGGCTTAGGAACCTAAGACCTAACAAGAGAAAAGAGACGAAAAAAAATCGACTGAAGCCGAAGGCTGTAGACCGTATCTGTAAATACAAGTTTTCTGGTCAAACTCAACCGCCATGCGCCACTGGGATAGATAGGATTACAACTAATTTGAAACTCTAATTTCTAACTAATAAAGTTTGGATTACTTCGGGCGATTTGTTTGGTGCCTAGTTTACACAACATGGTAGGTTTAGTTTTTAATGTTTACGTTTATGAAAGGTTTGCTTATAAGTATCGTTTACGTCAACGCACATGTGTTTAGGTCTATTTTTAACTTGCTATTATCGAGCTATACTCGGTCGGTTCTAGAATCATAGATATATTTTGTAAACAAAGTGATTACATAATCTACCTCGGAAATACAATAGAAAACTCATTATTGTACACCACAAAGACAAATAAAACACATAGACATTAACATAAACAAGTACAATGGGCGGCCTTATCGCTTAGAAGCGATTTCTTCAAGGCAATCTTTGGATGGATAGAAAATAATAATTATTATTTATTGGAAATATTGGTGTAAAATATTTTATGGACACCGGAGCAAATCGCAGACTTTCAAAATACTTTTAATTTTGACAGCTTATATTCATAATTTCATTCGTCTCTCCTACCTTGGCGAATGCGAACGAATTCAATTTTGCACCTTTTTCGCTGTGCGTGTACAATTTATGCTTTGTTGAGGTTTTTATTCTTGTTTTTTCAATTTCATTGCAATACTTTTTCTATTTTATTAGTTAATACAAAAAATAAATAATATTCTATTTACCTGAATAACAAATGAACGTACAGGACGTTGTCAAATTGCATTTAAAAATAAGAAAGCCTATAGATAGTTTGCAACAGTCTGCAGTTAGCTCAATTGTTTCAATTATAAATACTAGTTTAATTTCTTTATATTATTTGATTGTTATTTTCTTTGTCAATAAAGATTTTAACAAAAAAAAAGAAAGCCTATATATACATTATATATATATATATATATATATAAATGTTTGTATTTATGACTATGGATTTTTGTTATTGTAGGATGTCATTGTTTTTTTAAGCAGTACCTTATTAGATGAACGCAGATTTTACCCCATGTATACCCAATGATCCTATCCATACCAGGGCCCGTGCTCGTAAAAACGAAATCGAAGTTTCTGATAATTTTTCGTGCAAACGCTAATCTTATGCAAGCGACATAAGCGTTGGTTTTGCGCGAAAACGAAAAAGAAAATTCGATTTTGCTTTTCCGAGTAGGCCCCCAGGTAGTCTGGCAGAGATCGCTCTTGAGCGATAAGACCTCCCTTTGTCACTTATGTTGTTTTTGTCTCATTTGTAAACTGTTTTCTAGTTTTAAGTGTACAATAAAAGTATTTTCTTTCTATCTACATTTTATTTACAAGTACAACCGTAATATTTATTTAAAAGTGTAAACTTATTTACAAGAAGGTCCGCCTGCGACGCAGCAGGTTGCGGGTTCGATTCCCGCCTCGGGACAAATATTTGTACGATCTGCAGATATTTGTTCAGAGTATTCTGGTCGTTTTATATGTAATAAAAAAATATCTATCTATGTAAGTATTGTATTATGTATATCAGTCATCCCATAACACAAGGTCTGCTTAGCTTGGGGCTAGATGATGCTGTGTGGATTATCCAGTATTAAAAAAAAAAGTGTGCCCTGTGCTCCTACGGCGAATAAATTAGTATGAGTACCCCTTTAGAGAATATGTCGGCTTGTACTGGTTGTACACAGCTTGAAGCAGTTGATAACTGCTCGAGCGGTCATTGTATGTCTATAAAAAGAAGAGATAGTATCACGTTGGAGTTTGGACCACAAACAGTTGAATCGCGCGAGCTCAAATGAAAATTCTAAATAACTGACTGCAGTTCACCATGCAGTCGCCAGCTTAGGCGGTTCCCTGACCCAAACTAGCGCCGCCACCAATTTTATATTAAAGTCGCTTGGCCAGTTTGTGATACCTGTAATAAGCTTATTTTTAATGCCTCTGTAATAGTTTATATATATGTATAGTTTAGGAAGAGATGCGAAGTTGCACTTTTTGGACACCAAACTCGGTTTTCGCATCTCCTAAGCTATACAATATAAAACTTACAGAAGCAATAAAAAAGCTTATGATAGGTATCACAAACAGGCCAAGGGATTTTAGAAAATTTCTTTGATTAACGTAATAATACGATAAGATAAGTGGCAGCGCTGTTTTGGGTCGGTGCAGCCCCTTAAAGCAGTCGATCCGGACTACTTGAAGCTGACCCTAAAACAGCAGAGAAAATAAAACTGTATCAAAAGTCCCTCTTTTCTAGGAACGATTTAACGAACGTTAAAAATTGCAAGCAAAGCGGTGTAGGGAAGATACGAAAATATTTTTACATTCTTATCATCAAAACTGGAAAAAAATTACTTAAAAGAATTTTTTCACCGTTTATTATGCCAATTACTGCGGAGTAGAAAGTTGAAAGCTTTCCCTATTAACATTATATAAACACAGTTATATATTTTAACCGACTTCGAAATAATATGGCGTGTTTTAAAAAACGATAAACCGACTTCAAATTCCATTACTATTACACTTATTTTAAGTTTTGCCGGATAAAAACTAATCCCCTGGGGATAAAAATATGGGTTCCCCTCGGGATCATTTTCTATACAATAGTGAAAGAATTTTCAAAATCGGTCCATAATTGGCGGAGATATCGCGTAACATACATAAAAACATACAGACGAATTGAGAACCTTTTGAAGTCTGTTAAAAAGGAGGAGATCCTCTCCTCCTTTAAACAGACTTCTTATTATAGTCGGCTATGTATGCTTTTTTGTATATGTCCGTCGATTTCTCCGTCATTTATGGACAGACTACCTACTGCCCGCACCTTCGCCCCCGTTTTATCAGGATAAAAAATAGCCTATATGTTTTATAGTGCTTATGCCCGCACTTTGGGTAATCTTAAAGAATTTAATGATATCCCAAAAATTTTTTTTACGACTCCGGCGGTCGCGGTCGCGGTCGCGGGTTCAAGTCCCGCCGGAGTCGTAAATTTTTGGGATATCATTAAATTCTTTAAGCCTATATGTTATTCTCCCAAACTATACCCATACCAAATTTCAGCCTAATTGATTCATTAGTTTTTGCGTGAAAGAGTAACAAATATCCATACATCCATCATTACAAACTTTGACATTTATAATGCAAGCGGCTGTTGGTATTAGTCGAGTAGATAATGAATGGGATTAAAACAGACAGCAGAAGAGCTTGCTATCCCGCTGTCATTTTTCAGTACCATTCGCCTTCATCTATACGACTTATACCACATTTCAAATAAAGGTTCTTAACTTGACTGAACTATAGTAATAGCAAGCAACCTTGAACCTATGCGATAAAACTCATTGAAGCCTTTTCGATTTGTATCCGAGACACTACACTACACACTAGCCAAATTTGATGCAGAATGTTTGTAAACAAACCACGGGACAAATAACTAAAACTTACTTGCTTGGCATCGAGTTTCAGATGTAAAGTAAGTAATCAATATTTATTGAAGAATCGACAAGTAATGTAAACTGCGTGTAAAAAGACGAGGCAACAGAGCTAATTTTAGGCTAAATATTGTCGCCGTGGAGGGCAAGGGAATCAAGCTACAGATTTTATTTAGCTATAGACCCGATATCGACAGTTTGTTTACAAACTTTCTACATCGACTTTGGCTAGTGTATAGGTATATATCCACCCAGCTGAAGTAACGAAAGACAACACAGCACAACATTTAATCATTACAAGCCCTGCAATGCAAAGAATGAACACTGCAATCTGAACGGGATATACCCTTAGGCGTTACAACATCTGTCTGCAATACTAGGAAACCGCTTGTAACAGTAAACACTCTGCTACGGCCGCACTGAAAGATGGTGGATGAGAATATAATGGATATTTATTTGGTACAAAAAACATTACATTTTTCGCATACTTTTTATTGGTGAGAAAACAAACGTATGTAAACTTGCGATACAGGCCACAGTGGAAGCGTCTATCCAGGAAACACTCGAATAAAGCCGCACTGGATTCTATTCATACATACACTTCTATTCTCATCTACCATTAGATGAGAATAGAATAGATATATGTATATTATTTGGTTAAAAAAAAGTACATTTTTGGCATAATTTTTATTGTTGAGAAAACAAACGTATGTAAACTTGCGGGACAGGCCACAGTTGGAAGTGTCTATTTAGACTCCAATTAAAAAACCTGGATATTTTTTTGTATACAAAGGGAATGCAAAACCCTACGAAAATTGATGGAAAATATTTAACGACGCATCATAGAAGCAAAGTACAGAAGCTCTAACAATTTTTGGTTTTGAAAGCTTTCATCCATAATTTATTTGATATCTCGTTTGTTTTCGTATTCCAAATTAAATATTTTTTGCTACACATGTGAGATTTGTTGAAATTTGTGTTTTAGTTTTTAGTGATAACTTTGCTGTTACCTTATTGTTTTCTGTTATTGTTATCAGTTAAGTTCTAATTCATTCTCTTTGTCATTTCTCTTTTGTCTTTGTTGACATAAAATGTCCTGGATTCTAAATCGGAGTATAGCCGCCTACCTACTTATCTTACTGTGCGGCCGTGCCCAAAGGTTACGTGGGGTTTCTTTTACCGAACCGTTGTGCAGTTTGTAAAACGTTCAGATTTCAATGATAATGCTATGGCAACGAGTGGAATAGCAATTCTGCCTGTGAAAGGCTATTTATTTCCTAGTCTGAGTGCCTATTTCATTGCAGATGTGCAGATAACCCAGAATTAGAGCGCGCAACTACGGCGACTTTTTGTAGCGATGCAAACGCGCACCGCTCGTTCCCCCGATGTCGTCTGAGACTGTCGCGTTCTTGCATCGATACAATCGCGATATAGTCGCGCGTTTGCATCGCTACGAAAAGTCGCCGTGGGCGCGCGCGCGTAAACTTGTCTGTCATTCGTTTAGCCTGTTTCAGTTTCTGAAACTGAGTCTGTTAATCGGGACTTTATGAGGCGTTTAGTTTAATGAACGTACTTTAAAAATAAATGATAAAACTATGTAGAGCCTGAAAAATTTAATGTCAAAATAATACCGGCTTATCACGATCGTGATCATCAGCGAACTATCAAAAACAGTGAGCTAGTGATGGAGTGTTTGGTTGTGTGCTTGGCACATTTTCATTTCTGACTTATATGTTCGACGCAATTTCATTAACCAATAAAATTTTTCAGGCTCTAAACATAGTTCTTCATTTATTTTTAAAGTAATTGTGTTTTGTTTGATTTATCAGCCTTTAATGTATTGTTCTGTAGTTTTTGTTTTTACTTTCCCACGGTTTTTTTTCGTGTGGTAGGTAAATAAATTTTTGTTCTATTCTATTCAACGTAAGACTTCTAGGCGCTAGAGTCCAAAGGAAGTCCCAAAGATTTTCGACTCTTACGTCACTTGACCTAGTAGGGGAGGTTGTTCAAGCTTCAAGTCCCGTCAAGTCATTTTTTTTTTGGAATATTATTTTTATTGTTTGTATTTTTTTTGTGTGGATTTTGACTCGATCGAGAGTAAAATTATCTAAGCGCTGAGCTAATATGGAATAGCGAGGTTTGATGAGAATCGGTGCAGCCGTTCTGTTTTACTTTGATGTCCAAACTAAATACATCAGACAATCATGGTTTACACTGTAAATAATGATTTTGTTTTTTGGTGTTACAAGTTGATATCCTACTAATACTATAAATGTCAAACTTTGTATGGATGGATGTATGTATATTTGTTACTCTTTCACGCAAAAACCACTGAACCGATTAGGCTGAAATTTCGTACGGGTATAGTTTGGGACCTGGAATAACATATAGGCTAATTTTATCCCGATAAAATGCGGGCGAAGGCGCGGGTAGCAGCTAGTTACTTATAAACTTTACAGTAATATCAACTTGTAACACCAAAGCTTGGATAATTGATCGAAAAAATTAAAGGATAAATTCAGTGTTCAATTTAAGGGCCTACAATACCTTACCATTGTGTGAAAGGGATAGGCTTGGGATTTCGCGTTCATATGAGCGGGACAGAGTAGAACGTCATAACCGCAAAAATAATGTTTTTGTTTTTTTACGGTAAATAAATAGTAATTTTGAAAATCTAAAACACACGGTCTGCTTTATACTCTGATTGTTTACTGTACAAAGTATCAAGGCTTATTTTAACTTATCTATTGAATAGCGACGGTTTAAAGTACAGTTTAGAGTGAACTTTGGTTTTTTTTTTCTATAGAGTAAATTTCCTGTAATCGTGTTTTCGAAACACTAGTGGTCTAGCATCAATCCTGAACTATAACATATTAAAATCTCAAAGTAAATGCTTCAGAATTGTGGAAGATATGATCGTTGAAAATAACTGATTTCAGATAGTATCAACTCTTAAGTTAATTTAGTGAGGCTCTACTTTGTGCCTGTAATTTACTATCATCGACACGTCACCCATCGTCTTCCGTCGAATTTCGGTATAAAGAATATATTGTTACGAAATGAATTATTTACATTCGACTATTGTTAGGTCAGGTCGAAAGGGGTCGAATCTAAAAGATTTTCAAAGAAATTCAATACTTGGTGAGACTTTGTTATGATTGGTATGAAGCATCTAACTTTGAAGTATGCAAGCGTTAGCAGTTTTCATGCATAATAGCTATACAATTATTTAGTAGATCTTCGCTGTTAATAAATCAGTAAATTTTTGAGATTTTACACGAAAAACTATAAAATCTATTACGCTCGTCTATAAAATTTATAAATATCGTGTCTGGTCAATGGCATGGCTTCTAAAGACCTTGATCTTTCAGTATCTTTGGGTGCGATTTTTTTAACCGCCTTCTTAAACGCTCATCATTTTAGTCTAGGGTCATTAACTTAATAATCGAACACAATATAATACACTAGCTGCTGGCCGTGCCTTCGCCCGCGTTTTATCGTGATAAAAATAGCCTATATGTTATTCCAGGTCCCAAAATATACCCATACCAAATTTCAGGCTAATCGGTTCAGTAGTTTTTGCGTGAAAGAGTAACAAATATCCATCCATACATCCTCTTTACAAACTTTGACATTTATAATATTAAGTAGGATAGGATTGGTACAACTGATACAACCTGGGTCTCTTCAAGACAAGAGTGAATAGATGTCGGACTTTCGTGATACACCGTCGGCCACATCGTCACTTTTCATCAGGTGAGATTGTGGTCAAACGAAGGTCTGCAGAATAAAAAAAAACATATTTTTCGCATCCTTAAACTAAAAATTGACGAAAGATAATAAACCGTTTGAAATGCCCACGTTGCTTGTTAATATCTTATTTATAATTGTTTCACAACAAAGCTCGCTTCTGTTACGGCAAAGTACAGGAGGGCAATTCTGGCAATATATCAACTCGACACTCGAAAATATGGCAAGAACTGTCAAAATATCGAGTGATAAACAAAAGAAGTTGAAGCGTGTTCTCAAAATATGCCATTCTATATTTATGGAGGGTTTTTCTTTCATGAGTTGCTTGATAAGTCGCACGAAGATTAAGGCGGTAGGTACTCGATATTTATTACGTGATATTTTTATCCCGTGATAATAAATATCACTCGATAAAATATCACGTGATACGCAGAATGGGCCCCCAGTTCGCCGACTACAAGTCGTCGTCCCCCCCCCATTGTACCAGTGTAGCATGGTCATAAATAATTTAGCAACTAGCCTCGCGGCGTGGACGTTTCGCCATTCCCATGGCGGTTGAAGCGGGTTCAATGCTCCGCTGATTTCGTGGTGAATTAGGCGTGTTTATCCTGTCTATACTCCGGTTTAAAATATAAGATATATTATGTCAACAAAGACATTTATGAATGAAAACTTAACAAAAACTGATAACTATAACAGAAAAGAACAAGGTAACGGCAAAGTTATCAATAAAAACGAAAATACAAACTTCAATAACGCATAATATCATGTGTAGCAAACATTTTTAATTTGAAAGAAAGAAAATATGTTTATTAATTCACTATAAAGAAATTAAACTAGTATTTACAATTAAAACAATTGAGCTAACTGCAGACTGTTGCAAACATAGCTCAACTGGTCCATATCAATACCAGTCGGAAGCGTCCCCAAGACGCTGGCTGCATTGCCCCGCTGTATGGCAATGCTAATGCGCTGCGCCAGATACTCACCAGCTCTCGGGTCACGCGTCGCTTCGACCAGTCGCTCAGATAATTTTTTGAAAACCCGGAGAGCATCGGTACCCCACGGACCTAGGGTCTCGACTCCAAGGGGAGCAAATGCGTAGGCTCTGTCGAGACCTGCATATTTGCGCCTCTTGAGATCCTCGGCCAAATCTGCCGCCGAACCAGCCCTCACGGATGTCCTTGAAAGATGGGAAGGCGCAAGTGTGTCGACACATGTAGCGTCCCACACAATATGCCTCCCCAGCTCCCAAGGGACTAAAATCCGTGATGACCAAGCTGTTCGACAACAGTACAGTATGAATTGCTACTATTATAGTTGCAATTATAGTTCATAGTATAATGATACTGACAAAGGTACAAAATTAAAATTACCTAGTTCTAAAATACCTGCAAGTGACTCTACGCAGCGAACCAATGGATCCATAATTTGGTTTCGAAAATGAACGAGATATCAATTAAATGATAATGATAAATGAAAGCTTTAACCAAAAATAGTTTCGAGCTTCTGTGCCTTGCTTTGATGATACCAATGTCGTTAAATATTTTCCACCAATATTCCTTGGGTTTTGTAACCCCTTTGTATACAAACAATATCCAAGTTTTTGAATCTGATTATAGAACGGTTTGATGTGTTTGACAGCACTTTGCGCCTTCACAAGACGATATTTACAGGCTTGGCGAGATGTGGCTGATAAACAACCTACGGTTACTTTGAATTCTTTAACATTCTAAATATATGATAGGTCATCATCATCATCATATCAGCCCATACACGTCCACTGCTGGACATAGGCCTCCACAATACGACGCCATCCATTGACTCCCTGCGACCGCTATGATGTCGTCGGTCCATCGAGAAATTATAGGTATAAATCTTTTATAGAAAACAGTGCATAGGAACATTTATTTAAGTTTTGTTAGTTACAATTTACCTAACGAAAATGTCGGTATCCTAAATTAAACTCAGTTACCCCACACCATGTAATATATATGTATAATATCATCATCATCATCATCAGCCCATACACGTCCACTGCTGGACATAGGCCTCCCCCATACGACGTCACAAATATCGGTCCTGAGCCGCCTCCATCCATCGACTCCCTGCGACCGCTACGATATATATAATATATAACGTTGTTTGATTAAGATTTAAGACTCGAAATTATTACATCAATGATCCCCAAACTAGGATAAACCTGTATCTTGGGGACCACCTTCCTTGGATACTTTACATAGTACATAATCTGCCCACGTTACATTAACTTTAGTAAAAACATAATGTGAAAAAAATACAATAAGTGATGGGTCTCCTGACGGCACCAGTCTGATAAGAGGGGGCAACAGGAGACGACATTGGTGTGTTGTGTTTTAGGTATGTGTATGTGTTTATGGCTAGTGCTCCTGAGGACACCGGTCTCTTAAGAGTCCGGGCAACAGGAGACACTGTGAGTGTTATGTGTGTGTGTGTGTGTGTGTGTGTTATGCGTGTGTAGTGTGTGTGTTTGCGAGTAGTGCTCCTGAGAACACCGAACTCTTAAGAGTCCGGACAACAGGAGACACTGAGTGTTATTTGTGTGTGTGTGTGTGTGTGTTATGCGTGTGTAGTGTGTGTGTTTGCGAGTAGTGCTCCTGAGAACACCGAACTCTAGAGTCCGGGCAACAGGAGCCTCATGTGTTATGTATGATGTATTGATGTATGTTGAAAAATATACAGTGTAAATAACATAAGACATTATTATAAATACATACTGGGTTATTAAGTTAAAATAGTGATACACTAAAATCATCTAAGAAAAAGTAAAAAATCTTCAGTCTGATCATAATCTAGAGTTAAGAGTGTGCCATAAGCAATTTAGTGTTAGAAATCGTTATTTATCTCAGAATCTGTGAAAGCTACCTTCAAATTTAGGGAAATGATACTTTGAACTTTTATCTTGGATTACGTGTTTTAAAAACACGATTGGTGAAAATTTTCTGGATAAAATATTATTTTGAAAAATACATGTTTTGCACAAATTTTGCTATTTATCTCAGGAACAGCACATTTTATTTGTTGTGTTTTTGTTTTGTCTAGAAAGCTTGAAGTATTTCTTGAGTTATGTCTTTTAATTTTTCGATTGGTTGTTTAATTTACTTGTAATTAGATAAAAACTCAGTTTTTGCGCTTCCGTCTTTCCAAAAACGTATACTCTGTCCCGCTCCTATGAACGCAACATCCTATTGCTATCCTTTTAACAAAATGGCGCGCAATGCACACTCTTAAAAGCCAATTTGTCGTTTGAAATTTACATTCAGAGTAGGTAATTTCATGTATACTCAACTGTTTATTAATTTTATTATATAAATAGTTAGACATGTACATATGTGAACTGCTGTTTTATAAACATTGTACGGGATTGAGTATTAGAGCAAATTTTAAAGCTTCTCCTTTTAGGAGGTAGATGTAAGTCAAAATGGCCTCAAAACATAGGCCTCAAATTCTCAAAATCAATTGCGTCACTGTCCTAATGACCCAGGGTTGGTTCTAGGCTCTCATCTAGCTGTCATATAGGTGTGTGTTAAGTTAAAACACTGTAAAGTTTTGCGGGATAAATAGTAAGAGTAACCAGCGCCGCTACTAGCTTCGGCTTGTAGCTGCGACAGTAATAACAGTAATGCTGAGACAGGGACCTTTTCTGCCCTTTATTTAACAATGTTTCTATCTATTTACTATAGGTATGTTTATATTTCCTGTACTTTCCCATGTCTGTAATGTGTCGTGTTATGTTGTGTATGGCCAAATATTTTTTTTTTTTACCTCGCGAAAAACATATTTATGGGTCTATCTCGGAATAATTGAAAAGGAGAGTCATCCCGTGACCACGACAGTGTGTTGTACAGAACCTGTTGAAACGTCGGGAAAAATAGGTAAATAAACGCGATAAATACCCGTGAATAATTAATAATAACGTGTTCAGATCGCGTAAGTTTAAAATACTTAATTGAAAAGGATGTAACTTTCGTTAAAAAATTAAAAGAATTCCTAGTGTATAAATGCTTTTATAACATAAAAGATTTAGAATAAAACAATTTTAACATTTTAGTTTACTAATTATTTAAGTACTAGCTGACCCGTGCCCACTTCGTAGAGCGGTTAACATTTTTAGTTGTAACATTCACAAATAACGTTGTTTTTTTTTTTAAATTTCTTCAATTTACAGAATTGGAACTGTTACAGTTTTATTATAAGTATAGATATGCTTATGTTGTAGCGCCCCAACGGGTTCTTGCCATGATCTCAGTATTAATATTTAAGAACTTGATGTAACACATGAAACTACAGTGAATTATTCTCTATATATATAGTATATGTATATATTGCGAAATAATTTTCAAAATCGGTCCATAACTGACGGATAAATCGACGGGAAAAAAATGTACATACAGCCTAACATAGAACCTCCTCCTATTTACGAAAACGGTTAAAAATAATAATATAGTCCACGGTTCTACAAATATTGCAATTCCAACTTATACCTACAGTTTCATAGAAAACCATTGAAAGAAGCTAGCAAACAACTAAGTAGAAATAAAGTTTTCCCTCTGTAATTCTCTGAAAAACCAAAAGCTTGACCAAGTTTGATGGATAAGGTAATTTAGATAAACGCTCGGCCCTATTTGGGCACGTCCGACGTTTTAACGGGGGATGTAATGAATTGGGCTCGCGTAGATTAGACGGCGTCTTCATGACATGGCGATGATGCCAAAGACTTTGTTTGAGCGTGACTTTCGTTTGTGAAAAAATCACAATCATCTAATGAAATTATTAAATGACTAGCTGCTTTCCGGGCCTTCGCCCGCGTTTTAACGAGAAAAAAATTTGCCTTTTATGTTATTTCCAGGTCCCAAACTATACCCATACCAAATTTCAGCCTAGTCGGCCCAGTAGTTTTTGCGTGAAAAGAGTAACAAATATGTATCTATACATCCATACATTCATCCATACCAACTTTCACATTTATAATATTAGTAGGATTACTGTGTCTGAGTGAACACTTTATTTATTTTTCCATAATAAACGAGCATTAACAGTCATGAGTATGGTCATTGTGTCTCTTTTTTTTGTTTGGTCACCAATTTTTTGTCAGCCATTTTAGATAGGCGAATAGCAAAGCTTGTTGCTTGCTGTTATATCTGTTTTCTTATATTGAACTCTAAGCGCCCTAGCTTATCGAATTCATATTCGATTAAAGCAACCCGCTAACCTAGGCATTTGCAGTGCTACCGTGGCCTCAAAGTAGGTACGAGTGTTGGTTTTCTACCCTTTTCTGGCTGTATCACAGATTAGGTAATGTTACTACGCTGTATGGTGGCTTGCTAACTTAACTTTGTTGCTCAAGGGTCGAGTGTACGGGTATGTAAACAGACAAGATGTCACTGACGTAGTTGTAGTAAACAGATATTTTTAATTTCCCGCCCATATTTTTTGTAACTCGCCTCCATTCCATGATTATGTAATTTCCATGAACTGGGTTGCCACTTTTCTGGACACTGGCAGAAAAGTGGCAACCCAGATACATATTGCCAAGAACAAAGAAGTCAAGTTATCCTACTAAGAAACTTGCAATGTTCTACGCGAAACTTGCAGACATTTTCACGGCATGTACGCACTAAAATCC
The DNA here is from genome assembly GCA_947859395.1 of Eupithecia insigniata. NCBI lineage: Eukaryota > Metazoa > Arthropoda > Insecta > Lepidoptera > Geometridae > Eupithecia > Eupithecia insigniata. The sequence continues at coordinate 5,538,896 of OX402022.1, read as the reverse complement.
GTTTCGTGTCATAAGGACATTTAAGCATAGCATTTGCTTTTAGGAATTTAACAGAAATTCCTAAAAGCAAAAGGCATATTAGCATAGCGTCCTATTAGCAATATGACCTAGTAGCAAATGGGAGTAATATCAAAATGACACCTAAGCAGTAGGCCAAGTATGGAGATCGTTCTCTAGTGTAGAAATCAGTAATGACATCGCATCATCTTACATTGCGTACATTATTGAAGTTGAAGGAATGAATTACAAATAATTTACGCTTTCGATGACAAAGTGACGCAATTTTTCTCTATTCTACCGTAGAGAACAATCCCCGTGCTAGCTCTACTGAACGGCCTAGTACAATTCAATATAAACTAAATAAAGACAAAATTCATGAACTCCATACATTCATACATTCAGACGAAACTTACGAATGTGATGCGCAACACTAGGTATTTTATCTGGCTTGTCTCACAGTATCACCTCGTGCACCTCCAGATGGACAAGGGCGTCTTGGGCCAAGAAATTGTTAAAGTGTGATTTTGCCAATGTTCACAAATGTCAAGATCAGGGATTTTAACAGAAAATACAGAGTACAATAATTTATACGGGATAATCCTTATCAAATACCTACAATACAACATTCCCTCGGTTTAACTAGCCCCAAAGAACTTTGGCTGGCTTCGCGAATTGTTGAATCAGCAGAAGTTACGAGTATTGAGGACTTTGTAAATGGATAGACTGATTTGGCTTGAGCGTAGACCCTCTATTTGACATCAATTCGTTTGCAAGAAAAGCTAGGGTTGTCGAATCTCACGTAATTTGTAATTTTCGTTTATTGATTAACGTATTACATGGTTTTGGTACATAGTGTCTTAAATCCTAAGTTAGGTTTAACTAGACACTAGGGTTCGCTTAAAATAGCAATAATTAAATACATAAATATTGGTTGTAAACACGGTAGGCAGATAGGCATACAAACACAGCGGTGCTACAGTCATGTTCTCGAATCGTGTAGCTGTAAGGCGAGGCGCGGTGTGAAGTTGTCTTCTTGGCAGCAATGGTTTTGACAAATAAATTAATAGATTTGAAATATGGTAGCAAAGTTGATAGATAGATGGTTTATTTGCTTCACAAACATAGACAGAACAAAACAAAAAACAAGCGTAGACATTGTAGGCAGTTATCAGTAAAATATACTTAACAATAACATAGGTACGTATTTTTAGGTAGGCAAAAACACACAAACAATTAAAACAGAAGAAAGAAACGTCAAATATTACAAAAGTACACTTAAGCATAAAAACTTAAACTTAGGACACAATTATTTAAGAGTACGTACCTACCTACACGTAAAGTAGTTTGTCAGATAGTAAGAATATACAAAATGACGTGGTTTCTGATTTTTATCTAAAGAAAGAAAGAAAATAACTTTATTGGTATACAATAAAGACACATTAGAAATAAACACACTTAAGAAACTTACAAGATAAAAAATACATACAATTAATTCTAACAAAGTGCCTCCAGCATGTGAACCAAAAACGGTCTGCCTCAGCTTATGTTGCTCAAAAGAAAGTTGAGCAACGCTGGTTTTCTGGCAGAACCTTTGGTGTGAGCGTGTCTACACGGCTGACAGACCATACACACAAAAAACGTTTACTAATTATCTGCATCAAATGAGCTTCCCTGCTTCTGTGCCACCATTTCATTTCTTTTTACAAGCTTTTATTATACTCCTGCTTGTTTGTATGGGACAAATCTTGCAACTGAACTACCAACCATTTATCATCATCCGATTGAGCTGGGCATACTTGTGTATCATAATCATCATATCAGCCCATACACGTCCACTGCTGGACATAGGCCTCCCCCATACGACTCCACAAATAGCAGTCCTGCCCTGAGCCGCCTCTATCCATCGACTCCCTGCAACCGCTACGATGTCGTCGGTCCATCCGAGTGGATGGTCTCCCATGTAGGGGGGGATTTGCCATAATCACCACGCTTGGCAGGCGGATTGGTGATCGCAGTGTTGGTGTTCAAAAATACTCAGAAGGAAGCTGCTGCCCTTCCTCTGGTAGGTTCCCTTAGTCGGCTCTTACGACATCCACGGGTTGAGTTCGAGAGGTCGATATTCGTAAGCCGCGGCCCCACGGCCATACTTGTGTATGTTCGATGACAATGCAATGTCATGCATGGTAATATCGAGCTGGTCTGATAATGGAACTGAAGGTAGCCATAGGTACTCCTAAACGAAACGATTTAACCACGTCGAGTTTGGGTTCGTTGGATTTGTCTTTGGGTCTAGTCTAGATGAGACTTCTTCCACTTGTGGACAAAAAAATTAAGTGAAGAGAATATCAATAACACCTTATTTCTTATTTGATAATAAATAACTATGTTTATAGTATAAAATTTGACTTGTCTAAGTGCTTATTTTGTAAGCCTAAAGAAATAAAGTTATTGATTCTGATTATAATACAAAAGCTTGATATTAAGAATTTTCTTGTAATAGAAAACAGTTTTCATAAAAAATGTAAGCAGTTTTTAGAGTAGCTAGTTCATAAAGTTATATTATGATGACATTTTATCTTTATTCTGCTATTTTGCATGTTGTTTGATTTTTGTTGGGAGTTCTTATTTTTTTTCTATATACACTACTACTAGACACTAACTAGAAATATACAAAAACAGTCCCTATTATCGTTCAATTAAAATCTACAATAAAATTCCACTAATAATTTCAAAAACAAATATAAAATCTACTCCTAATTTATGGATGATACATTAGATTAATATTAACATTAATAGATTTTGGATATTAGATATCTCTGTGCTATAACCGTTAGAAATTAAGTTAGCTTTGGTTGTGATACATAAGTGATTGGCTGTAGTACTGAATAATGTGCAATATTTATAAAACTAAGCTTTATTGTGATATTTAAAATTATAATAGCTACCTCTCAAGTTGCATGGCGCCCCAACAGGGCTCCTAATACCTAGCTCTAAATGAAATATTTAAGACCTCTCACATTGTGTTGTGTGGCTGCGCCCACCTTACTCTGATTTGAATAAACGCCAGTGTGACTCGAGCTACCAAGCCTTTCACTCGTCTCCCGTACACAACACATTGTATGTATTAGGATTGCAAAATAAATACTTGAATACTCGTAGTATTGACGACCGATGTGGCGCGGTGGGCGAAGGTCCGCCTGCGACGCAGGAGGTTGCGGGTTCGATTCCCGCCTCGGGACAAATATTTGTACGATCTGCAAATATTTGTTCAGGGTGTTCTGATCGTTTTTCTATGTATAATAAAAAATATCTATCTATGTAATATATATCAGTTATCTAGTACCCATAACACAAGCTCTGCTTAGCTTGTGGCTAGATAATGCTGTGTGAATTTCCCAGCATTATTTATTTAATTCTATACTACGAGTAGTACTGTAGTACCTTCGTTTGACCACAATAAATACACAAATATACACTGTTACGGCGCCCTTTATCGAAGCAGATTGGAATCCTCGAACACCCTACACCTTATACAGCCTCTCACTGTTATTGTCAGTTATTCTGAAAGAAACGAGAGCAGATAATGATTTCCGCTTAACTAACTCTTGGTATGTCGGGATAAGAACTTGGCTGTCGGAACGGCTATAGTTGGAACAACTCTATACTCCGCTTCAAAAACCTGGATATTTTTTGTATACAAAGGGGTTACAAAACCCACGGAGTATTAATATAGTAGGTGGAAAATATTTCACGACATTGGTATCATCGAAGCAAAGCACAAAAACTCGAAACAATTTTTGGTTTTGAAAGAAAATTCATAATTTTATTGATCTATCGTTCACTTTTGAATTCTTTAATCATTAATTACTACGCATGGTTATGCGTCGCTGAAGTTAGTGTTTTAATTTTTAGTGATAACTTTGCTGTGTAACCTTGTTGTTTTCTGTTATTGTTAACAGTTTTTTAAAGTTTTCATTCATAAATTTCTTTGTCGACATTAATTATCTTGGATTCTAAATCGGAGTATAGTCACGCAGTGGTGGTCAAGGGACGGGCACTGACCGCAGGGCTAAGCCACCGCAACGGGCACTCAAAGCTGTTCTTGCGACAGGTTCTATTTTGGACGCGTTGATACTGATTTACAACCTTTTGAAACTTTAGCGTATGAAATCGATGTCTTGATGGATGTTTCAGGAGTAAGTATTATAGCAATTTGAGTATATTTGCTTAGATTTTTTCCTATGTCTGGGTAAAAAGTATAAGACGAGTTACCTCAGAAAAATCATATATTACTATAATATTGTTCATCAAGGTGAGAAAATCCCCGATTTCTACCGTGTGTACCATTTGGCGCCCGAGGCGCAGCTCAGGGCCTGAAAACACCCGAGATAGGAATCGCACTTTCTCCTGAGTGATACATAGTGCTTTTAATTAAACCTAGGAAGAAAATCACTCGAGTAAATTTAAGTTGTAAACTCAAAGGACTATAAATACACGCACGTGCGATTTTTATTTGTTTTTCTTTTATATTGCTTTTCCGAAAACGGAAGAGGCCGATATCGTATGTTGGACTTGGAGTAAAAAAAGGCTAAAGTGACCCGTGTTATGAAAGCCCTCTCATCCTACTTTTTTTTTGTGAGTTGTCAACATGACTATGTCACTCCCGTAAACAACCTCTCATCCTACTTAATATTATAAATGTCAAAGTTTGTTAGTATGGATGTTTATTCCTCTTTCACGCAAAAAAACTACTGAACTGATTGGGCTGAAATTTGGTATGGGTATAGTTTGCGACCTGAAATAACATAATATAAGCTATTTCTTATCCGCGATAAAACGCGGGCGAAGGCGCGGGCAGTAGCTAGTTCTTAGATACATATAATATATGCTTGAGTGAAGTTTATCTCATAGAGAAGCGATACTCAAGCATAAATCGATAACTAAGTAATCTTTTTATATTACGGGCCTATATTTTCATTTGATTTGTGCGCGACAACCTTAAGTTGGTACTCGTATACGAAACTAAGAGTCTGTGATTGGCACTTACATCGCTGGAGGTCGACAGACTGACGGGGGTATAGTAGCGAAAAAATCCTTTAACAATTTTTAGCGATTTGCGAATGTATGTATGTATTTAAAGGCTTTTGATCGTGACAGAGGTACCAGCGGGAAACTGTTGCCCGACAATAGGACGTTCCAGGATAATCAATGATAAATAAAAATTTATCGCTTTTGTTGCTAATCGCAAAACTCGATAACTGCTGGACCAATTTCATTTATTTTAATGAAGAGAAAATTGGAAAGTGTCCGGAAAAAAGATAGACTAGAACTAAATTAACCACGGGCAACCCAGAAGACAAGAAGTGCCGAAGTGAATGAGCTGAAGTGGCAGTTGGCAGGTCTTATAGCTCGCAGAACTGATAACCGCTGGGGAGTAAAGGTTCTCGAGTGGCGGCCACGATACAACGCGAAACGCAGTGTTGGGAGACCATCCACTCGATGGACCGACGACATCGTAGCGGTCGCAGGGAGTCAATGGATGGAGGTGGCTCAGGACCGCTATTTGTGGCGTCGTATGGGGGAGGCAATGTCCAGCAGTGGACGTGTATGGGCTGATATGATTATGATGAACCCAGAAGGCAAGCAAAGGAACCCAAAAAAACGCAACATTAACTAGGATGTGGTCATCGTTAAGACAGGTGACCGCATGGTATCATTTTCGGACGTGACGTGACCGCGCAGGCGCAGAAATATTAATCATAATTCCCATAAACTAAGTTTACCAACCAATACATAAAATTCTTTCATACAAATCTATCGATGACGCACATATTAAAAATGCAGTTGTATTCGTGGGCGGATTTACCGACTGGTGTGCCCTTTCCCGTTGCCTTCCCTAAATAGATTCCATTATATAATAATATTATATCTACTGCCTTCTAAATAAATACCTACAGTCTAGATAAATACTTACATATCCTCTTACGTAGATACCATCGCTTAGGGTTAAAAATCTATCATAATTATTAGAGATGGGTTTATGCCGTAAATTTACAGGGCGTATTAAGTAAATGCCCAATACAATATACGTCAGTCCAATGGTAAACTCGCCAAAGTGACATTTTGGCGTTCAAAAGTAAACTCTATGATTGATTAGGCGAGTTCCCCTATTACCTACGGGACAAGTATTACGTCACGTACACGTGCACGTCACAAGTGTCACGACAAGTAGTAACGGGGTAAGTATAATACTTAAATGATAAGATTTGATTTTTATTTCTCTCTAACTTCTGCTCGCGGCTTTACCCGCGTATTTTCAGTATAATAACCCTATGTAAGTAGGTGGGTATATAATACAATAAGTTGTAGTGGTCAATAAAGTGGGCAGATAAACCTTTAATAACAAAGAAAATTACAGTCAAATAATATAAATAAATTAGAACTTGTATTTACAATTGAAACAAATGAGCTAACTGCAGACTGTTGCAAAAAATCTATAGGTAACTTAAGAGTTGATACTATCTGAAATCAGTTATTTTCAACGATCATATCTTCCACAATTCTGAAGCATTTACTTTGAGATTTTAATATGTTATAGTTCAGGATTGATGCTAGACCACTAGTGTTTCGAAAACACGATTACAGGAAATTTTCTCGATAGAAAAAAATCCAAAGTTCACTCTAAACTGTACTTTAAACCGTAGCTATTCAATAGATACGTTAAAATAAACCTTGATACTTTGTATAGTAAACAATCAGAGTATACAGCAGATGGTGTGTGTTTTAGATTTTCAAAATTACTATTATTTTTACCGTAAAAAAAACAAAATCATTATTTTTGCGGTTATGACGTTCTACTCTGTCCCGCTCATATGAACGCGAAATCCCAAGCCTATCCTTTTCACACAATGGTGAGGTATTGTAGACCCTTAAGTGGTCCATATCAATTCCAGTGGAAGGCGTCCCAAAGACGTTGGCTGCATTGCTGAAGTTCTAATTAAGTTTAAAAAGTAGCTATAACATCTCGATTAAGTATATCAATAAAAATTACATAATATTGATACCGTCTGTCCGCTATCAAAACGTTGACAAAGTTGTTATTTTGAGTATCTCGCGATTCATGAATATTCAGAGCGCGTCGTGACTGTGGAAAATAAAAATGTGAAATTTGCAATTTTGTGGGCATCGTGTCCAATTTAAAAGTTGATTACTTCGCCGTTCGTAAATATGAGCGATATATGATCCGAGGCAGTTATAACTCAGAACGTCTACTATGTGAAACGATTACATATCATCATCACGCACTCCTGAGTTTAGAGTAGACTTCCCCCTACAGAGATATATTTGGAAATATATTAAATAATAAAAAAAATATCCGACTGCATTGTTATAAATGAGAACCAAAAAAACAAGCTTAGGTACTATATTATAAAATCTAAAGAATATAAATACACATTTTTTTATATGTGGAGCAGGCGGGGTCAAGTTGTAGGTCGACAGTAAATATTGCCCTCGTCTGCTCAACATTTTCAAAAATGTGTGGTCAACGGCGTGACATTTCCACTATTAGTATGATCCCTCACTTGCCAAAGTCCATCCACCCGTTTAGGCTGTAAAGCGTGACAAAGAAACCTCATACAAACAAACATACATAATATAATCTCGAAAAACATTAAAACAAACAACATTAAATTAAACACTCCTTTATATAGTAAAGATGCGCGACTGCGAATTATCTGACTATTAGAATGATCTACAACTACTAATTTCCTCATTCGACTTGAATATTAGTAATATACTAATCTTCAAAGTTGAATGAAACTACTAATTAGTAATTACTAATGTCTCTACGAATTGATCATTCATGGCTCCTACTCGACTTGACTATCCACGTCGAATAAGAAATCAAACCGACTCAAGAACGACTCCAACGAACGACTCGCGATTACTAACCTTGATTCGTTTCATTTGTTCAAGAAACGATGTCGATATCATCACTATCGTTTTGTAGAGTAGGCACTCCGAGTTATTATGATGTACGACGTGTATACCGGTTTTTGCAAACAGTAAACATAATCTACAGATATTTGTTCCGAGTGTTGTGGGTGTTTTCTGTGCAACGCAAATATATCTGTCTATCTAATATATTGTATTAAGTATATCAGTTATCTAGTATCCATCACACAAGCTTATCTTGGGGCTAGATGATGCTGTGTGAATAATGTCCAGCATTATTATTTAATGAAATATCCTGGAAATTTCAAAGAGACCATAAGAACTAGCGAGAGATTTCAAACTAAATTCAAATCTAATTTTATTTATCAAACCCGATCTAGAAAATCGAATCACCTAGAAGTATCGAAAAAAGCAAAATTGATGTAAAAGTTTCAAAATTGTTTCAACATGGAGCGAGCGAACAGCGCGAAACCGGAACCCACTTTGAAACCAGAAACCAGAATCAATTTACCGAGCACGTCTAAAAGTATTAAAATGTCGACCACCTATTTCTCTTCATCTTTCACTGCCCATTCCAGCGTGCATCCAAAATTCACTTTATTACTGTGTGTGTAAGGTAACATTTTATATGAGCGTACCGAACCCCACGAGTAAAATTATTAATTTTGGCACAATATTGTTAGGGACAGATGGAACGTTACAAGGCAAAACCTGTCTATAACGTTGACGATCATTTCACAAGGAGCTTTACTTCTATGGCTTTTTTCAACCGACTTCAAGGAGGAGGTTCTCAATTGATCTTTATGTTATTGTATGTGTGTTAAGCGATTATTCCCGCCATAGTGGACCGATTATGAACATTTTATCCTCAGGGAATTCTCTGGGCAGTTAACTTTAGTATTTATCCCGCAAAACTTAAAAACAGTTTAAAAGTAAGGGATTCGAAGTCGATTATTAGGTTTTTGAAAACAATCAAATTATCACAATGACTGGTAACAAACAGTTTCCATGGAAACGGGCGTAAACAAGAGGTAGGTTAAGGAATTTGAAGTCAATTTATCGTTTTTTATATAACACGCTAAACTATTTATTATTAAAGTGCGTAAGCTCTAACAATCAGGGTTTAATTTAAACAGGTTTAGAAAAACGTCAATGTTCACCTTAGGTGGAGCTAACGACGATAGAGTTCGAAGGAAGTCCCAAAGTTTTTCGACTCCGTCACTTGACCTCGTAGGGCAATTGGTAGCGCATCCCGTACTCAGGGAAGGTTACGGATTCAAGTAGTCTTGCACTTGTCTCAACTGAGGCCGCTCGAACTTATTCTGCGGGATTAGTTAACCTAATGTATATTTTGAGTCTGGCAACTGATCCCATTAATACATTTTATGATTTGTCACACATTTTATTAGACACGTAAAAAAGCGTTTGGACGTTCGATTTACGAAAACATTTTACATGGATGGTACATTCAAAGTTTGCCCGAAACCATTCTACCAGTTGTATTCATGCGGAACTCGGAAGCAATCAAGAATACCTTAATATATGTAATTCCAGTTATATATGCCTGACCTGACAATAATATAGAAAAGAATAGAATATAAAAGTAGATTGTTTTACAAGGGACTAAACCATCCCATTATATACGAGGTTGTTATACTCCCGAGAGTAGCGAGGATGACAAGACCGAGTTATAATGGGTGGTTTTGGCCCGAGTAAAACACTCTACTTTTCACTTCGATTGCGAGAAAATAAAACAATTCAAAATTAGACAATTTTCAGAAATTTTATTAAAAATTAAATGCCTCAACGAAACAGTTCGCATTCTACCGTGAAGGGAAGAATCAACCTTCATAAAACATCATCAAGACGGTTCTATTTTTTCAAAAAAAAAGATTGACGGAGCACCAAGAAGTCGAGTTTTTATGTAAGAGAACAAATGCTTTGTACGGGCTGATGATTTTAGACAAAAATTAAAAAGAAAAAATACTTTTTAACCCGAGGTATTAAACTCGAGTTTTAGGCCTGCTAAGCTACACTATTATGATACACTTTTTGAGCAAGAGAAGTGAACATGTATTTATTTGCCTAAAACTACCACACAATACATGCAATGATTTACGTACGACTAATTAAACCTAAGTAGAGATCATTGTGCAGCAGAGCTAGGGCAAACATGGCCTTCCCTCAGCATTGTGCTGGACGAACACTTGTGTGGTCCACCCAGCGCTGGTTTTCAATGAAGGCCACTATGACCACGTACGAGCTGTTATTTCAAATGAAATGAAAAGAAGTCAAATATCTAAAGAATCTGAGTGACATCACAGTAGACTTTGCAGCTATACAAGCAACTTCCCTAATTTGGGATATAATTATAGTTCCTATAACGCGAATTAAGAGAGGCCCAAGCTCTCCTACACAAACAAATATAACTCCGCAGTACGGTCTGGCTAGCCATATTAGGGCTCATGATAGAAATGACAATCTGTGATGTCTAGAATAGAATATCATTTATGTCGACACACACACTAAGTACATACAAAACAAACAGAAACATAGATCATGGATGCTTTTATCGTAGGTTACAAAATGGATGGGCGTTAGTTCGAGTTTTGCCCCCATGACCCTGTGCCGAAATAGGTGTTGGCTCAGCATGTGCTGAACTGTTGCCGCTCAGCGCTGTTTTTCAGCCAAAAACCTTTATGTTGGCGTTACGGACGTCTAGTCGGCGACAAGCTTACTTTATATAATAGTCATACAAATAAATATATAATTAAAGAAAAGTAAAGATACTTAGAGGAGACGTCATTTCTCCGAAACTGTTCACCTCTGCATTGGAGGATATTTTTAAGCTTGTGGACTGGGACGGATATGGCATCAATATCAATGGCGATTACATCACTCACCTTCGGTTTGCCGACGATATAGTCATTATGGCAGAATCTCTGGAAGACCTTAGCAGGATGCTCAGAGACCTCAACACCGTTTCCCGACAAGTGGGTCTTAAAATGAACATGGGTAAGACAAATATCATGTGTAATGCCCATGTCGCACCCTTACCGGTCTATGTGGGGAACGATGTTATCGAAGTTGTTGTTCATTATGTCTACCTAGGCCAAATGGTCCAACTAGGTAAATCCAACTTCGATAAAGAGGTCAGCCGACGAATACCAACTCGGGTGGGCAGCGTTCGGGAAACTTCGCAATATCTTCTCGTCACAGATACCGCAAGCCTCAAGACGAAAGTCTTAACCAATGTGTGCTACCAGTGATGACTTACGGATCCAAGACGTGGTCGCTCACTATAGGCCTTGTGCATAAGCTCAAAGTTACCCAGCGAGCTATGGAGAGAGCTATGCTCGGAGTTTCTCTGCGCGATAGGGTACGGAATACGGAAATTCGTAGAAGAACCAAAGTTACCGACATAGCTCTCAGAATCAGCAGGCTGAAGTGGCGATGGGCAGGCCATATAGCTCGTAGAACCGATAACCGTTGGGGAGTAAAGGTTCTCGAGTGGCGACCGCGATACAATGCGAAACGGAGTGTGGGAAGACCTCCCACTCGATGGACCGACGACATCGTACCGGTCGCAGGGAGTCATTGGATGGAGGTGGCTCAGGACCGCTATTCGTGGCGTCGTTTGGGGGAGGCCTATGTTCAGCTGTGGACGTGTACGGGCTGATGATGATGATGAAATATACTTAGTCTAGGCTCGCAGTCATCGAAATCGATGAGATTCATATCCTGTGATGAACAAACAAACTTACGAACTATACCTTAATAATATGTAAGTAACTTCTATGAGCAAATGTTAGTGAAAACACAACCCCGTTTTCTCTGTGCAAAAGCCGTCTCTCTGTTTGTTGTTTACTCTGTTGCGTTTGCAATGAGGGTGGTAGAATGTGAAAATTATGTTTTTTTAATTAAATGACTAGCGCTTTTGAAAGCTGGGCTGGGGTTTTTTATTTTAATTTCGCTTTTGATTACTTCACTAGCGGCGAGCTGTTTTGTATTTTGTTACTTTATATAAGCGTAGTGAACTCTGTTTGTGGGGCGGGGGGCGTGTTTTTAATATTTTCGCTATCGAGAATCGTAAACTCACAAAAGACGCTCTGAATGTTTTCTTAGACGCCTAAGGCCCATTTTCACCGATTGCTGCCAAAACTAAGACCAACAAAACTAAGTTCAGCTTGGTTCAAATTCGTTATACCTATTGTAACATGGCAGCTCTTGAACTCTGTTTAGCATTTGATCCGGATCAACTTTATGTCGGTAAAATGCGCGCTGAACTCGTTTAAAGCGCGTAATCGATGTTGATCGCGTTCAATATAAGATATACTCAGTGTATATCTTATATTGAACGCGATCAATTGAAACGGTGAAATTGGACCTTAATGTAATGTACATCATCATCATTATTTATTTTTAAGCGAAATTTTTTATTGTTATTTATTTTATTGTATTAATTAGAGCAAGTGGTTATAATAGGTATATGTATGACCGTTCTTATTAAATAAATCTATTTAAATTACCTATACACTTTGACATCCACTACCGTGTAAAAGCTTGAAAAAGGTGGTATCGCCATATTTTGTACTCTCATGTGAAAGTATATTTTATGTGTTTTTAAGGCCAATATTCATATCAGCACACGTCCTTTGCTGGACATAGGCTTCCCCTATAAAGCGAGGCGATATACGATACCAACATCGCATGTTATATGTATATTATATATAAATATAATATAGTTTTTTATTTATTCTTTATGAGAAATAGTTTCCATCATAATGATGCAACTTTGTATGTGTTAACGCGGTAAGGGCAAACACTACTTTGTCATATGACCTAGATAGGTGATATAAAATACAAATACAAAATAGTTTATTACAAATCCAATACACAGAGTAGCAGTCCTTAATAACAAAGTCATCTTAAGGAGTTCCCGACGTGGGCTGAAGCCCACAACTACCCCACTAGACATCGTCATCGACTAAAGCTTCCCAAAACAAGATTAGCGAAAACTAAATAAAAAATTGACTACATAGGAGTAAAAATTTACAATAATCTGTCGGACTTTATAACTAGTGCCGCGTCGACTGCAATATTCACTAACAAACTGAAGAGAATCCTAGTAGATAGGGCATATTACGGTTTAGAAGAGTTTTTGAGGACGCATTTGCTGACGCCGATGTCGTAGATCCACACTTATAATATTAAATTCTACTCTTAGGACAATTATTATCTATACGTACTTAGTTTTTGCACTAGTTTGTACCCACCTAGCTAACCCCCGAATACTCAAACGAATCTCAGATTTAAGCACGACTCAAGTGACGATTTTTTGACAGATTTTCATTGAAAACTGTCAAAATATCGCGACATAAGACGTGCTTACATCTGAGTTGCGTTTGAGTATTCGGCCGTAAGTTGTTTTTAGAAGTGTTTGTTTGACATGTAAGAAATTTTTCTTATCAATAAATAAACTCATACTCATACTCATTTATTCGCCGTAGGAGCACTGGGCCCACTTGGATAAGTCAATTTACAATAAATAGTTCACAATATATGTATGTGCTTAAAATTATGCTTACTTCAAAGCCATAAAACAGACAAACAGAAATACAGTTAAATAACTTAGGAATTTAGATAAATATGTAAGATAAATTAAATTAGATCAGCTGTAAAAGGGCATCGTTTAAGTCATGTTCAAAAATAAGAATATAAATTAGTAGTGCTGCTGTACGTGGGCATTGTCTATCATAATTAATTCTAAATAAATACATAATATCAGTTTGTTTAGGTACCTAGTTACTTTACCTTGAGTGTTAAGAGTAGAATGAAAATAAAGCTACTTAATGCGCATTGTCTGAACTGATACTGAACAAAGTATAACTATCTCCCAGACAGATAGACAGACGAGGCCTACGGTGGCTCTCAGTACAATTTGGCTTATTCTTCAAATACACTCCTGGACAATTTTAACGGAACGCAAAAAATTGAGGCAAATCTCTCCACTATATGGCTCTCTTCCGACAATGTTACACTGAGTGTATCTTTTTCCGGTTCGTCTCTATACTTTGGTCCTTCCATCAACTGCCTTCTGACAGGTGTCATTATTAAAGAGTACTACTCCACAATCATCATAATCTCAATTGAGATGCGAACGAGCAAAGCTGGACCGAGCTTCCTGATGACCTGTGGTGACCAATGGTTCTCTGGCCGGCAAGTACGCCCCTAGACCAGGTGCTTTAACTCTTCTTCTTATCGTTTTGGTGCTAACTGTTACACTTGTTGAAATTCCTGTAGCTTTTTTCGTACTCAGAACAAGTCGAAGCGAAAACTGCTTACAATAATGTGCGGAAAAGAGTAAAAACAGAGAGGGATCTCTCTTTTTACTCTTTTCCGAGGTTGTCCTGTACGTTTGATATATGTATTCTCTAGTCTGTCGGTATCGTTTAACATTGCGAAAAATCATAGACTTGGGAACAAGATTTTTTTTATGTCGTTTTACCTTATTTTTGCTTTCCTCTAAAGTCCATGAGTACTGGCCGCCCGTGCCGCCGCAGCCCAATTTAGTCTTGGAGAACCGTTAACATGTTCACTGCCTAGTGATGAGGCCCGCAGGTGCGCGCCGCAAGGATACGCTCTGCTTAGCTTGGGGCTAGATGATTCTGTGTGAATTGTCTTACAATATTTATCATTATTAACATTATTTATATATCGCATTCATATCCATTATCAGGTGTTACAATTTTTAGGTAGAATATACAGGAACCCTGTAAGGGCGTTGCAACATTCTGAGTTGATAGTATAGAGAACATACAAGAAAATACAAAATTCGTCACTTAAGTATGTCTTATTTAGGTTTATCATAATTATGATGGTTTTACTACCAAATGGTATCAAATATGTCTTGTCATTGTCCCTTTTAGAAGCGATGGCTTCAAAAAGGGACAATGGCAAGGTGTAAAAATTTATGTTTACTTTATTCGTTATCAGTCTATCTTTAACGTCCTTGTCAGATTAGGATTGTTTACGTTGAAAAACCTATAAAATTTGTGAGTCACTGCATAGTTTTTAGCCGTGACGAATACTATGTTTTTATTATACCAATTGAGGCATTAATAATGCCGTTTTGAATGGTAATTATGAGTTAACAAGCTGCTAACCGCGCCTTCGCCCGCGTTTTATCGAAAAAAGAAAGTCTATGTTATTCCAGGTCCCAAACTAGTACCCATAATCTCAGCGCTTTTCCATTCCTTTTAAAATCAGTTACACACGGTCTAACAGCAGACAGAATAATTACTCACAGGCTCTGAACGTAGCGATACGATTTGTCATGAGTTTGTATTATGTATTCACAGCATAGCGTGGCATTCATACGCTTCGTAGTGTGAGTGAGGGCGTTTGAATGTGTGTGTACCCGGTGCACAAGGTGAGACGTATCCTGGGATAGGATTTGAGTGTCGAAAAGTGCTCGAGTTCGATGAAATTTAAGTAATGTTACCATCATCATCATCTCAACTTTTTTTGACACACTAGACTCCCGTCACTCTTCTAAATATACTTTTTAACTTTCTTTACTTATCGATGAAAACTCAAGACTCAGTATATGCTATTTCCACAAGACCGTAGGTACAGTACAGACATTATAGAAAACTAAAACATTTTAAGAGTGCATGAACTCTATGAATGTTATATTACCATCACAGATTACCGTCATCATTTCAAATCTATTTGACCCACTAGACTCGCCGTCACTCTTCTAAATTTACTTCTTAACTTTCTACTCTACCAGTCGATGAGATCTCAAAACTCAGTATGTGCTATTTAATATTTAAATGTAAAACATTCTTAAGAGTGCATGAGCTCGCTAAAATTAATGTAATATTGCCATCACAAATTACCGTCATCTCAACTCGCCTTGAGTCTACTGGGCTCATGATCGATTCATCACTCTTCTTATACTGCTTTATCAAGACAAGATGGACAAAAGCGATGTAGAATTGTTAGTTTATTAATTTAGTTTGTACTGACTTTTTTTAAATTATTTTGAGGCAGAAAAATTTGATGTGTATTTTGTATTTGGTTACTGGCTGTATTTGCTTGCGAGAGGCTTTAAACAAATCATACTGTTCCACATATTCGCCTAACCATGCACTTTTCGTACTGTCGGGCTCGCTTTTCGTTATCGTTACAATTTTCATGAATATAATTTTACAAAGCCCTAAATATATCTTGAGATATTGAAGCTTTTCCACGCCTTAATTTTTGATCTTATATGTCCGCTATTCGATTACAAAATCCCTAAAATCTTTATAAATATCCTTAAGTAATATCTCAATATATCTCAGCCGCTTACATAACTTGTCTTATCGTCAGGTTCGCTATTCGATTACGTACGGACGGGCTGTAGCGAACTCAGAGCGTCCCTGAAGGCCGACGACGGAAGACGTGTTGCTTCGCTGCGTTACCCGAAACTAATTTACGGTTGACGATGTCGAAAAATCTTACAAGAAAAAAAACACTAAATATGTTATGACACCAAAAAATACATTTCGTTATATCAACATATCACCTCATCCACACCTAGTCTAACTTTTTTTGTTATTGGATTACACGCTACAAATGCAAAAACAAACTCGAAAATCTTTGGACATATCCTCGGCCACATCTCAAGATATTTCAAATCTCTTACACACCTCGCCTTATCGTCGGGCTCGCTATTCGATTACGTACGGTACGGCGGCGGCGGCCGCCGGCCCCGTCGTCGTCCGTAGCGAGTTCAGAGTGCCCCTGACGGCCGTCGATGAAAGACGTGTTGCTTCGCTGGCTGTACTCGAAACTATGTACTGTTGACGATGTTTATTGAAGCTGATTTGAATTTGCGATACTCGTTCTTGTTGGCATAGCCATAGGGTATTACTTTACCATAACAGTGTTATGTTAGACGTTGCAAATAGTTGAAGGTTTATGAAGCTTGAGCTAATACTATAATACTACACAATACATGGGCAGCTTGAAGCAGTCGATCCTGCCTGCTTCAAGCTGGCGACTGCATGTGAACTACCAGCCTTCTATTTACAGACATAAACAAATAAGAAAGGAAAACAATATTTTAATTTTCCTTAAAACCACTTTACACAATAACCTTAAATTATATTAATTAATATTACTGGTACAAAAATTAATTTATTTTTGTGCATAGCAGTGTTCGTGGCAACTTTTACTGCCTCATCGTTCATTTGTAACTTATGTATTTAATAGTACCTTCATCATCATCATCATCATCATCAGCCCATACACGTCCACTGCTGGACATAGGCCTCCCCCGTACGACGCCACAAATAGTACCTTTTTCTGAATAAATTATTTTGTATTTGTATTGTATTTTGTATATAATTGCATACAATAGCGAGCCCGTGCGGGCCGTTTGCGAGTATAGTTAAGAATAATTACAACGAAGACAACATTTAGCGATTTATAAAACAAGATACCCAGTCTGACTCACAAACTTTGACAAGAGTGGAACGAATTTCCTGCGTCTGTTTTTCCAGTAGAGTACAATCTAGGAGTCTTCGAATCCAGAGTGAATAAGTTCCTTTTAGGAAAGTATGGTCCATCTTAGGCCACATCTTCACTTTCTAAAGAACGGAACGGATAGCCTTAGCCCCCGTAAAAACGTACTTTCCGCTTCATTTGGAAACTATGTCCTCGATCTTATTGAAATTTTCCATACGTAATCGGATGAAAAATAGCTATGTTTGTAACAGTTTAGTTTTAAAAAAACAATGGTCTTTAAATGAGCGCGAAACTAATTTTGACCAACAAATCGAGTCATTTTCAAGCGATTTTTTATGCATGATAGACACCTTTATTCGAAAATCTGTCGCGTTGCAAACATTCTAAATATATTCAACATTATAAATAATCAAAAATATTTCTGAAATCAATCGTTTATTCAAAATTAATCGGAAAGTTCGAAAAAATATCAAAAAATGGTGCCGACACCGGGCACACGCACACAACCACATGACAGCTTCGTTTGATGGTAAGACGCGCTTTCTCACTCATAGCGCGCACGATTTCATTCGCGTGAAACAACAACAAATCCGCATGGGCCGATCCGTTTCCGTTTGGGAGTGGTTCGTAGCCTTCTTAAGTGTGATGGTGGTCAAACTCTTTACCAATAACAATAAAAGAAACTTACGTTTTATTTTCTTGTTTACAGCACTATGGGAGGAACAGGAGGCGCCAGAGTACGACATAGACTCCGAGGACGAGCGGTGGTTAAAACAACAACGGCATCCAGAGCTCACAGGTAATAAAGTTTAACTTAAGTCTTCTTCCACTAGTGGACAAAAAAAAGCAAAGGTCCGCCTGCGATGCTCCTGCACAACCTCCTGGTTGCGAGTTCAATTCCCGCCTTGAGACAAATGTTCGTACGATCTGCAAATATTTGTCTCGGGTGTTATGGGTATTTTCTATGTGCAATAAAAAATATCTATCTATGTACGTTATATATTGTAATAAGTATGTATATCAGTCATCTAGTACCCATAACACCAGCTTTGCTAGCAATGTTAATATATTAAATGATTTTTTTTCTCCCTTTTCCAGAGCTAAAGTTTGAACAAATGATGGACAAGCTAGAGAAAAGCTCTGGGCAGACTGTGGTGACGCTTCACGAGGCGAAACTGCTATTGGAGCGGCAGGACGACCTCGTCATCGCTGTTTACGACTACTGGCTCAACAAGCGGCTTACCACCGTGAGTACACAGGCGGAAGCTGCCACCCTTCCTCTGGTAAATTCCCTTAGTCGGCTGTCAAGCTGGGTACTGACTGGTGTTACAGGGTGTAACGTCCCATTCGTAGCGAGCATGATACGTTACGCCGTGTGCTAAACACCGTCGCGTTGCTCATAATCATAATAATATTAATCAATTTTTTATTTGCAAGAATGCAAAATTAATCCATATATTGTAAATGCGAAAGTGTGTTTGTTTGTTCGTTTGGCTGTCCTTCTCGCCCTAACTAAGCAACCAAACGACTTAATTTTTGGCAAAGAGTTAGTTGAAAGGATGGAGAGTAACATAGGCTATTGTCCTGGTAAAACATCAAATTCCCATGGGAGATTTACGGGAAAAATGACCTTTTTATCCCCATAGGAATGTCAAATTCTAATGTAACGCAGGTGTAACCGCGGGGAACAACTAGTATGGTACAATATGTGTGTCTGATCTTAAATCTATTTTGTAGTTAGTAGTTTTTGTATTCAACATGCACTCAGGCACTATCGAGGCAGGCAGCACGGGGAAAGAAGGTGCTAGTTGCAGTCGGTTAGGCAGTACAGGGAAAGATGGCGCTCATCTCTCCCTGTACTGCTTAACCGAACACTCGCTCTGTAACACGTTACATTATATCCCGTAACACCGGTCAGTACCCACCTTTACGACATCATCAATAAATAATCATTTATTTCGTAAAATGCAAATATAACACGTTACATTTGTTTTACAAAACACATCTTTACATAATGTGCCTTTTACAGCTATGAAGATTTTTTTTTAAATATTATAAAACATTAGAAATAGTGTAGATAATAACTAGCTAGATAATAACAGCCAGCCACTTTTACAAGCTAAGAATTCTTCATAGCTGTAAAAGGGCTCGCGAGCGTCGCTGACAGCCCGACTTGGATAGACTGAGTATTCTGTTTAACGTGTAGCCGCGACCTTGAGCCGGTCCGGGGCGAAAGTTTCCACTCAACGTATGTTCTTGTCTACTCATATTCTCAGCATCGCCTTAGGGCTAAAAACACCTATAATGACGTTGTTTCTTATAAATAAAATGAACCTCCCCACAGCAACACCCGCTGATCCTCTCAGTCCGGACGGAGAATCGGCCCGGTCAGTCGTCCAACAACCCGTACCTAGCCTTCCGACGGCGCACGGAGAAGATGCAGACCAGAAAGAACAGGTGAGGAAATCACGCTCTAGCGAGGAGCGCACCCGATCCTCTGGTAGGTTTGGGGGTATGAGGTGGAATTTGATTATTGATAGGAATTTCGAAAATGATAGTACTTTTGTTACTTTGTGTTTACATAAAACGTGTATGTTATGCCGCTGCATCGTAGAGTCAGAATCCGAATTCTACTAATCAATCGCTTTACTATGACAATGGTATCGTCGCAGAATCGTAGATAAAAGAAACTCTAAATAGTGCGTGCGGTGCCATTTATAGGGAGAGAATGGTTTAAACCTTGACACTTTTGTGTGCGAATATGGGTTTTTCACAATTAAATAAAAAAACCATATTTTATTAATGTTCTAATTTCTTGGAGAAAAACAAGGCCGCTACTTTTCTTGTCTTCTATTTTCTCTTCGTATTTTCTAACGTAGAAACTGTAGTTTATACGATCATTTGTCTATTATATTTGTTTCTTTGCTGTCCCATTACCACGCAACCCTTAAATTTCCAGAAAAAACGACGAAAGCTCGTACGAGAAGATGCTGAAACTCCGTCGGGACCTCGCGCGGGCGCTGAACCTTCTAGAGCTGGTCGCAAGACGCGAACGGGCGAAGCGCGAACTGGTCAAACTGACAGCATTGCTGGCGGAACGACGGTACGCGGCCGGAGACTTCGCCAACCAGCTGTTACCTGACCCACCACCTAGGTATGTGACAGTTAAGAATATTGTAGATGTAGATACCTGCTAGAGCTGGTCGCGAGACGCGAGCGAGACAAACGCGTACTGGTCAAACTGACTGCATTGCTGGGCGAATGACGGTACGCGGCCGGCGACTTCGCCAACCAGCTATTACCTGACCCACCACCTAGGTATATAAAATTCCTGTTATGAGAATGAGAGAAAAAAGACCGCCGACGCCGGTGCTCCAGCATAGCGGTGCCGGGCTGAGCCAATGAGACAACAATTTGATAAAATTATGCGACCGTCGGTGTCGGTATCGGTGCCGGGCCGGCCCTTGGGTTAACGACCAATCTATGTATGATTCACTAAACACACATTTCCGTCTACAGACCAGCATATACAGTGCCACTGAACGCGTTTCGCCCAGAGAAGTATTCAGTACAGCACTACGTGCCGAGACCTCAACCTACCCCCATCGATGCTCCTCGACAGGTGAGTTACTGTTTTATTGTACTAGGCACTACACACTACACAAAACTTCACTTTTAGGACGCGTTTCCACTGTGTCGTGACGACAGATAATCGTGCAGTTTAAAGCATCGCACAGTATTCCAAGGACCCTTCAGATCGGACATTTTTAACTGACCCTGCAGATTGATGTAGTTAGTTAAACTGAGCAATTGTCTAGAAGATATTCAAATTGAAAAAAAAATACGATATCAAAATTTTTATTTTTTTATTTCTTTGAAGTGTCTTTGGAATACTGTGAGTCGTGGCTTGTATATTTGAATGGAGGTGTGCATATATAGGGCAACTTTTTTTTATAGTAGATAGACCTTGGTTTGACCACAATCTCACCTGATGGAAAGTGATGATGTGGCCGACGGTGTATCACGAAGGTCTAGAAGACACCCCTAGTCACTCTTGTTTTCTCTCTGACCCACGATACGATTAATTGTCGTACAAGACTTTTTTTTTTGTGACGATAGTTTGTCGTTTTAATGGGAATAGGTAGCACGACAGTCGTAAAACGATAAAAAAAAGTCACGACAAATATCGTTTCGTTGTGCAACCGACAAGGCGATTGCCGTGTGAACCGTTCAATGTCGTCACGATCCAATGGGAACTACTAGATACAACGATCGTTCAACGATAAAAATATCGTGACAACACAATGACGGTAAACAGTCGTTGTAATGGGAACACAGCTAGAGACGATAGTCATCCAACGAATTTACGGTTACGACACAGTGGGAACGCGGCCTTAGGGTAGTTTGCACCAAAGTGAAGTGGGCATGTGTTTTTTCACTCCTACTTGCGGTTGGATGAAAAATTGGCATAGCATTGTTTGAAGTTAGAGGAATTTTCAATTTCCTACACATTTAACTAGGGTTTAAAATTTTAATGTAGTTGTAAACACCAAAGTAAAGATATGGTGCAAATTTGGAATAGGAAATGCTTCATGGGGTCGATCTGAAAGTTTATTTACAGGGTTCTTGTTGGGGTCCTAATTATTATTAGAATGTAGAGTTTGTAATGTCCTAGAAACTTTTTCTATGGCATGAAGAACTCTTACGAGAATCGAATTTCTCTCAAACTCTTGATTAGCCGGATGACCAAGCTTTGGCTGCCAATAGTGAATTTTGTAATTTTTATTAGCTACATAATTATTCACAAATATCTCCCAAGTTCAATCCAACGATCCTATCCATCCACGGTTGTTTGGTAGAGATCGCTCTTGAGCGATAAGACCGCCAATTGTCACATATCTAGTAATTTTTTACTTTGTTAATTATTTCGTTTAAAGTGCAGTAAAGAATTTTCTATCTATCTAAAGTTACAAAGTTGTTATTATGAGAAATAAGTTTTTTTCTGTTTGAAAACAAAGCTTGGTCAGCCTCCCTAGCACGGGGATTGTTCTCTAGGGTAGAATAGACAATAATGACATCGCATCGCCATACATTGCGTAAATTATTGAATTTGTAGGAATGAATATCAAATAATTTACGCATTCGACAAAGTGACGTAATTTTTATCTATTCTACCCTAGAAAACAATCGCCGTGCTAGGAAGGCAGTTCGCCTCAAAAATCTACACTATAAAATAGTTTAGTTTAAGATAGGAACAAATACATAGGTTCGTCCTAACCTCAGCTTGATTAGGTTGGGGCGTAGCGCTTTTCAATCTTCAGTTTACTCTCACTATGAGCCAATACATTCAGCAGCCAATGTGTTTTAACGCATACACTACTCGTAGCGTAAGGGTCTTACCACATTTATTTACGCGGAATCGGCTTTATCTAATCAGAAAATAATTAAAAAATAAAAACAATTCTTTAGGACATGAGTGTCAATATCGCCATTCGTATCGTTTCTTTCTCTGTTTTACTCGTTAAGAGCTCAATATGTTCAGTATTATAAATCTCACTATACTCCGATTTAAAAACGTGGATATTTTTTGTATACAAAGGTGTTAAAAACCCAAGGAATATTGGTGGAAAATATTTAACGACATTGTTACCATCGAAGGAAAGCATAGAAGCTCGAAACAATTCTTGGTAACCCAACTTTATTTTATTTATATAGATTTATAAATGGTCGTAAACTTAAAACTAACATTGTTGTGTCAACCTTTTCCTTTATGATATTTACCAAGAATAATGGAAATTATAAAGAGTTGACGTAAACTGATGGACCTCCGTGCCCGGACAAAAAAAACTTGAACAAAATTTGTAAAGTTCAATTCGAGTAGTTTCGCCGATTCCCTGTAGATAACTACAGTCAGACCCCCAGAGATCTGTGCGTGTATATGACGGTGGTGATTTGGCTTACAGCGCGAGAAGCGTCCGTACAAGAGACGGAAACACAGGCACGCGCACGCCGGCTCCGCACCCGGCCTCAGAGGTGAGTGCGTTATTTATCACTTGGACGGTGTGGCAATACAGATCCGAGGAAACCTGCTGGCGAACTGCCTCCCTAGCATGAGGATTATTCTCTAGTGTAGAATAGACAATAATGACATCGCATCGTCATACATTGCGTACATTATTGAAGTTAAAACAATGGATTTCAAATAATTTACGCATTCGCTGACAAAGTGACGTAATTTTTCTCTATTCTACCCTAGACAATAATCCCCGTGCTAGGGGGGCAGGCTTCTAACTATCTATAAATTCACTGGTGCCTGGAGCACACGATGGGACAATATGATGTTATTTAAAAAAAAAAACAGACTGATTGGAGAATATTATATAATATTTTTACCCGACTGCGCTAGGAGAGTTACGTCAAACTTTAACCCTCATAGGGTTAAAGTTTGTCTTGCGGCCACAAATTATGTCATAGTATTTATTGATACCAATTTTCAATATGATTTTAAAATTTGCATATTCTCAGAATATCGTTGAGTGATTTTGAAGATTAACTTAAACGACGATTTTCCCTTGTAGATGTAAATAAAGCACTATATATCATTCGGACGAATGTTCGCCCCAATAAGTTCATATCCAAAGTGGATTTATTTCTCTTCTAATTTCATAAACTAAGTAACAAAATCCTATGAGGGTTAAAGTTCACTTTAACCCTCATAGGGTTAAAGTTTGTCATTTATATTTATAAATAACTAGCTGACCCGCCAAACGTTGTTTTGCCTTCAACCCTTATCACTTAGGGGTATGGAAAATAGATAGTAGCCGATAATTTTATATATAAGACAATTAGAAATATAGGTTAGAGTAAAAAAAAAATTTGCGTCTCTAAAATATGCAGATTTATCTAAACAAAGCAATCGGTTTACTTATGTTTGGACAACAGATACTTAACATTATTGAGATCAAAAATAAATAACTAAAAATATAACTGAAAATATCTACGTGAAAAAGAAAAGCTTTAAAAATAACTGAGAAAAGAATCAAAGCTTATTTAGAATCAATTAAAAAGTACCGTGTTTTTACTAGAACAAAAATTAAATAGATATAGCAATCCTTCACTTTACGAGTTTTACGCATTTCTTCTGGCCTTGCCACAGATTTGAAAACAAAATTCCTGACTCACTAGATTTGTCGCGTTATTGTTATCACTCCATTGAATCTTGTATGCTATATTAGTCCAAGCCGGGAGAGAATCAGGGCCCTAAGGGCTTTTGTACACACACGTTTTTATCCGTAAAGTGTAGGCACGGTCGTCAGTGTCGTATGGAAGCTTGTTGACTGCACCATGCCTACACACGGTGAATTAACCATAGATTTTTACGACGGACAAACCTGTTTTGCAACAAGCTTCCATAGTGATCAACCTCACTTCCATTCTTGTTAGGAAAATAGTAAATTTTAAAATACATACACAAATCACACTAACAAAGAAAACCTACACTTAGTATTTAAGAAAAAAAAAAGTTAAAATTAAGGAGCCCACGGACAAACTATGGAAAAAGATAAATTTTGTATGAAAATGCGCAGATTTATAATAAATTACCGGATAATATGAAAAACTATTTATCCATGCACATATTTAAGAAAAGATTAAAACAATATATTCATGACAAAATTTGTTAACAGACGGTACCTATCAAACAGCAATGTGAAAAACTTAAACTACTAGCTAAGTACCTATGTGTTACAGTTATAATTATAACATATTAATTAGTTAAATTAGTTAAGATAGTAGCTTAAGAATATTGTATACCTCCATTCTCATTTAAGTGCACTTTGTTCTTTTGAGAAAATAAAATTCTTTAAACTGATCAATACAACACTGGCCACCGTGCCTGCAAGGCGAATTAACCGTAGATTTTGACGGCAAAAATAACGTGTGTGCACAGGCCCTTATTCCACTAAATTAATCGCTTCAAAATAACAATGGTATCGTCTCAGAATTACACATTTTGGTATTTTACTTTATGAAAGAAATGAATATTTATTACTGAGATGAAAGAAACTACAGATGGAGGCCTGTCAAAAATGACAAGTTTAAAACCATGCTATCAATCTCTCCGTGCAAATAGCACCGCACGCACTATCTAGAGCTTCTTCATCTATGGACGATATAATTGTCATTGTAAAGCGATAAGTTAGCAGTTTTTTTTATAGTATATAGACCTTAGTTTGCCGTTTGAGTAAGCCGTGGGGCCGCGGCGTACGAATAACGACCCCTCCAACTAAGCCGTGGGACCGCGGCGTACGAATAACGACCCCTCCAACTCAACCCGTGGATGTCGTAAAAGCCGACTAAGGGAACCTACCAGAGGAAGGGCAGCAGCTTCCTTCTGAGTATTTTTAAACACCAACACTGCGATCACCAATCCGCCTGCCAAGCGTGGTGATTATGGCAAATTCCCCCCTACATGGGAGACCATCCACTCGATGGACCGACGATATCGTAGCGGTCGCAGGGAGTTGATGGATGGAGGCGGCTCAGGATCGCTATTTGTGGCGTCGTACGGGGAGGCCTATGTCCAGCAGTGGACGTGTATGGGCTGATGATGATGATGAATGAGACCTTAGTTTGACCACAATCTCACCTGATGGAAAGTGATGATGTTGCATCACGAAGGTCTAGAATACACCTGTTCACTCTTGTCTACAATTTCCCAAGATACAGGGTTATCCTAGTTTGAGCATCAATTATGTAATAATATTAAGTCTAAAATCTTTATCAATAAACGTTATTTATTATTATTATAATTCGGCCCTAAGAATATCGTAACAAATGCCCTATCACGACCTCTATTCTGCCCTTATGAAAAGTGCAGTAACTAGCATTAGTTACTGCACTTTTCATTAGAAGGGCATGATTTCTATGATAAAAATTCTGTTATAGGGAATAAATAACACCAGCAAGTAACCAATGACAAATAATTGGAATATTTAGGTTGGTTGATGATAATGTTTAAACTGGTAGCTAAGAGACGTTATACGTTCTATTCACTCCATGAATCCCTTTACTATAGTATAACTCGTGTAGATAAACTAAAGATTGGGATAGAAAATGTCATGCTGTTCCCGTCCATATTTGGTAAATAATCAAAGAATAGAGATATCACAAAAATTTACGATATCGCCGGGACGTGAACCAGCGACCTTCCCTCAGTACGGAACTGCGCCACGAAATCAAGTAACCGACGACGAGTCGAAAATCTTTGGGACTTCCCCCAATGAAGTCCCAAGGATTTCGCGGGTTCAAGGCCTGCCGAAATCGTAAATTTTTAGGATATCATTAAATTTCTTTGAGATTCCCAAGTGCGAGGGCTTACACACTATAATAACATAAACATTTGACAAATAACTGTGTTCTAAGCAGAACAGCATGACATTTTCAATCCCAATCTTTACCCAAACACCTTATACAACCCGTATACCTGCAACTAATAAATACACGAACAGCTTAAAAGCTCCAAATTAACATCAAACGAATACAATCGCCACCTCGATTATTTCAGACTCCGGTGTTTACACGTCTTCGGAGGAGGAGAGCGGCCGCGTGGAGCCGAGCTCACCGCCCGACGATGGTCCTTTCGCGTTTCGCAGGAAGCCCGGCTGTTACTACGAGATGGTAAGTTTGTTTGTATGAACTCTTTTGCAGTGCCCTTACAGGGTGCATGTACTTATTTACATAAGCTGTATTACCTAGATCTAAGCTGTAAAAATGTACGCGTAAGCCAAATAAATGAAATAAGATTTTAGTCGCTATGGTTCATAATTCATTAATTTATTTTTGATACACGGGTATAACATGGATGTTGACACAAAAAGAAGAGCACTGTGATGTGCCATTACGCGTAAAATTTACACAAGTACAGTTAGAGAGCAAAAAATCAATTATATATAATATTGAAGCTTATAAAGACACAGTTCTAAGGTTGAAACAAAAATGCGTGTATACGTCTCGTTTTAATAGCGCTCAGCGAAGTGAAGGGGGCTTCTGCGCAAGTGTAAAACGGTTTAAAAATCTAAAAATCGACTTCTGCGCATCAATGTCAGCGCTATTAAACCATGACGCGACCTGTACCGATTTGAGTATAAACCACGTCTACATTTACAGAATAACTAAAATTCCGAATACATAACGTTAAAATAAGCGGACGCGAAAAGATTGTTTGCGGAAGTTTTCCGCATTTGCAGATTATTTCATTGCATGCTCATAAATCAGCTTTGCTTCATTCGAGGCTGTATTTCTGTATTTCTGTAGACATAGGCTTCCCCCAAGGATCTCCAGAATGGCCGATTTTGCGCTGTCCGCATGCAGCGATTTCTCGCGACCTTCACTAGGTCGTTGGTCCATCGCATGGGTTTGTTTGCTTTGTTTGTAGGTTTTTAATGTGTGTGTGTCGAAATAAATTATATTCTATGTGTTTATATTGTGTCTGAAATCCAGTTCGTTTGTTACAGCCGACGTCAACGTTGTGCGGAGACCCTGTGGACCCGGAGAGCCCTTCGAAAGAAGGGATGTACCAGCACGAACTCGATCCAAGGCATAGGTGAGTTTATGAACGTTCTTTCAGTCTTATTCCATCTCAGGCGCAGGCCAGACAGAAGCGGCGCGGCGCGCATCAGGTGCGCCACTGGCGCGCTGCCAGTTGCATCGGTAGTATTCAAATCAAATCATTTATTTGCTGAATACATTATTACAGGTACATGTCAGATCTTATGAGTGATGTCAAATGTATTCAACCCGCATGCAGGTATGCAAATATAAAATGTTAGTGTTAAAAAAGCATTTAAAATAATCAATCATAAAAATAATCAAGAATAATACAATTGAAAATAAATAGTTCACAATCAGATACTTTACTGAAAATCCTGGACAAATCTAATAAATTATTAACTTAAAATTAATATAGTCATTTATACTGTAGAAACATTTTTCTAGGAGCCAGTTATTTAACTTCTTTTTAAATAAATTACCATTGAGGTCTTTAATAGGTTCTGGTAACTTATAGATAATGATGCACATATTAAAAACATTTTTCCATTGATCTGCTTGTTGCATTGTGGTTTGTACAGCAGATTTTTGAATTTTACTTTTTTTGTCGAGTGATAATATCCTTACGTTTGGTGAAGTGTTGTGGGTAAGATTTTACAAACATGCATATATCTCTAATGTACATGCAAGGTAGAGGCATAATATTACAGATCTTAAACAGAGGCTTGCAAGAGTCACGATACCAAGCCCTGCTAATAACTCTGAGGCATCTCTTCTGTACTCTGAAAACTCTTTCAGCATCGACAGAGTTTCTTTTCAAGGGAGGAGATTAAAATTAACACCTGAATACCACCGATACATCCGGCGCGCTGCCAGTGGCGCACCCCGTGCGCGCCGCGCTGCTTCTGTCTGGCCTGCGCCTTAGGTGAAGGGCCATTTTTTTAAAACGAACATGGTGTCTCTATGAGTTGACTAACATTCTGGAGCACCCTTGGTCGTCAATTTTCTCCTACACTTTATGGAAGAATTGGAGGCTTTGTTTTTTTTTTGCATTTTTCGATTGGTTTTGACACTAAAATTACAGAGGTAAAATTCGTAGGTAAGTTCGTAATTTGAAAATCCGAAACAAAAAAAAATTATATCCAATTTATAGACTATTCCTAAGTGCAGAACAGGCTAAGTTTTGTTGCGCGAGCTTATGCTTAAATCAGGGTCCGTGCTCTTAAAAACGAAAATAGACGTTTTTGATCCGTTTTCGTGTAAATGTTAACATATTATAGGTATGCCAAAGTGACATAAGAGTAGGTATTGCACGTAAACTTCGATTTTAATTTTCTTTGTAGTTCCCATCAGTTTGTTTGTCGGCTGATTACCTTCATGAGTGGCACAAAATACCCACGCGCCCTACAGAAGCAAAAGTGTTTTCAATGGCTGGTAGATAAATAAGTCTTACTTTTTTTCCAGGTATACACTCACATCAATCAAACACCCTTATCCAACCTGCGTGGGGTTCGCACGGCGCCGCGTCGGTCGCGGCGGCAGAGTGGTGTTGGACCGGGTGGCGACGCCGCTCGACGATCTCTGGCCCACGCTGCCGTTCCACCAACGAGATGTCGAGGAAGAGAAGGTAGATATATTGTCATTTCAGCCCATATCCATACCTACCTACTAGATATAGTGTCACCTAGAAATGAAATGAAATTAATTTGTCATAATTAATTTATCCATTAATTTATATTGTTTTTGTTTTTATGTAAAAAGGTACCTTTATATAAAATTTTAACCAATAAAATATTTTCATGCTAAACATAAGTAAAAAATTAGAACTTCATTAATTTTAAGATTATATACCATACTTTCGCAAATAAAAGATTTGATAAGGCCTTTGCCCATACAGTCGGCATAATAAGGAACAAGGATGACGAAATACCTTTAGGGCTGAAAACTCACGTTCTAATGTTCTAATTACAAGCTTTTATTTAACTTGCAATGTATTTTTGTTAGAATAGAATATACTTTATTGTACAAAAGTTGTACATAGGCGAACATAATGCTGGATAGCATTCTCTACCTGCTAACCTTTGGGTAGTGTGGACAACAATTTAAGGTAGTGCTAGATATCGAGAATTACAAGAAACATACAAAAATCTTATTTATAAACTTTCCATGTCACAATGTTAGTTACCGTACTCCTCCGAAACGGCTTTACCGATTTTTACCAAATTTTATATGCGTATTCAGTAGGTCTGAGAATCGGCTACTATCTATTTTCCATACCCCTAAGTGATATGATAAGAGTTGAAGGTAAAACAACGTTTGGCGGGTCAGCTAGTGTATATATATATATATATATATATATATATATAATTAATAATTCGTGTGTTTACCATTAACATAAGAACACATTTAGACGTAATAAAATATAATACACTATTAGATTCATAAGAAATACATAAATAATAAAGTATTATAGCGTACCGAATTATTCCGGGGAAAGAAAGTAATTATAGACTCTAGATCTGAAGACATTTACTGAGCTGTTTTTTTCGGGTGTAATCTCGCAAATAAATTTTAAACCATTTATCCTCAACCGATTGAGCTGGAATTTGGCATACTTATGTAAGTTCGGTGACAGTGCAATGTCATGGTACTATGGAGCTGGTTTGATGATGGAAGCCGAAGATAAGCTTAGGAACTCCTAAACGAAACGACCACGTCGAGTCTGGGTTCGTTAGATTTGTCTTCCCTAGCACTTTGGTCCTAGACGACATAAAAGCTTGTACTTCAAAAAAAATCAAAATATAAAATTTATTGTATCTTTGTCCACAGCGCGAAATCGAGAACCAACGTCACCGCAACCCAAAAGAAATCACAACAGACTACCACACAAGCGGAAAATACCCCTGGAGGCACGCGTTCCGACGGCACCTCTCCAGAAACCCCCACCTATGGACCGACGTCAAGCCTGACGTCGCGGACGTCAAGCCAGACCTCGACTTCAAGTTCGACGTCAAACTCGAGCCGTCTGTCGACTCTTTACCCGACATCGTGCAAGACAGTGAAAAGTGTAAAGTCGATAGTGAAATGTGCATGGACAGTGAAAGTAAAGACGTCAAAAGTGATACTAGTGTTAGGACTATGGAGGGGGGAAGGAAGCGGTCGTATAGTGACTGTAGCGATAGCAGCTACGATTCCGATCAGAGCTTGCAGCCTGTGGAGCAGGAGTTTGAGCGGTTTATCGATGAAGTCAATAAGAAATGGTGAGTTGTTTTGTTTAAAATATTAGTTATACGCAATGTGCATATTTTGCATGGACAGTGAAAGTAAAGACGTCAAAAGTGATACTAGTGTTAGGACTATGGAGGGGGGAAGGAAGCGGTCGTATAGTGACTGTAGCGATAGCAGCTACGATTCCGATCAGAGCTTGCAGCCTGTGGAGCAGGAGTTTGAGCGGTTTATCGATGAAGTCAATAAGAAATGGTGAGTTGTTTTGTTTGAAATATTAGTTATACGCAATGTGCATATTTTGCATGGACAGTGATAGTAAAGACGTCAAAAGTGATACTAGTGTTAGGACTATGGAGGGGGGAAGGAAGCGGTCATATAGTGACTGTAGCGATAGCAGCTACGATTCCGATGAGAGCTTGCAGCCTGTGAAGCAGGAGTAGGAGCGGTTTATAGCAAGTATTTTTAAAATATTGGTTATTATAGTTGATTTTGGATTGAATTTCCATTCCTTGTGCATATATTTTAAAAGGTCCGTAACTAGAATAATTTAGTTAAGATTTAGACGACCGATATGGCGCGGCGGACGAAGGACTGACTACGAGGCACTACTGCAACCTCCTTGCAGTTTGGATTCCCGCCTTGGGACAAATGTTGGACGATTTGCGAATATTTGTTCCATGTGTTCTGGGTATTTTCAATTTATAATAGAAAATATCTATGTACTTAATGTATTGTATTTGTATAATCAGTTATCTAGTACCCATAACGCGAGCTCTGCTTAGCTTGGGGCTAGAAGATACTGTGTGGATTCACTAAAGTTAATAACGGGATATCATGATTTGAGTTTTCAATAACGGGATACCATGATTTGAGTTTTGAGTTCTCCATTTCGGCACAGTTACATGCGGAATGATCACCGAACAACATAGCGTTTAGTGTTGTAAATAACCATTGTAGGCGACGCGTAGCTACCTAAGTACCTAGGGGATGTTTCACTAGTTTCAAAAGTTTTACTGGGTGGATTGTCCAGAATTATTTATTTATCATTCATTCGTTCATATTATGTATATTCATTGCGTTCATTTATTAAGTTAGGCAGTTGACCCCGCCTAACTTTATAAATGAACGCAATGAAAAATTTTATGTTATCTTCCAATCCGATTTCGGTCATGATCACTTTGTCTGAAATATAATTTTGTTACTTTCCTTCCAGGTTACACTTTCGACCAAAAACACCGATCCCTTCCCCCCCACCGCCAGACTGCCCGGACGAAATGCCGCTTTCCCTGGACACGGCGATATCAGTCGAAGTGGGCGGCCTACCGTCCCTGGGACTGGGTACATTCACCACGTCCGAGTTCACGCTAGGCGACCTATACCCGGAGATACAAGAGGCGGACAATAGTGGAACCAGTCTGGATATATCCGGGGAGGATTTGCTGCCTGAGAATTTTACTGGTAAAATCAGCTATGTACTTAATTATGTTTTGTTTTTACAAGAGAAGGTAGGGTTCCATTTGTGTTGTTACGCTGTATTGTCGCGCCACATCATCGGTCGCTGCATAGACGACCGATGTGGTGCAGTGGGCCGCCTGCGACGCAGGAGGTTGTGGGTTCGATTCCCGCCTTAAAACAAATGTTTGTACAAACTGCAAATGTTTGTCTCTGGTGTTCTGGGTATTTTCTAAAACTTTCTATTATAAAACTAAAACTATCTATGTAATATATAGTATTATGTATATCAGTCATCTAGTACCCATAACACGAGCTCAGCTTAGCTTGGGGCTAGATTGGTGTGTGTAAATTGTCCAGTATCATTTTTATATAACAGAATATTCACAACTTACTTGATGTAAAACTACTTCAATAATATTATTTCGTTTCACCAGGTCTAACGGAAGAACAGATGGACAGCATTCTCTCGTGTGCTGATCTAACGGAAGTGGCGCGACCAGACGTGTTGGACCTCGTTGATGGAAAGGATCCTTTTTTATTGCACGGCCAGGGTGCCCGCGCGCTCACCTACTCTGGCCGACACACAAAGGTAGGTACTATACTTATATTTATAATTTTCTTTTGAAAATCACAGCTTTATATAATAAATATAAGGTGTTGGTCAAATAAGTGCACAATATCGCGGGGTGATATTCTGTTGTATTTGTATTTTTGTATTTATTTATTTCCACCGTAGGTACACATGTTCTCTTGATGTCGTTAATTCTATCTATCTTATAATATTCACACAAACTTTTCACATAGGAAACACCATAACGGATTGTACAAAGAAAAACAGACAAACATGACACTTCGTGCTTGAAATTTACCAAATAACAAATTGTTGGCTTTAACAGGTCAAAAATCAAAGAAGAATAAATTTTTAAAATAAAATAAACAATAATAAAATTAAAGGGTGCGACAGTATAATATAAAATTAATAAACGGGGTTCAAGGTTAATATTATACATACCCAAAATTATACAAACCCTTATTTTGCAAGCTCTGTATTACGTTATATTACAATCCCCCCAAACAGATGATTGGCATACATTATGGAGGGCATTGACCGTGCGGCGCGACCCACTCGCGTGGAATGAACTCATTGTCAGTCTGTTTCGTGATCACTTATAGCTCTGTCACTTTCGCATGGGGGCGGGGCCATTGCGGCGCCAATGACCGCAAGGTATGTAAAAGCGGTCGCCCTATTTTGGGACGGCTAAGTACGTAGTATAAAGCGTTATTTATACTACGTACGTAATGACACAAATTTAAAATTCGGCAAAAATAAAAAAAATTGTGTAACGTTTGCGGCTTACTTTGTTTAGTGAAACTTAATCTGTAGCAGCAGGTGAGTAACCTCCAGCGGTATTGAGCGCTAATTTGAAGAGAATTTGAAACGCCATTTATGATTTATTTATTTAATATAAATCCACAGCCTTTAGGAACTAAGATTGACAAACTTATTTATATTATAGAACCTACGGCGAATACAAGATAACTTTAAATGATAGTACATTGATAACTTATAAGCCAGAAAAGATTAACACCTTCATCATCATCATGAACTTTCATGATGATGATGATGAAAAAAAGATTAACACCTTATTCATCATCATCATCATATCAGCCGATCGACGTCCACTGCTGGACATAGGCCTCCCCTAAGGATCTCCACAATGACCGATTTTGCGCTGCCTGCATCCAACACCTTATTACTACTACATTACTAGGTAAATGTAAGATTTGGGAGAGATAAAGATGCTGTTTTACATACTTATGATAAATGATATTTCATTTATTGCATAACTAAATATGTAGGTAAGTACAAAGATACTGACTGCATTGCTTATACTTGTAATAGTCTTTATTGACAAAATAAACATAATATAAACTAATTAAAAACAAGTATTTACAATTGAACTAATTGGAGACTGTTACAAACAATCTACAGGTAGCTCAACTGGTCCATACTTGTAATAATCTAAATATTTCAACGTTTGTTTTGTTGGTTTGTAAAGTTTAGCGGAAATTTTGAGTACAATTTCATAAAGCAATCTGTGAATTGCATCCTGGGCTACCTTATTATCTAAGAATATAATTATTATACCCAACCTGGTTATGTAACCATACATTTTGTAATCGTTAGATTTTCCTGAATAAAGAAATTAAAATTCTTACTGCTATGGCTCAGGGACCTATAATAGTCCGATTAAAAAACCTGGATATTTTTTGTATACAAAAGGATTAACCCAAGGAATATTGGTGGAAAATTAACGACATTGGTATCATCGAAGCAAAGCACAGAAGCTTGAAAAAATTTTTGGTTTTGAAAGCTTTCGTTCTCTTTTTCTTTTTTTAATTCAAATATAGAAATTTTTTGATACACACATGGTACGCGTTGTTGAAGTTCGTGTTTTAGTTTTTAGTGATAACTTTGCTTTTCATTGCAGTAAGTTAATAACACTTCCTGCAAATTATGTTTACTCGGAACGAAAACCGAAATTTTCAAGGAGGTAAAAAACTTGTTGCTTCAACCCAAACCAAATGTCGTGTAGTTGCGTTTGACAAAAATTACTATCGAATATAAAGTTTGCCATCTATTAGTACACGTAAGCAATATTAACAAGAGTTATTTCATTAAGAAACAAGAAAATGGCTGACCAGTAAAGCCGTGTATTTTACACAAAACTAAAGAAAATAAAATTAACGTAAGACAAGGCAATATGGCAAATAACGCTATCGCCTGTTCATTTATAAAATGAACAATGTTACAAAAAAAAGCAATATTAACATCGACATCTGTTAGGAAAGGGCGGAGTCATATTCAAACACCCAATAAAATATCTTGGATTCTAAATTGGAGTATAGTTTCTAGTAGAATTTGTATTTATTTCAATGTATAACGTATAGTATTATCCTTACAGGCGGATTCATTCGGGTCGTCTCACGTGCGCGTGGCGGCGGCTGAGCGCGACCACATCTACTGCGCCGCGCCCGCGCCGCCGCCTCCGCCGCCCGCGCCAGCGACCACCAAACCAACGCACCAGAAGAAGGTAACACCTGCTCAGACCTGATCAGATTTCAATTAAATATGCCAAGAATACAAACAGAAATATACAATTAGAAACAAGATCGGGTAGGCTGCAGGCCTACTTAGAAAAGGAAAATCGAAGTTTCTGATTCATTTTCGTGCAAAACCAACTCTTATGTCGCTTGCATAGGATTACCGTTTGCTTGAAAACGAATCAGAAACTTCGATTTCCGTTTTCCAAGTAGGCCCTCTGTATCAAGAACCAGCGAACTACATGAAACGTCATATTCATACTTATTTTTTATTATCATTGTGTACATTCGTAGGTCTTAGTATCTAGGTTAATTATAAGAGACATAACGGGTTCCCAAGCAGGGCATGGTAAGGTATGGTGAGTGTACTCCTTTGTCCACACTGAGACTCCGGTTGGTCCATAGTGCGTGGTTTTTTTGCTAGTATAACCAGCCTAACTCCGTCTAGAAGCGCAGAATCTTCCTGCATCTTCCCAAGCAGGGCGTGGCAATAGGTTTTTTTTTTAATAAATTATAAATTCATTGTAATATACAAGATAATTTATGTGCGTGTATACAGCAAAACACAGCGCTTCACGCACCGCGAGAGTCTGCGACGCACGGTTGCTGATACAAGCAATAAAGACAGAGCGGCTCGGTTCGCTCGGCACGCTGTTTGAGGGTTTGTGGCTTGCTATTCTCGCCGCTCTGAGATGGTGCGGCTCGCTGCGCCGCTCCACTGTGCACGTTGGGTAGGAATTGGACCAATTATGAGGTCTGTCTGTCTAAGGCGACCATTCCTACTTGAATCCATCAACGTCTATTCAGTAAACGAAAATACATCGCGCGTGGCAACACTTTTTGATCCGAATACATCGTGCAGCGCCCGACTACAGCGCCATTTACGCCAGCGACATTTGCACTACCGTGTATCCTCTAATAACTCTAAATAATGGTAATAAAGTCATCCTGGTATCTTCTTCCTGCCCTTATCCCATACTAGGTGGGGTCGGCTATCCCACACTAGATCATCCTGGTATGTGCCAGAAAAATAAAAATGGGAGTTAATTCATCAAAACACACTTATTGTATATGTTATAAATGAGACTTATGTGTTTAGACTAGACATAGCTGATTTTCAGTCCCGCCTGGAAAATGTCTGTCGCGATAAAGTGTAAAAAAGCTAAATCAACAATATTTTATAACAAAATATGTACATCTAAAACTAAACCAACCTTGAATTCCCAGGTGGTCGAAGCCCGGTCCGCAGGCACCGCGCGCCCCGCCCCGCCTGTTGCTCCCGCCCCCGCGCCCCGCCCCCCAGAGGCCATCGTCCCGCCGCAGCCAACCGCGCCGCAGCCGATCGCGCAGCAGCCGACACAGCCTGTCAAGCAGATGGCGAACCAGATCAAAGTGGATAAGAGAAAGAAAGAGGATACTATTGAAGAGGTAAATCTATAATGCTGGATATTTCCACACAGTATCATCTCGCCCTATACCACGTAAGAGCCACTTCAAATCACTGCGCCACGTCAGGAGTATTTTATAATTTATAAGAAACTACTGGAGGTCATTGACACTTACCATCAGATGAGATTGTGATCAAACAAAGGGATTTCACGATAGATAAATAAATAAACCATTTATTATCCACTTACACTTACAAAACATATTTTACACTTACTACAACAAAATCAGAGTCGATAAGAGAAATCGCATCTCTTATCGACTCTGATTTAGTGAACCTTCTGGTTTAGTGGGTTTTTGTGTATCGCGGAGTGAGGGCACTTGTAATACATACAGGTTTTATAAACCTAACTCAAGCACCAGCCTCTCACAAAACAGGTCAATGATGTTATAGTTCCTAATATTATGTACTTACACAAATATTTCATAAGGCCTTTTGTAAGTGGAAAATAAATTATTTATTTAGATCATAGAAAATACGGTTACCTTTTCCCCCAGGTCCAACTAGGTCACGGCGTCCAACTGAAGACGGTGCAAACAAAACACTCGCCTCTGAAGAAACATATAATAACGTCGGGCGCTCACCGCGTGCGCAGCGAGCCGGTCGCAGTCAGCAGCGCGCCACAGCAGCAGATACTCACGCAGGCTGTGTCTGACAGCTTGAAGGTTTGTTACATAGCGTCTGTCAGTCTGTCACTGTACTACATAACATTTTACATAAAAACGATATAGCTAACCAATTGTTTGTCACTATTTTAGGTCCGCCTTCAAAACCATCTGCTGTCGAGTCAAGGCGGCGTGCTGGTACAGAACGGACCGTTCCCACAAGTTGTGTCGCTGCCTGTGCAGACCAGAGAAAGTGAGTACACAATGCAATAATTACTATTAGTTAAGTTGTATGATTGGATAGCCCCAATCATAATGGACGGATCAGAAGAGACAGTCTGAATAGAACAGACAAATCAGGAGAAGAAACTTTTTTATTAGGCGTATGTGCCGATTGCTGAATTTCGTTTTTATCAAAAAAATTACGTTTAGTCCGATGAGATTCGGACAGAATGGGGGGAAACAGGGTTAGATGGATGTCAAACCAAATCATCATCTGAATCCAGTTTTGGAGGGGCCAATCACAAAGTATTTTTGTGACGCCCTCCCAAAGACTGATGAAGTAGATAAAATTGCAGAAACTACGTTATCTACCTACCAATGTCTTAGAAAGACAACACGACACACATCTAAATCAAGTTGGTGAATTCTGCAAGCAGTAAATTTGTTTTTCCCACAAAAACTCTCCAAACACAACTAGTCGGTTCCAATGGCGGGCTGACAGTCTACAGTAGGCTCACCGGACCCGGTAAGTAAACCGCGGAGCGCGGCCCGGGAGCGCCAACTCGTAGAATGCAGCCTAGCCTATAAGATTTGCTATTTGCTCAATTAGTAATAGTAACACTCACTTGTCTTAATAGGCAAAGTTTAAGAAAAAACATAAATACTATATTTATTTATTTTATTCGGAGAAAAGAAAAGTGTGTAAAACTGTTACACACTTTATAAATAAACTTAAATAATAACTTACGAGTATAACCCGTACCGTACCGTACCGAGTACCGTTTATGGGTCCTCCCATATAAAAGCTAAGACTGCTTGCTTGTGAAGGAAAAATGGAGAACAGTTTTGTCTTGGTAACAAATACATAGTTATGAAGTAAACTAACGTAAAATTTATCCACAATTTTCAAGATTTATAAAATTACTTATATCAAGAAAAAATATATACAAGACAGAACTGATAGATGAGAAAAAATTATAATAACAGAAAAATATATATAAATAATATTAACTGAAGACAATATAATTATAGTTAAGATAATGGAAGTAAATGATATGAAGTGGCGATGGGCAGGCCATATAGCTCGTAGAACCGATTACCGTTGGGGAGTAAAGGTTCTCGAGTGGCGACCGCAATGCAATGCGAAACGGAGTGTGGGAAGACCTCCCACTCGATGGACCGACGACATCGTAGCGGTCGCAGGGAGTCGCTGGCTTTGGTAGTTCGAAATAAAAGAATTAAATTTTTATTTATTTTATATGATAATAGCATTATATATGATTATAGATATATGTAGATAGATTATAGAAGGTTAGCAGGTAGAGAATGCTATCTAGCATTTTAGATAGAATATGCTCGCCTATGTACAACTTTTGTGCAATAAATACTTTATTGCACAAAAATTGTACATAGGCAAGCATATTCTATGTATCTATCTTCTATAGATTATAGCATTCAGTAATGAGCTTAATACATAATAGGTTTAGTTTAGAGTTGAAATTTTTATTATAACTGTTTTCATCAAAAAAGCTACTTCGAGCATTTGCCGCAGAGCGATTTGCCTCGCCCGGTCAGGATACGGCTATTCAGAAATGTACACCAACCGTTAACGACAGTCGCTTATACACTTGTATAACCCAGTTCTATTCCACAGACGTAGCAGTGGTAACATCGATTAGCAGTGCCGGGAGCGCGGCGGGTCGCCAGCGCGCCTCCGGCGCGGTCGCCGCAACGTCGGCGGGCGCGCCACTTGTCGTCGCGCACTCTCATCTGCACCCCAGCAAACTGAAGGTGTTACATGCCACTCCGCTTACACACACGCAGAGGTGAGTATACAGGGAAAAACAGTAACAACACAGACTATAGAAGAAAAACATCTGAAGTAACCTATGACACAAGTCTAACAACTTATTGTTAGTGAAGGTGCTGCAAGGTTTGTGTTATTATAGTGCTTATGCCCGCACTTGGGGTAATCTTAAAGAATTTAATAAAATCCCAAAAATTCGAAGGGAATGGTCGCGGGTTTGAGTCCCGCCGGAGTCGTAAATTTTTGGGATTTTATTAAATTCTTTAGGTGCTATAACCTTTTAAATCTTATGTAATTTAGTTAAATAAATAATAATAAATAATGCTGGACAATTCACACAGCATTATCTAGCCCCAAGATAAGCAGAGCTTGTGTTATGGGTACTAGATAACTGATATACATTATACAATATATTACATAGATAGATATTTTTTATTATACATAGAAAAACGACCAGAACACCCTGATAAAATATTTGCAGATCGTACAAATATTTGTCCCGAGGCGGGAATCGAACTCGCAACTGTTTAATAGATACCTAAATATAGTTAAATTAAGATATAAAAGTGCTTAATTTGAAATAAAAATTATTTAATTTTTAAATAACACGTTCAGTGCCACGTGTATACATATGTCATTGTACACACTAGTGCAACTCTGACAGCCCAGGTGTATATCTGGTTATACACATGGAGTAGTAAAAAAAACCGGTTAGGAGACAAGTAAAAAAATTATCACAGTATTTTAGGGACCAGGAGATTTCATCATCATCGTCATCATCAGCCCATACACGTCCACTGCTGGACATAGGCCTCCCCCGTACGACGCCACAAATAGCGGTCCTGAGCCGCCTCCATCCATCGACTCCCTGCGACCGCTACGATGTCGTCGGTCCATCGAGTGGATGGTCTCCCATGTAAGGGGGGATTTGCCATAATCACCATGCTTGGCAGGCGGATTGGTGATCGCAGTGTTGGTGTTTAAAAATACTCAGAAGGAAGCTGCTGCTCTTCCTCTGGTAGGTTCCCTTAGTCGGCTTTTACGACATCCACGGGTTGAGTTGGAGGGGTGGATATTCGTACGCCGCGGCCCCACGGCTTAGACCCTACGGCAGGAGATTTCATTTATACAAAAAAAAAATTGCTATTCACACCACCTCTGAAGCAAATGTAAGTAAAAAACTTAATATTATCTAAATGTATCAATCATGCTAAAGCAGCATGATTGGCTGATTAGCAAACTAGTAAATAATGATGAATTGGAGGTTGCGGGAAATCGCTGGATGCAGGCGGCGCAAAATCGGTCATTGTGAAGTTCCTTAGGGGAGGCCTTTGTCCAGCTGTGGACGTCGATTGGATGATGTAATGATAATGATTATTATGAAATATATAGTTGTGGAACGCACTACCTGAGTCCATTAGGAAAGCAGGATCTCTACCTGTTTTTAAAGCTCGCGTCAAAGATTTTTATCTGTCAGAAAAGTAAATATTGTTACCTATCTATTATATCTCTTGGTATTTATTTATTTATTACATAAACATAATATATTTTCTACTCTATGTATATTTTTGTTTAATTTTATTGTATGTATTAATGATGTATACACCCTTGCCTTTCTTAAATTGTAAATTTGCTATCCATCCAAAGGTTGCCTGGAAGAAATCGCTTCTAAACGATAAGGCAGCCCATTGTTCTTGTATACGTTAATGTCTATGTGTTTTATTTATCTTTGTGGTGAACAATAAAGAGTTTTGTAATCGTAATAACGATGGTCGTCTGCAAGAGGAATGATTATGGCAAGACCCGTGGGGGAGGCGTGTTCAGCTGTGGTAATATTTTTGCTGAGGTGATGTTTTTTTTTCCCTTTGGTGCGCTTTGTCATGGCTTGGACATCAATTTGTTGCTTAGACTATTAACAACAAATTGTAGTAAAGGATGTTAAAGATAATCTACCCGCGACTAGACAAAGTGGTTTTAAGAATAAAAATCTATTTATTCTTAGTTTACAAGATTAAGGTTAATTACATATTCATATTTCGTTATATGCTATTTATATCATGATCCAATAAAACAGGTCTGCTCTTCCGGGAGTGTCGCCAGGTGACGTCACTGTCCAGTTGCCACTTCATTTCAACAAAATGTAGAAGTTGGGAAACAAATATCAAAAGGGTCAATTGAAAAATCCATAAAAAATGTGAATCTTTAATTATGTTTGTTAGATCAGTCAAAACAGTGTTAGTTAAATACGAGTCAATGTGTTAAATAAATCAGATTCATACAGGAGCTCCGGGAGTTACGATTGTACGCTACTGGTATCACCAGGAAATGAGTCGTCTTCTCATTCGCCGATGGCGTCGATGACGTAGCCTGGCGACAGCCACGTGACCATCGTGTCTCGGAAGAGCTTACCTTGTTTTCTTATACCATGATTTATATAACGAAATCAATATTGTTCTCATGATAGAGTCTGTCATTAATTCATTCTTAATTAATTACCTATCAAAAAATCCACATGCACAAACAATTTCTCCATACCCAATAACGTGCCCTCTTTTCCAGAACACAACTGCTAGCCCAAAACCGCGGGATAACCCAACTCCCGGCTGTCGTTTCACTCGCTACACTGTCAGACCCTAAATCCACCGCGCTATTCAAAGCAGCCCCGGGTTCCGTGGCCCAACTATTCGAGATCAAAAGTGGGCAATTGGGCAAGGGACCGCATTTGGTGAACGTTGTGAGGCAACCGCAGCCAGGGAAGGCGACCATAGCGAGACTGGATTTGAATGATAAGAAGAGACAGCTTGTTTTTGATGGGACGCTCAAGGTAAGCTTTATTTACTAGTTTTTTTCATCACTACATAGTATAAAACAAAGTCGCTTCCCGCTGGCCAATGTTCTGTTTAGCTTTAAAGAAATATTGACATGTATCTAAATTGCATTAAATTTATATTTAGATAGGCAAAATAAACATGTATTAGTATTGTAGACACATAAGTGATATTATAATGTGCTAGTGGTTTCTTTTTCACTTCTTCCACTAGTGGACAAAAAATTGAAGTGAAGAGAATATCAATAACACCTTATTTCTTATTTGATAATAATAACTATGTTTATAGTATACAATTTGACTTGTCTAAGTGCTTATTTTGTAAGCCTAAAGAAATAAAGTTATTGATTCTGATTCTGATTCTGTCTATCCCTATGTATACTAAGATCTTTAAAAATACGCAACAGATGAACTAGTTACAACCGGTTATATTAACACTTAGACTAGAAATAAAGTTTGAACGAAATGTAAGTACCGAGACAAACCTCACAAGGTTTTTACGGTACAATAGTTTATGTATATTATGATTGTTTTTGTATAATATCTAAAAAAATAAAGTTGGATTCGAAAGGCTCTCGAGTGACGGCCTCCGGAAGGCGCAGTGCGGGTAGGCCTCCACGACCACTAGGTTCATCCACGGCCAGTAGTCGTATTCAGTAAATCCGTTTTCGTATCTCGACACGGAATCTGACACAGCGAAATTAATATATTTTCTACGTTCTGCAAGAATAAATCTACAGGAATAAAACTTGCAGAACAATAGTTTTCCACAAATCGTAGTGCCATTTACTATGAACCCATATTACAATGATATAATGGAAGCTCCATTATATCATTCGAAGCTTAATTAAGTTAGTAGCAAAAGAAAGGCTTAGAATTGTTGTGCGTTGTGTTCGTAAATCTACCTACTAGGTAGACAGATTACTTGTAGAAAGCAGAAAAAAAATTGAATATCGCGTGATCCGCCTTAAGGTGGCTGACACAAACTAGCGCCACCACCTATTTCATCATATTTTTACGTTAATAATTATGCGTAATGATACGATAAAATAGGTGGCGCCTCTGTTTGGGTCAGGGAAGCCCCTTAAGACTATGTCCTCATTATTGTATTCTCTCCCCCAGGGCAACATCCCCGGCAGCACGCGCGCCCACCGCGTGTCAGTGAGCCTTGAGGGGCGCCACGTAGTGCGCGCGCCCCTCCGCCACCAGATACAGCTGAAGGGGCGCGGTCTGGGGGGCGCGCCGCCCGCCGCACCGCCGCCCCGGCTAAGCTCCGACCTCGTGGCCAACCTGCTCAACAAGAACGTGCAGATACCTAAAGGTGAGCTGAGAAGTGCTACGCTACGTTAAGAATGCGCATTGCGCGCCATTTTGTAAAAAGGATAGCAATAGGATTTTGCGTTTATAGGAGCGGGGCAGAGCATACCGTTTTGGAAAGGCGTAAGCGCAAAAAGTGTGTTTTTAACTAATTACAACTTAATTAAACAACCAATCGAAGAATCAAAATCATACATAAAGAAATAATTCTAGGTTTCTTGACAAAACAAAAGGCCAACAAAAAAAGTGTGCTGTTCCTGAGATAAATAGAAAAATGTCTGCAAAACATGTATTTTTCAAAAAAATATATTATTTAGAAAATTTTCACCAATCTTGTTTTTAAAACACGTAATCCAAGATAAAAGCTCAAAGTATCATCTCCGTTAATATGAAGGTGGCAGCTTTTACAGATTCTGAGATAAATAACGATTTCGAACACTAAATTGCTTGCCATTAATAAGGGTACTTTGTTGTCCCAGGACCTCCGGATCTCTTAATCTGGCCTTTTGTATAATATACTAGCTGCTGCCCGCCCCTTCGCCCGCGTTTTGTCGGGATAAAAAGTAACCTATGCAAGTATATTTTATTTCAGGTCCCAAACTATACCCATACCAAATTTCAACCCAATCAGCTTAGTAGTTTCTGCGTGAAAGAGGAACAAATATCCATACATCCATCCTTACGAACTTTGACACAT
Source organism: Eupithecia insigniata (assembly GCA_947859395.1). Taxonomy (NCBI): domain Eukaryota; kingdom Metazoa; phylum Arthropoda; class Insecta; order Lepidoptera; family Geometridae; genus Eupithecia; species Eupithecia insigniata. The sequence continues at coordinate 5,494,163 of OX402022.1, read as the reverse complement.
ATAATATATGTAGGATTTGTGTAAAAAAAATGGTTTTCTCTCAATAATAATAACGTCTTTATTCAACAGGCGCCCAAAAGATTGCAATCTCCGGTCCAGGCGGGCAGGCTTTGTCTGCCAACGTGCAAGCCATCGCGTTTACCACGGCCCAGCTGAAGGCAAGACAGACGCGGCTCATCACACAGCCGCGGCCGGCGCCTGTTGCGTGAGTATTTAATTATTATTATTATTTAAAATTTTATTTAAATTCATTTCTATACGAGACTTCGAGACCGATCAGACATGCTCCTGATGATGATAATAGGGTTTGTTCATGTTTCCTAGGTAACAAAATAATAATAATTTTAATTAGTCTGTCAGATTATCAAAAAATATTGAACACATATTTTTTGCTTTATAAAATCAATCGAAATTGGTAAAGATAACGCACATCAAAGTTCGGGAGAGGGGGCTCATGACGTCACTCCGTGGTAAATAGTGTACCAAGGCGTGACGTCACGCGGAACTTCAACGCACTGTCAAATTTTTTCTTTTCTATCTTTGTATTTTTTTGTTTAAATGACAAAAGAAAAAATACGTATTCAATATTTTTTGGTAATGTAAATGACGGACTTAATAGTTTTTTCAGGAAACTAGCCTATTTACGTAGACATAATTTGCGGATGGTATTGTATACAAGTATGAAACCTCACTACAACATAGAATCCTTTGCAAAAAATCCTAATAGCTGCATTAATTTCAGGGAAATCGTAGACGCCTCAACAACACCAGTCGCCACGTCCTCCCAGCAACCACACAACCAAGAAACAACTGAGGAAACCGAAACCAACGGCACCGTCCGCCGCAGAACCGCAGACAACTTACCCATGGAGGTCACGTGACAACCGACCGACGCCAGCGCCGCGGCACGCAGTGGCAACACTGCGCAACTCAGCGGCAACGGGAATGCGAGAGTCGCGTCTAGTGATAGTGTTAATGATAAAAAGGTTGTAATGGACAGTGGTAGTAAAGAAAATAATCGCATAATCAGTAGTGATACAGATACTATTGATAGTCTCAAATGTAACAAGGTGGATAACGATACTAGAGACAGTTGCAGTGGGATAAATAGTCGCAAGGTCAGTGATAGAAACACAGATACTATTGGCAATCTTAAAAGTAAAAAAGGTATAGCTAAAGATACTGGTAATGTGCCCAAGAAAATTGACAGTATAAGTGGGATAAGTAATATGGTCCTCAGTGTTAATAAAGATATCATTGATAGTCTCAAAAATCAGAACAAGGATCTAACTAAAGATACTGGTAGTGTGACAAAGAAAATAGACGGTGTTAATTGTAAGGTTGTAAGTGACAGTAAAGATACAACAGATATTGATAATGTCAAAAACAACAAGGATATAGGTACTAATGTGCTAGAAAAAATAGATTCTAAAAAGGAATATCCAAAACCTAACGGCGACTGTAACATTTTTAATGTCATACCTAGCGAAGGTGGCAAAACCAAAATTGGCAATGTTGGTAGCACTGCCAAACAGAATAAACCATACCTGAAATGTCTGAAAACTAGCGGTTCAGACTGTATTGGTAACACTAAAGAAGCTAAAATGAGGATGAATATTATGAAATTGTTTTTGGATCGTAAGAAAAATAAAAAGTGTAGTGTCCCCAATCCAAAAGTAAAAGACTCTACTATAGTTATGAAAACAGCAGATAATACTAATCAAATAAAATGCAAAATTAAATCAGATACTAAGATCAAAATCAAAACAGATGATAAAATAAAAAACAAAGGAAAGAGTATTTTAAAACAAAATGTAGTCGAAAAAGAGAGTAAAAAAGAACTCAAATTAAATGAGGACCTCTCAGAATTCCTTGTTGTTAAGAAATTTAGCGAAAAAGCAACTGAAGTAAGTAAAGATACTGATACAAAAATATTTTCCTGTAATACAAATTCTTTATTAAAAACTTCACTTGTTTCATTATTAACAAAAGAGACTACTTTCCCTACTAATAATATACAATTATACATCCCTCTTAAACCCGTTACAAAAGAAAAACCTAAAATAACTGTTGATGAGGTACAAAAGAAAATAAAAGAAAAAACTGTATCTATAGGAAGCTTGTACGAAAATTTAGTTCGGGATACCGTTACTGATGATAATGACAACTATTGTACCAACCCAAATGAAACTATAATGACAGCAAACTTAGTTAATCCTAATAGTCAGGAACGTAATAATACAAAATCTACGGATTTAATAGTTAAAGTACCGGAAAATAATACAAGGGCTGAGAAAAAGGAAAGGAAAAGAAAATACAGTGACTCTGATCAAGAAACTACCTCGCCAAATAAAATAAAGAAACTTAAACAATTGGCTACAGAAAATAATTCTGATAAAATTTTTAACAATAACAATACAGATATGAAATTAAATAAATCAAAGAAGAAAGTAATTAATCTCGATGATGGTAGTAATATTAGATTTGAATATATTCCGAATCCTGATTTGAAAACAATAGATTTGACTGGAAGTAGTGAAAATACGAAAGATATTCCCACCGATGATGATGATTCCAAGATAAATCCCGACTTGCCGGTTTTGGTTTAAACCATATCGAAACTTTTTTTATTGTTATGTAACCAAATTAACTTTTTTTATGCGGCCGGGTTTTAGTAATACCTTTCGGTTTTCTGCGATGTGAAACCGCCATTTTGTTTTTTGTTTTGTTTATTTTTAAGTAGGCATTCTGTATATATTGTATTATTCATTTTTTTAGTAAAATGTGTGATATTAAAGTAATGAAACACCTACTTGCTTTAGTTTTCATTTTATTTATTTTTCTAGTACCACCGCCATTTTGAACAATTTGAATCGAAAATGGCGGTTTCATTTCGCGGGCAATTTTCATTTTAGTATAATTTCATTACCTAGTTATACAGCCATTAAATTCGGGCTTAAAAAAGAAATACAAGGAATTATTTTAAGTACTTCTTAAGTTAGCTGATTCTGCGCTCTCGTCGGAGATAATGTATGTAGCCTATTGTATTGAACTAAGGTTCATAATTGTATGACAATCGCTAAACGCGATTTAAGACCTAACGTAGATTAAAGGCGTATAAATATCATGAGTAAATAATACAAAAATATTAACCAACGATAAGGTAAGGCCAATTCACCATGTATTCTGCAAACATAGATTAGCTTAATCAGTTGACTGGTGAACTCAGGTCATGTAATATATTTCTTTGTCTAGACTCTTAGATCTATAACATTCGAAAGTTACAGCGAATGCAGTGCTCTCGACATTTCTGTAAAAGCATCGCTTTTAAACGGCTGCTATCAGAAAAACGGGATGCACTGTTCTTTCAAATCCGGACTTGACATGTCTCAAAGCACATTAATAAAAAGGTTCATTTTAGTTTAACATACAAGCTTCATCTAAAGTTTTTGTTAAGTGGCTGTGAAATAGAATATTACACTGATTTTAGTTTATGCATATGCCAGTATCAAAATAAAATAAGTGGTTAACATCGGTTTATTAACACTGAGTGCCTGTGACGCACACCCTAGACCGATCTACAATACACAAGCACTTTCTGTTCGCACGGCAGACTGGTCAGTTAAAGCGTTAAATTGACAGAAAATTACTGTTATTCCAAGAATACTTCAAAACCTAAACATGAAAGAAAGAAAAATATTTATAGGCACAAAATAAGACACAACACAGAAACAAACACAGAAATTAAAGAGTAACATAATGGCCTTCCTGACCCAAATCAGCGCCGCCACATATTATATATTATTAGTACATTATACAAAGGGATTTACAAAAATCCCTTGGCCCGTTTGTAATAACTACAATATCATCACCTTTTTTTAATGCCACCTGTAATAGTATTATTTTTTATAGCTTTGCAAGAGCTGCCGAATTGCACTTTTTGGCCACAAAACTCGGTTTTCGCATCTCTTACTAATTAAAAAAGTAATACTTTGTCATATGATAAAACAGGTGGCGGCGCTAGTTTGGGTCAGTGAACCAACTTTGCTCAAGTCCAAAAAATTATTTGGCATAGTTCTTATCTGGCCAGAATTAAGTGAAGAATAATTCTTAGTAACCGTTTTAAACATAACATTATTATTAATTGTTTAATGTTCAATTTAAAAATTTAGGTCTACACTTACGTATGTGATTCGCTAAGTATTATATTTTGTTTTATATAAAACTGAAAATAATATTTTAAATAAAACTCCTCAATAGCTCGATAACTGATAGGCCAAACATAGATGCGTTTAAATTAAATTTAACCTGGCATATGCACATAGTTTTTTTAAAGCAACAAAAAACATTCACTTCTTAGGTATGTATGTATGAAAAAAAAAATGTGAGTAAAAAAATTTTACTACTTGTGTATATTAACCGAATATGTGTATTATATAGTTTTATGTGTTTATTTAATGGATTTAATTTAGATGCGGCTGGCCGGACCAGATTTTAGGATTTGTATGTTACATGGTCATAATTATTATAAATCTGTACTTGTATTAAACTAGCCTTAAATTAAACTTATTTCAATTGACTTGCATTAATATTTTGCCTACTCGTGTCAAATATAAATATAGGCATCCAACTTTAAATACCTACTTTAAAATCTATATAAATTTGAGCATTATTGACCTAAATCTTATTATTGACCTAATTGAATATATATTATTTTATAAATTTTATCTTAATGAATTGTTTTTAACATTAACTTTAAAATCAAATTCAGATGCGACTTTTTCTGTTTGCCAATGCCAAGCTTCCTTACTTGCACAGATGTTTCGCATTATTTATTTATTTTATTTCATATATTGTCTGTTCCCATTATTCTGCAGAAGGTGTCTGCAAAAGGTAATTTGAATGCTGATCTTCTGATTTTTGTAATGCTGAAAATGGCGCAGATTTCAACAAAAAAATCGCAAAGTTACAAAACTGTAGGAAAAGTTAATGTTGCTCTTTTAATAATGATGATAGTGTAAAAATTGTTGAAAAATGACACGAAGTGAGATTTCAAAAAAATTATAATATACTGTGTATTTTTAGAAACATTTTTGATTGATTTATCCCAGCTTACAGCATTAAAGACAAATATATAAACATTAAAATACATTGTTATTAATTGGATATATTACCAAAATAGATTTTTTAAATCTCTTTCCGTATAAAACTATTGTCTCAAATAAAAAATGTGCATAGATAGAAATAAATAAATTATCTTACAAAATTCAACAATTCTTGCTTTGTACTAAGTCGAGAAGAGAACTTCTACTTGAACCAAGTCGAGGGTTCTTACATTTAATTTCATGTTTTTACGAAATAACATCGCCTTTGCGAAATTATTGGTTATATTCTGTAGATTAGCGTGTGTCCATTAAAATTACTAGAAGTCAGTAAATGACACGTTTAGATAGAATATGATAAAATAAAATATTTAAAAAAATCTTATCGAAATTGGACTGGAGTCTTTGCAGTTGATGCTGGCGTGTTTTTAAAATTAAATGTTGACCTAATTCTGTAATGTAGAAATGAATTAACATCGTAAAGTTTAATCTTTCGCGTTGCTCCTTTGGTTATTCGAAGATTTATAAATATTATCCATCAGTGTATTGTGGAGTGTAGTATTTTCCGTTTATACACATTTGTCCATTCACAGCATTACCTAGATTTCTTTTCAGAAAAAAAATATAAAAAAAATGTTTTCAAATATCGTGAATATGTAATTTGTAACTCATCAGAGTTTAATATTAGTCATGCGATAATATTATATCATTTCGTGTTACGCAATGTCCTGATAAATCACCTTTTAAAAAATAAGCGATAACTATTTTACTGTATCATTTCACAAAAATGATACAAAAAATAGATCGCGACAAAAAAAAAACGGTTTTAACTATGTCTATACATATAATATTAGTAAGTATCATATACTGTACAAAAGGCTGCAATTTGGGAAAAAATGTAAAAAAAAAATTGGCCTCATTTAGGGCCGTTATCATACGCTTAGTAAAGTGGTTAGGATGTCTTACCTCATAAGTTCTTGAATGTAAAACTAGGCGCCCGCGAAGTTTTTGAATTGTCTCGAGTTTAGGTGTTTGTTGTCGTAACGATTACCAGCACAGCTATTAAAGAAGCTCGTAGAAGCAGATTTCTGGAAACAATTGTTTTTTTCCAATTCTCTATTTCAATTTATGAAATTTTTAGAGCAAATGGAGGGTAGGCCCTCAGAATTTCAACAGCTTTCCCATGAACATACTTTGTAAGTTAAAAATAATACTTGGCTGGTATTCGTTAGGACGTTATGATCGATAATTTAAACGCAATGTATTTCTTAGCCTAATTTAGATTACACCAGAGCGTTGTATCTACCCTGTACATATTATTTTCTATTTAGTTTCGTGTTCACGCTTCGCTCGGTACGGGACGTTCAAAAACTTTGCTAGATATAATAAATCGCTGTAAATTGTTTGTAAATTAGTCATGTTCAGAATTTCAGTGTAGTTTTTGTTAATAATTTTTTTTTTCAACTGGAAATTGCTGAATAAAGCGAGAATTCTGTTTAATTTTATTGTTTTATTTCATAACATTTACCTCGCCTAACTGGTAGGCCTTTGTACCCTAGGATCCTAAAGATGGATTTGTGTCCATAGATCCCATTATCGGATGATACAAAAAATTAATGTCATTGTAGAAACGGATGCCGATTGTAATGTTGGTATCTGTAGCATTAGAACAGTTAAAAAATCGGGTAGGTATAGCCGCTGTAGTTTGAGTAGGTAGGTCAGCCACCCCAGCACGGGGATTGTTCTGTAGTGTAGTATACTGCTCTCCGTAAAAGTGCAATAACTAGTGCGGGTGCACAGGGCAGAATAGACAATAATGAATCGAAAATTTCGCTTTGTACAGTCAGCGTCAAATTGATATGAGCGTCTAGAGTAATGAAAATGATCTGAAAAATATAAACAGTAGTATTTTGAGTGAATATTTTTGAAGGTACATTTTATGCACAGCTACGTTAACTTTGAGCTTTGTTTGCTAAGATAATTTTGAACACCCTGACTGCTCATATAAATATGAAACAATAAGTAGTAAGATATTTTGAACACAAAATGATGATTCTAACTGCGTATATAAAATTGCTTTTATATTTTTCAGATCATTTTCACTACTCTGCTCATATCAATTTGACGCTGACTGTACGTTGGTTTGGTACCTAAAGAAACTAGAGATGAAATGGCTCTCCGGTATCGGGCCGCGTTCGTGTATTTACTTAGATAAATTCGTGTAAATAAATACTCTGTAATGTTGTCTGGTTTGAATTGAATTACCTACCTATTATAAGCCCGGCTACACGCTCAAACATTTGCGGATGCATCATGCATGCACAAAATCTGGAGCGTGTGGCTATAAAGAAATTAGAGATGAAACGGCTATCCAGTATCGGGCCCCGTTCGTGTAATTACTTAGATAAATTCCGCCTTTGCATACTTTTGGAATAACTATAGATGGATGAAGTTGGGTCCAGATCCACCATTACTTATTAATCTCAAAACGCATTAGGATGATCAGGAATGCTGTACGGACGTGGCGTACATTTGAAGTAAAGTAAGTTAATATAGTGCAGTCAAAATCACAGATCACAGGTAATTCAAAAGTTTATTGAATGAAGTAGGTAAACACATACAAAGTGAAGCGTTCCTAAGCTGTTTGCAACGTAGCCAACTCCGTCGATCAGCCCGCGTTTCTTCCGGTAAGATGTTGGTGTTGATGGTGTGTCGTAGAGATCTGGTCTTCTGACAGTTGTTTTAGTAGGTCAGGGCTATTTGAACTCCATTTACGTAGGTTCATGCCGCCTTCCTTGAGTGGTTTAATTAGCGATTTTTGCATTTCTTTGGCGTTTTCTAGAGAGTTATCGCCGCTGATTAAAACGTCCAAGTAAAACTGATTTTGTAGTATTTTAGCGGCCGCTGGGTACTTACGCATGTAATCCAGTGCCAGTTGCTTAAGTGTTCGCATAGCTAGCCACGGCGCGCATTTTGTGCCGTAACTCAAACTACACAGAATGTAATTTTGAAGTGGCTGATTTAATAATCAAATACGTTGCAAACAGCTTATTTGGCGTATTAGATCAGCATTTTGCAGAAAAATACACGAAAGACATTCAAGCTGCACAACAAAACGAGCAATACTTATTGAATCTAATGAAAAATCAAACTTCTATCATAGAAATTGAAAATGAGATCATGAAGAAAAATGAAAAGAACATACAACATCAATTTCAACTAATAAATAAGTACATGAACGATACCAATACGAAACTCACAAAACTTGAGTCTAAACCGGAACGGTTATGGCTACTAACTACTTTAGCTCAGTATCGCTCACGGCACACTTACTACAATCAAACTTGAAGAACGCACAAGAAATACTATTTTCACTTCTCTTGCTCAAAAAGTGTAGCTTAGCAGGCCTAAAACTCGAGTTTAATACCTCGGGCTAAAAAGTATTTTTTCTTTTTAATTTTTGTCTAAAATCAGCCCGTACAAAGCATTTGTTCTCTTACATAAAAACTCGACTTCTTAGTGCTCCGTCAATCTTTTTTTTTTGAAAATAGGACCGTCTTGATGATGTTTTATGAAGGTTGATTCTTCCCTTCACGGTAGAATGCGAACTGTTTCGTTGCGGCATTTAATTTTTAATAAAATTTCTGAAAATTGTCTAATTTTGAATTGTTTTATTTTCTCGCAATCGAAGTGAAAAGTAGGGTGTTTTACTCGGGCCAAAACCACCCATTATAACTCGGTCTTGTCATCCTCCCTCGCTACGCTCGGGAGTATAACAACCATACGAGGTTGTTAATAATGGGATGGTTTAGTCCCTTGTAAAACAATCTACTATTACCGCCCTTGTGGATGTCTATAAAGGTCACATTGATGTCCATCTACTAACTCCGGTCAACTTGATCAAACAACTGAATGAAATCTCTTGAAAACTGCCTAAAACATTAACTTTCCCAATTGAAAACATTGAAGAAAACAGGAAGAAAAGAAAACGTAAAAGATATTTACAAACTACTCTATGTAAAGGCTCGAGTTACCAACAACTACTTCATGTTTGAAATACACATTCCGCTGACGAGTGATGAAGATTTCACGCTATATCGACCAATTCCTTTGCCACTAGTACTACAGCAAAATGAACCTAAATACGTACGTACATCATCGAAGTATATAGCGGTGAACTTTAGAAAAATTAATTATATAAGCCTAAGTGAAAATGGGCTGAAAAGATGCATACAAAAAAGCACAGATAATTTTGTATGCATTCTAAATCTCCCAGTAAGAAACTTAGAAAGTACTAATGCGCCATGTGAAGCTAAATTTCAAGGTCACGAAAATACCTCATTATGTACAACAATAACTAAACAATGCGAGCCCGCTTGGATTGAGTTACATTCAACTAATACATGGCTTATGACTTGCTGCGATGACTCATGTATGTTTAGAACTGTATGCGCGGGAGACGTCGCATCTCATCAATTAAAAAACTCTGCTCTTGTTTCACTAAGACAAGGATGCGTGATGCAGACTAAAGATCTAAGCATATCTTCGCACAAGCGCTATCACAGCGATTCCAGGGTCAACCTATACCTGAGATACCACATCTTGAGAAATCTATATGGCATTGTTAACTTGAAAACGCCAACGCTCTAACTCATCGACACCTCTGACGATCATGAGAAGGTTGAAACATGGCTACAAGAACAAAAAATAAACGAACTACATCTACCAGAAACTATGACAAGCCATGACATACATCATTACGCAATCATCTACATCTTGGTGATCGCCGCTATCAGCGTGGCCATAGTTTGCATTGCGAGAAAGCGAGGATGGTTTACTAGAAAGTCCACCTCTGCCCCTACTACGATGAACACCCCAGAACGCGAGGCATTCGAGCTACAGTCACTTGACACTCAATCGCCGACACACGCATCTGTGGAGAATCTGCACACACCCCTTCGACGATCAACCTCAATGGTGGAGCGCGGGCGCGAGGGCCCGGCGGCGGCGGCGGCACGCGAGCGCTGCCCCGCTCCCGCTCCGCAACGCGTCAAGGATGTGCTATTTAATTTTGATTAGTGTTTAACTATACAATTTTTATAATACTTTTTTTAATTTACTTTACTTACTTTTATGTACTTTATTTTAAGCTTTACTTGAACTATGTTTTATATTGACTTTGTACAAACGATTCCTTCTCTCGGTTTTATCTCTTTTTGGGGCCCGAAATATGTACGAAGACGTACCTACAAGGTGTCTAATTAATTGACTGTAATCAGCATATTACTCCAGTAGTGCGACACGGACCGCGACGCGATATAACCGTATGAAGGAACGCTTCACTTTGTATGCGTTTACGTGTTTACCTACTTCATTCAATAAACTTTTGAATTACCTGTGATCTGTGATTTTGACTGCACTCTATTAACTTACTTTACTTCAAATGTACGCCACGTCCGCACTTATCTTTTAATTAAAAGTACAAGCTAATGCGTATTCATCCTGAGGCCACGACAGCTTGTAAACCTGATGAAACGTCGGGAAAAATCCTACTAATACATATGTTAGGTATAAAAGTTTGTAGGAATGAATGGATGGATGTATGTTCCTCTTTCACTCAAAAACTACTGAACTTATTAGGCTGAAATTAGGTATACTTTGGGACCTGGAATAACTTATAGGCTTATAGGCAATTTTTTATCGCGATAAAACGCGGGAGACGGCTCGGGCAGCAGCTTGTAGGTAAATAAACGCGATTAATACCCGATCGTACGTTATATTAGGTATACCGTATACCTAGGTACCCAATTGTACTTATATATATGTGTTCCGATCGCGAAAGTTTTAAAAATAGGTACCTATTTTGTATGTAATATAGTAAGTTTAAATTACCTTTTGTAAAATTAGGAAAATAAAAAACAGAGCAGTAGGAAATCAGAGCTTTTATTTCGCTTCGGTACAACGTTTTTAATATGTATATATCGGTAAAGGTATTAACCCTCTGCGGCGCACGCACGGTACGTTTCTGTTCATAATTCGACATACGCAGCCATGTTGGCAACTCCACACCTGTTGAAGCCTCGGCGAATCCTGGAAGACAATTTTTTTGTTAATCATAGCTTGATAAAGGCCCTGGCCTCCTTAATAGACAAAAAGAAGGAAGGCCTTGTTGTATATAACAGAAATAAATGGTTATAATCATCTATTTGCTATTTATTTATTTTTTGGTTCCCGCGCGGTCCGAAATAAATCAATAATTATTGATTTATAGAGTTTCCCCCCCTACATGGGAGACCATCCACTCGCTGGAACGACGACATCGTAGCGGTCGCAAGGAGTCGATGGATGGAGGCGGTTCAGGACCGCTATTTGTGGCGTCGTACGGGCGAGGCCTATGTCCAGCAGTGGACGTGTATGGGCTGATGATGATGATATTGATTTATTTCGGACCGCGCGGGAACCAAATTCCTGATTAGTGAATAAATATTTTTTTTGTTAGATGGTAACTAAATCTAGTCGTAGTACCAAAGGTGAGACGATACAATCTACCGCTTAGCCAAATTATATTAAAGAAAAGTCGGTCAGTCGTGAAATAATCAAATATATTGTATGGGGCAAGTACATCGACTCTTTCATCTTTTAAAAACACGCAAAATCGCTAGCAGAAGCTAGTCACACTTATATTATAAATGTGAAAGTTAGGATGGTGTTACCTCGTCATGCCAAAAGCCGCAAGTCAAAAAATCTCGGGCATGTCGACCAGATAGGTCAGCCCGAGTAGGAAAAATAAAACGAAAGAAAATGTTGTTATTTACCTTAAAACACAAAATAATATGGCGCGTTTTAAAAAACGATAAACCGACTTCAAATTCCCTTACTTTTACAGTTATTTTAAGGTTTGCGCTATAATAATATATGGGGATAAAAATTTAATGGGACCCCGGGATCATTTTCTATACAATAGTGATAGAATTTTCAAAATCGGTCCATAATTGTCGGAGATATCGCGTAACATACATACAAGAAAAAAACATACTGACGAATTGATAACCTCCTTCTTTTGAAATCGGTTAATAAGCCTTAAAACACACTACGTACGCTACATATGATACAAAAATAAATTGATTTTGTTCGTAGAAGTGTTTTTGGCAAATATGGACATTACTCAGCATTGTGCTGAGTGCACACTGATGTGTCTACTCAGTGCTGATTTTCAGTGAAGACCAGAGGGATCGTGTCAGGGAAGATCTTGCCAATGCAAGATCCATGAGGAGCCATTTTTAACCGACTTCAAAAGGAGGAGGTTATCAATTCGTCTGTATGTTTTTTTTTGTATGGATGTTACGCGATATCTCCTTCAATTATGGACCGATTTTGACAATTCTTTCACTATTGTATATAAAATGATTCCAAAGGGGTCCCATACAATTGTTCCCCGGGGGATTAGTATTTATCCCGCAAAACTTAAATAAGTGTGAAAGTAAGGGAATTTGAAGTCGGTTTATCGTTTTTGAAATACGCCTATCTACCATCAGCGTGCCCTAAAAAATACCATGTTTCTTCACACTTGGAATAAATAAAAGTTACCTCATATACCCATCTTCTCCCCAGTTTCTGCCCCACCAGTTGAGCAGGATCCAGTACTCCGGAGTATACCCCACCAGCAGCATTGCGTGGTTGAGTTGCCATGGCAGACAGAACGGGTCGTCGTAGATACCGCTCCTGGAAACCAGTGCATCATCTTCATCAGGTACATGATGAATGCGTTTTCAGGCACCGATTTTTAACAGCACTCAACTTAAGACAGTTCCCTGACCCAAACTAGCGCCGCCACATATTTTATCGTATTAATTTTTACAAAATTCGAGGCTAGTTTGGGATACCTATCTTAAGCTTTTTTAAATGCCTCTGTGATAGTTTTATTTTGTATAGTTTAGGAAGACATGAATGGCGGCGCTGATTTGGGTCGGGGTAGCCCCTTAATATAAAGGCCTACCGCGTGCAATATTTCTGCAAAAAAATACTTATTTGTACTTAATTCATTATCGTTATTTATTTCAACAAATTTACACAAAAACTTGACAAATTATATACCTAAACCTTCCTCATGAATTACTCTATCGATTGGTGACAGAGACTACTGAACGGATTTTCATGCGGGTGCATGAAAATCCGTTCAGTAGTTTTTGAGTTTATCGCGAACAGACAGACAGACGCGCCGGGGACTTTGTTTTATAATATGTAGTGAAGTACCTAGTGTTTATAACTGTTCCTTAGATAAAAAGTAATAGGGCAATTAGATAATTAGTCTAATTGGCGGCATCTTTGGTGATGACAGTTACTGTTCAGCTGTTAGAAGCCGTGGGGTCGCGGCGTACGAATTTCGACCCCTCCAACTCAACCCGTGGATGTCGTAAAAGCCGACTAAGGGAACCTACCAGAGGAAGCAGCTTCCTTCTGAGTATTTTTAAACATCAACACTGCGATCACCAATCCACCTGCCAAGCGTGGTGATTCTTAGATTTTTTTTTTTTGGTGATTATGGCAAATCCCCAAATACTACATGGGAGACCATCCACTCGATGGACAGACGACATCGTAGCGGTCGCAGGGAGTCGATGGATGGAGGCGGCTCAGGACCGCTATTTGTGGCGTCGTACGGGGGAGGCCTATGTCCAGCAGTGGACGTGTATGGGCTGATGATGATGATGATGATGATATTAGAATTTCTTGTTAAAGTTTCGCCATTTAAAAATGTTGACCTGTAAAGTTGGAAGGTGAAGGGAGCAGCATTGACGCCGACAGCCAACGGGCCTATGGAGGCCAGCGCGCGCTCCATAGCGGCCTCGTCTCCGGCGGGCAGCATCGCCCAGCGTTTAGGACGGACGGTGACCAGATCTCTGCTGTACTTGCAATGGCCTTTCTGTAATATGTGTAAATATTTCTAAAGTATTGTGGAATAACTCCGTGGCGTCGTTTGGGGGAGGCCTATGTTCAGCAGTGGACGTGTACGGGCTGATGATGATATTCAGTACCTACCTGTATATATATTTTTACCCGACTACCGAAGGACGAGGGTTATGATTTTGACACCCTAGGTATATGTAGCTGATTTTTATGTTCCCACGTAGCGCTGAAACTACTGGGTCCGATTTCAACAAATGAGGTGTTGTATGATTTGTCTTAATAGCCAGATGGTTATAGGCTATGTCACGCCAGATAAAAATGGGGGTCTAACGAGATAGCGGTGATCTAACTAAGGGTCGAAAATCTCAATGTTAGTAAATATGCTCGTGTGTGGTATCGTTGCAAAGGTCTTTGTTTGTACTTTCCGAAACCGTTATTAAACTTAACTTTTGTGAGCTTAACGATTCTCTAGCTATTAGCAAAAAGGTATAAAAAAAATAGTTAAAAACTAAAACCCGACTACATAAAAGTCTTAAACAAGCGTTCACCTGTATATTGTCCTTATAATTTTCTTTTGATACTTAGGTAGTCGGAGGCACCCACCCCAATTACCTAGGGTACAATTAGTAACAAAGGCCTCCGACTACCTAAGTATCAAAAGAAAATGATAAGGACAATACATAGGTGAACGCTTGTTTAAGACTTTTATGTAGTCGGGTTTTAGTTTTTAACAATTTTTTTGTTATGTATAACTTTCTTAATTCTCTTTTATCTCAATATTTTCCTATATTCACCCTCTGCAATGTTTGATTAGTATGCCCATAATTTGTACATGCTGTCATCATCATCATCATCATCATCAGCCCATACACGTCCACTGCTGGAAATAGGCCTCCCCCGTACGACGCCACAAATAGCGGTCCTGAGCCGCCTCCATCCATCGACTCCCTGCGACCGCCATGATGTCGTCGGTCCATCGAGTGGATGGTCTCCCATGTAGGGGTGTACATGCTGTGGCGCCCTTTATTTAATAAAATACTAGACTTAAGACTTACTTCTAATGTTTCGCTTGCTATGTTATTTTTTGTTGGGAGTCCATAAATAAATAAATGACACTTTTACTCTACCCATAGGAAGCATGCCAATTAGCCTCTCCAAAGACGTACCTAAAGCTCAATCAGCCCAAATATTCCTGAGTTGCGAGAATCAAAAAGACGGAAGTATTACCTTACCTTGCCTCTATAAGGATAGAGCTGTTCATCGATCAGGCCCCTCCTGGCGACGTATCTGAAGGCTGCTCGGATGGATCCGCCATGACACCCCATGTTACCATCGTTGTGACTGCAGTCTACTATCTGTTGGGGACTGAAGGGGAGACATTATAGAACGTAACCAGAAAGCGGCTTCTTGTGATTATTTGGACTTTTTATCGTCGGTCCATCGCGTGGGGGGCTATCCACACGGCGCCTTCGGATACGTGGTCGCCACTCAAGAGCCTTGCCCAGCTATAATTAACACAGCATTATCTTGAAAATGCAGCAGCTAGTGGAACTACCAATGCTAGTAATAAATGTGAGAAGTGTTAGTTCTAAACATAGCCTTAGTTGTATTTTAGATTTAATTTACATATACTTTTTTTTTGTTTGTTTTTCTTAAATTTTAATCGTAATTTCATAGCTTAGTGTTTCTATTTAAGTAATGTCTTGTGTCGCCTATTAAACTTTTTCATTTCCTTTCATTTTCACTGGTCAAACTCCACAAATTAATTAATTTTAAAAAAGTCCTGTTCTACTTGTTCTATATGTAGGTATATTTTACGTTTACTTGTTTTGTTGGTATTTATAAAGTTTACTTGTAAAATACGTATATTGATTTACTTACAAGCTGCTGCCCGCGCCTTCGCCGGAGTTTTATCGGGATAAAAAATAGCCCATATCTTATTCCAGGTCCCAAACTATACGCATATCAAATTTCTGGTCAATCAGTTCAGTAGTTTTTGCGTGAAAGAGGAACAAACATCTATACATCCAGCCTTCCAAAGTTTGACATTTATATAATAATAAATAGGTAGTAAGATTTGACATGTAACCCAATTTATTTATTTAGTGAAATATATACTTTGCCATAACATTGCAGCACCAGAGCGACAAAGAAATACAAAAATAGATAAAAAATACGAGTGTATTTCCACGCACCTACTATAAATTAAAATAACAGGTACAGGTACCTACTAAAAATTTACAAAAATTTACATTAGGTAATAAAATGACACCAACAAGCTACTAGGTATGGAAAGTATGGAAAGCCTTACCGGCGGCGTCTGTGTTTCCCGATACCTATAATCTAGATAGAGGTCTTCAAGGCTAGAGTGAACAGGACTCTTCTAGGCAAGCGTGCTAAATCCTCGACCGTATCACTTTTACGAAAGCCTATAAAATGTAAAAAAAGGTACCTAACTTAATTGTAAGCTTAAAATAAACAACTTTAGGTACCTACATAATCCTATGCGTCCTATCCAAACAAAAAAAACCGCATCCCTGAATTTTCGGCTGTATTTATTACTAATTTATTTATTTAGAACTACCAACAGAGGATACACTTATAGCACACAAAAAAGAATACTTAAGGCACCAATTGTGACCCCCCAATTACAGGTAGTTACAGCTAACATATAAAATTAGATTGGGTTGACAAGGCAAAACACTATAAACTAATAATAATAAGGATATTACAAATAACCAATTAGACGAGAGGAGAACACAAACACATGAAGAATTCTGAATAAAAAAATAAAGAACTGAAACTTACCTGAGTTCCCCCCACACTCTGTGTCGTCTATAAAGCTGAGCCTGCAAAGCATGAGTGACCGCGAACGCGTAGCAGGCTCCACATGCGGACTGCTCCTCACGACGAGGTTTGAAGCCTTTGGTTCGCCAATCCACCTTGAAATCAGTGAGCTAAGCTTAGACTAAAGGTATCATCTCCTATGGTAAGATCACCGCCGTCGGTAAGCTTAGCTTAGACTACATGTATCATCTCCTTTGGTAGATCGCTGCCGTCAGTGAGCTAAGCTTAGACTAAAGGTATCATCTCCTTTGGTAGATCGCTGCCGTCAGTGAGCTTAGCTTAGACTAAAGGTATCATCTCCTTTGGTAGATCGCTGCCGTCAGTGAGCTAAGCTTAGACTAAAGGTATCATCTCCTTTGGTAGATCGCTGCCGTCAGTGAGCTAAGCTTAGACTAAAGGTATCATCTCCTTTGGTAGATCGCTGCCGTCAGTGAGCTAAGCTTAGACTAAAGGTATCATCTCCTTTGGTAGATCGCTGCCGTTAGTGAGCTAAGCTTAGACTAAAGGTATCATCTCCTTTGGTAGATCGCTGCCGCCGTCAGTGAGCTTAGCTTAGATTAAAGGTATCATCTCCTTTGGTAGATCGCTGCCGTCAGTGAGTTAAGCTTAGACTAAAGGTATCATCTCCTTTGGTAGATCGCTGCCGTCAGTGAGCTTAGCTTAGACTAATGGTATCATCTCCTTTGGTAGATCGCTGCCGTCACTGAGCTAAGCTTAGACTAAAGGTATCATCTCCTTTGGTAGATCGCTGCCGTCAGTGAGCTAAGCTTAGACTAAAGGTATCATCTCTTTTGGTAGATCGCTGCCGTTAGTGAGCTAAGCTTAGATTAAAGCTATCATCTTCTTTGGTAGATCGCTGCCGCCGTCAGTGAGCTTAGCTTAGATTAAAGGTATCATCTCCTTTGGTAAATCGCTGCCGTCATCGTCAGTTAACTCAGCTTGGACTAAAGGTATCATCTCTTTTGGTAGATCGCTGCCGTTAGTGAGCTAAGCTTAGACTAAAGGTATCATCTCCTTTGGTAGATCGCTGCCGCCGTCAGTGAGCTTAGCTTAGATTAAAGGTATCATCTCCTTTGGTAAATCGCTGCCGTCATCGTCAGTTAACTTAGCTTAGACTAAAGGTATCATCTCCTTTGGTAAATCGCTGCCGTCATCGTCAGTTAACTTAGCTTGGACTAAAGGTATCATCTCTTTTGGTAGATCGGATAATACATTATGAAGACCGATGACGACCGAGGCCTGCGGGTTCGATTCACGCCTTGGAACAAATATTTGTTCCGGGTGTTCTTGGTATTTTCTATATATAATAAGAAATATATACCTAGGTAGGTATCTATGTTATAGGTATATTGTAGGTATTAAGTATATCAGTCATCTAGTACCCATAAAACAAGCTCGGCTTAGGTTGGGACTAGATGACGATGTGTGGATTGTCCAACATTATTTACGTATATTTAATATGGAAAAGTATTATTTTCTAAATACTGTTCGCTAAATAATTTATTTACCTTCTTAGGAATATGTTTCTTTAAGCTTTTTTGGTAAGCAGACTTGTGGATGTCTTCAGCGGGGTCAAACAGGGGTATTGTTTGAAAGAGCTTTAGTATTTTGCTGAAGTAATCTGTGGCACTCTGAAATAAGTTTTTCACCTTTTGAGTGTGAGTAAAAAAAAAACAATGACGGCGAAAAGAGATAAGACGTGTCTGTAGAGTAAAAGCGCTATGTATGGTACCGTACCAGTACCGTTAATATGGACTACCACCGGCGTTTCTCAAAGAACGTTCTTTAAATCGAGTCGACGGTCAGAAAACGATAACTACATCATTATGGTGGTCCATATTTAGCTCCATCGATCAATATGATGGCAACAATTAGAAAACGGTTCGTGGCGTCGTTTGGGGGAGGCCAATGTTCAGCAGTGGACGTTACGTGCATAAGCCCGTAACGTCCACTGCTCACCTATGATCATACCTATTTGTACTAATTGACAACAACAGCAATGAAGATAAACAAAGATTTATCTTTGAAATTAAATATAAAATAAAAATAACTAGGTACTTACATAATATTTTTTTTATTAACTTACCAAATCAGCAAGATGATTTAGATGTAAAGAATATGAAATCTCTCCCGATAAATATTGCCTGTTGTAGTCAGCAATTATTTTCAGGTTATTCCGCCATTTTGACAGAGCTGACATCTCGTGGTGAATCGAGGAATATAACTTTTTGTGCACGGCCTGGAATAATTTGTTGTCAGAATATTTACATTTTTTTTTTTATTTAAAATGTTTCCTTTATTTATCAT